>NW_020870994.1:536487-541487 GCF_003789085.1 Penaeus vannamei | reverse complement strand
CTGTCGGTTTAGACAAGAAAGGGGGTAGGCAGGGGAGAGGGGAGAGGGGGGAGGGGTAAGGGCCCCACACTTGTAATAACTTCCGCGGTCTGGGGACACTGTGCTGTTCCCCCCCCCTCCAACCCCCTTCCCACTCCCCCCTAGCATACACACCCCCTCTCTTTTACATTTCGTGACTTCCTTTCTGCAGTGGAAAAGAGGGGGAAGGAGAAAATGGCAGAGAAGAGAGGTAGGTAGGAGATAGAGAGAAGAAGAGAGGTTTGTTGACAGGAGAAGGGGTGAGAAGAGAAGAAGCCTGCCTTGAACAGTCACTCAGTGCTTGAGAAAATTAAATGAAAAAGTGAGGTTATAATAATCATAATGAACATCAATATAATGAACATAAATCATAATGAACATGAACATAATGATTATAGGTAGTATTGCAACATTATAATTACCTACATTATTACATTATCCTTATCAACACTAATAAAAAGTAAGAATAACAGAAAATGGTGATAAACGCTCAAGCATATGCACACACACCCACACACACACACACACACACACACACATACACACACACACACATTCGCACATTTGTACACATCTGTAAAATTCAAACGTTTTTATTCTTGTTTACTATATTATACTTATAATTTCTCTTTGATAATTGGTGTTTCACGTGGTTGTGAAAGAGATAAGGAAGATGTTAACAGGCGGAAAGTGGGCGTGGAGTGGGCGCGAGTGGGAGAAAGGGCGTGAATTGAGGATGGGCGGCATGTAGGTGTTTTGCCTTTTTTGTGTCTTTTCTTGGCTAGTTGCAAAAGCGTGGGCAAACCGATACATTTGATATGTGACCATACCTTTATATCATGATATTACATTCTAAAATTAGGATCTGATGTGATTACAATCTCTAATTCATCAGCTGAGAGAAGATGATGACGTAACTCTTAACATTTCAAGTTTTCAGTTACGATCTCGTCGAACATATCGTATATGGCCACAGCATCTCACGATAATATGACATTACCAATTTAGAAAAGACATATGCTTATACCTTCCAATACTTAAATCGAGTCAAAACAAACAGCTCTTTGCTCCCCGTAGGTCAAGGGTGGTGGGGAGTGTGAGGGTAAGGGGGTGACTGCACGCTCCCTTTGACCCTGGAGCAGCAGCTGGGTGTAGGGAGCTGTGACCCAGGTGTACAGTACAGCTGGCTGCACTACACCCTAGAGCCTGTTGGGAAGTACATCTGAAATGTAGAAAATGGCCGAGGTTGTTCAAGGGGAGCAAGTGGTTACTCGGGGGCAACTACGCGCAGAATGTAGCTGGGACTTGCTATTCCTTGAAAGCAAGATGATGTCAGAATCTTGGCGTTGGGCAATCTTGGTGTTGGCTGCACTCCGAGGGCTAGCCGGAGACCGAATGAATACATACACAGGCGCAAACAAACACAAGTATAGTGTTTATGAGCTCTTTATATCTATATATCTATATCTATATCTATATCGACACACACACACACACACACACACACACACACACACACACACACACACACACACACACACACACACACATACATACATACATACATACATACATAGAGATAGATAGATAGATGATGGATAGATAGGTAGATAGAGAGAGAGAAAAAATAATTAGATAGATAGACAGATATGGATATAAATTATATAGATATATCATATATATCCATATACATATGGCTATATGTACGGATCTATATATACAAACACAAACAAACACACACACACACACATCCGAATATATATAATATCGAACACGAAAAAAACGACTTTCCCTTTTCCCCTTTTTTTCTCCACTGAAAACATAAAGCTCTCTATCTCAATTACTCCAGAGCACTACTTGTGTACATAAAACTCCCATCTTATATACATTCAAATCTGGCCAATTCAGGGCCCTCGTGCGTGTGCCTTGCTGCGGTGTTGCAGGGGGGAGGGAGGGGAGGGAGAGAGGAGGGGGGAGGGGGGAGTGTAAGAGGGGGGGGTGAGAGGGAGAAAATGGAGGAAGTGTTGAGGAAGGATAAGAGGATGTGACGATGAATAACAAAGGAAGGAAATAGGTAATAAATATATATATATTTGTTTTCACTTGCCTATTTTTTCGAGTGGAATTGATAGGCAAGAGAACGAAGATTGTGTGATAAAAAAAAGAAAAAGAAAAAAAAAAAATATAAAAGTTTAGAAATAGCAAAAGGATTGGAAGTGAGAAGATCAAGAGGAGAATAATAAGAAGAAGGAAGACTAGAAGGGAAGACCAGGAGGAAGAGAGATGAAAAAGAAAGAAGTAGAAAAAAGAAAAGAGAGCGAAAAGCAGGAAAGAAGTAGAAAAAAAATGAGGGAAGAGAAGCAAAACGAAAGAAGAGCAAGAGAAGAATAAGAAGAGTAGGAGGAAGAGACGTAGAAAAGATGAAGAGGAAGAAGAAGAAACGAAGAAAAATAGGAAAAAGAGAGGAAGAAGCTACTAAGAATAGGAAGAAATAAGCAGAGGAAGAAAGAAACGAAGAAGAACTTAGATGGAGGAGGAAGAAACGAAGAAAAAATGAAGGATGAAAAACAGAAGAAGAACATGTAATAGGAGGGAGAAACGAAGTAGAATAAGAAAGAAGAAGAAGAGAGGAAGAAAAACGAAGAACGAATAGGAGGAGAAAGAAAGAAGGAGAAATAGGAAGAAGAGAGGAGGAAGGAAGAGGAAAACAAGAAGAAAGAAGAGAAAAAAAACGAAGAAAAACATGGAATTAGCAGATGAAAGAAAGAAGAAGAAATAGGAGAAGAAGAAGAGGAAGAAAGAAACGAAGAAGAAATAGGAGGAAGGAGAGAAGAAGAGGAAAGGAGGAAAGGAGGAGGCGTCCCTGAAGCTCCACGGCGCGCTCTTATCTCCTCCTCCTCGGCCACGCCCACCCGCCCGAGGGGCAAACCGATGATTATACCGCTTTTTGCCTCGTTCTCTCCTCACCATGTGCCGGCTCAGACGACGTGGGAGGAGGAGGGAGCAGGGGGGTGGAGAGGGGGAAGGGGGTGGAGGGAGGAGGGAAGGGATGGGGTGGGAAGGGGAAGGGGGGAGGAGGAGGGGAAGGGGGTGAGGGGGAAGGGCGGAAGGGGGTGGAGGAAGGGAGGGGGGAAGGGGGGAAGGGGTGGGTGAGAGGGAGGTGGGGGTGGGAAGGGGAGGAAAGGGGAGGGGTGGGGGAAGGGAAGGGGAGGGGGGGAGAAAGGGGAAGGGAATAGGCAGGGGGAGAGAGAAAGTGGAAGGGAAAGGAGGGAGACTGGGGTAGGGGCAGAGGAATGAAGGCGGAGAGAAAGGGAGGTGGGGAGGAGGGAAAATAGGAGAGAGAGAGAAAGAAAGGAGAAACGGAAGGAGGGAAGGGAGACAAGGGATAGGAGCAGAGGAGGTGAAAGGGATTAGAAAGGGNTGATTATTAGGAATGGGTGAGTCAACCTTGGCACCAGCGTAAAACAATGGCAACGTGCATTCGCGCGATGCCACGAGGAAGTGTCTCAAAAGAGATTGGCGACACTTGCTAGTCTTGTAAGATTTTTGACAGAACAAATAAGGGCTCGGAATTTTACTGCAAATCTTGAGGATCCTTATTTAATTACCAATGGCCCCTATTTAGTATTATCTGCATACGGACGTATTTTAAAATGTACAAAGGAATTCGATGTAATTATCAAATAACCGTTATTGTCGTTATCTCCTGCTCGCCCTTTAACTCTTTATCCACAACCTTTCGCCATATTTGAACACACATGGAGAAATGTCCGGTGCTATCATGGCAAAATATAAATTGATTTAAGGAAAAAGGGTTTTGATTTTATGAGATATTTCCAGGACCGCCGACATCGTAAAAATGTACAGTAGTCGCTTATTTGAGCCCAAGAACAACTAACTCAGCAAATTTAAAGGGTGTATTTATACTGAAACAACGTTACAGCAGTTAACGTTAACAAGTTTAAGGGAAAAATGGGCGTTTCCTCTTTGAAAAAGGCGTTTCCCACCTAAAGAGGATATGGCCCTGAAATCCCGGCCCTGTTCTTTGCCCCGGGGCCCTGGAGACCTGACGGCGGCCCTGGGTATTTCCATAAACAATGGTATAACGAATTTCCACATCAATGAATATACGGTATAATGGGATTGACTGCGGGAAGGGAGGAACAGCGAACGCGAATTTGGCGGGAAAATCGAATTAGAAATCATGAACCGAAAAGCGAAGGGGGTTACAGGCGCAAAATATTTTTTCCACGATCACGAAATTATTTTGCGGTTTTTGAGTTATCATTTTGAGATATAATCTAGATTTTCTTTGGATATGGAATAATTCGAGAGCAAATGTTATTGAGATTGTCGAAATACAGTTTGATTACGGACATTAGGGTTATTTTTGTGATTTGTGGCTTGGGTAAGATATTTCAGTTTGAAAAAGAATTTCAAGATATGCAAATAGGACATTCATATATCGGTTGTTTTTTTGTGAAAATGAAAAAAGAATAAAACTGAAAATCTTGGTCAATAAGTAAATATTGAATCCATTAACTGATTCATCAATTAACTTTTTTTTTGTTTTTCTTTATTTTTTATCAATCTGTGTATTACTATAGCATCAATATTGGTAGAAAATGATATGATATAATTGTTACTATCATTATCGTTACCATCATTATTGATATTGTAAGTTCTGTTATTATTGTTACCGTTGTTTTGTTGTTGTATTAATTGTTATTATCATATTATTATTATTATTATATTATTATTATTATTATTATTATTATTATTATTTTATTTTATTATTATTATTAATTCATCATTATTTTTTTTTTTATTATTATTATTATCTTTTATTATGATTGCAATTATCATTATCATTTTATCGTCATTATGTTATCATTTATATTTTATCATTGTTGTTATTTTTATTATCATTGTTACGATTTCCATTGTTATTGCCTTTATTATTATTATTATGATGATGATGA
>NW_020870994.1:523987-528987 GCF_003789085.1 Penaeus vannamei | reverse complement strand
AAAAAAAGAAAAAAAAAAAAAAAAAAATACATCACCGCCTAAAGATGAACCGCGCCAAGATTAGTTTCCAAGACCCTAATCCAAGGTCGATAATCCCTTGAGACTTCCATGGAGGGTCATTCGCCAGTCCCTAATCATGGATGACATTGGCGGTGAGGAGAGGGAGGGAGGGGAGGGAAAGAGGGAGGAGGGGGGAAGGAGGGAAGGGTGGAGGGAGGGATGGAGAGAGGGAGGGAGAGAGGAGGGAAGGGTGGTGAGGAGGGAGGGAGGAGGAAGGGAAGAGGGAGGAAGAGGAGGGGAGGAGGGGGGAGGGGGGAAGGGAGGAGGGAAGGAGGGAAGGAGGGAGGAAGGAGGAGGAGAGTGATAGAGGGGAGGGAGGGATGAGGAGGGAGAGGGAGAAAGGAGGAGGAGAGGAGGGATGAAGGGAGGGTGAGGAGAGGGAGGAGGGAGGGAGAGAGGGAGGGAGGAGAGAGGGAGGAGGGAGAGAGAGGAGGAGGAGGGAGAGGAGAGAGGAGGAGGAGGGAGGGAGGGGGAGGGGGAGGAGGGAAGGAGGGGAGGAAGGCGGAGGAGGAGAGAGAGGAGGGAGGGGAGGAGGATGAGAGGGAGGGAAGGATATAGAGATGTGGAGAGGAGGGTTAGAGGAGAGAGAGAGAGCGAGGAGGGGAGGGAGGGTAGAAAAAAGGAGGCTTGGGGAGGGAGGGAGGAAAGAAGGAGCAGAGTGGAGGGAAGTGAGTGAGTAATAGAAATTGGGGTCGAAAAAAGGAAGGGTACAGGGAGGAGTGCAGAGGGGGGGGGTGAAGAGAGAAAGGGAGGGTTGTTGGGAATGAGGGAGCAAGGAAGTGAAGAGTGAGTAAAGAGTGAGTGAGTGAAAGAGTTAGTGAGTAAGTGAGTAAGTGAGTGGAAGAGTAAATAAATGAGCGAGTGAGTGAAAGAGTGAGTAAGTGAGTGAAAGAGGGAGGTAAGGTAAATGAATAAATGAAAGAGTAAGTGAGTTAGTGAGTAAATGAGTGAGTAAGTGAAAAGGTAAGTAAGTAAGTGAATGAAAGAGTAAGTGAATAAAAGAGTAAGTGAATAAGTGAGTGAAAGAGTAAGTAAATGAGTAAGTGAGTGAAAGAGTTCAGTAAATGAGTGCGTAAGTGTAAGTGAGTAAGTGAGTAAGTGAGTAAGTGTATGAAAGAGTAAGTGAGTAAGGATGAGAAGGAGGGAGGAGGGAGGGAGGGAGGGAGATGGGTGATGTTATGACCTCTAATAGAATTCAGAAAAAATAATTCTGGAATTCGTCTCTGGGTTGTTTTCTGCAGAAATACTGAGGGGGGGGGGGGGTAAGGAGACGGGTTGGGGAGGAGGCAGCGTGGGCAAGAGGTGTACATGTGTGCATTATACATACAGAATCGATTTTAGCGAGACAACCGCTCGCGAAAATGATAATAGAAATAGCAATAAAAACAGGAGAAAAAGGAAATCAGATTTTTTATTTCTTTTACTTTTTAAACTTGACACACACACACATACATACATACATATATATATATGTATATATATATAATATATATATAATATTATATATATATATATATATATATAAATACTCTCTCACATACACACACACATATGCATATATACACATCATTGTGGTGTGTGTATTCATGTACCCGTACGTGTCATACACACACACGCGCGCACTCAAACCCACCCTCCCACACCGACAGAATTCCATAGCTCCACTAAATCAATTTTCCCGCCCTCGCGCTACCTCTCATCTCCCGAACAGAGATGCTGCATCCCTCTCCTTCTAATGAGGCTGTCAGCGCCATTCAGGCCTCCTCCTCATTCGCGTGAGGGAAGTGACAGCCCTCACAACGGTTGCCGAGCTGACGGATTCCTGCGCTCCAAGTCGGACCTCTGTGCCTGGGATTTATCTAAGTCTGGCCTTGACTCCCCGCGCCCGTTTTCTGTTGGAGATTTTGAGTTTCCTCTTTGCAGCATTTCGGATTATTGGCTTAATGTGCGTATGTTGCGTACCGCAAATACATACTCACATACATACCTACTTGCCTATCTATCACACACACACACACACACACACACAAAACATATATACACATACATATGAATATATATATATATATATATATATATATATATATATATATATATATATATATATATTATATATATATAATATATATACATATATATATACATATATATATTATATACATATATATATATACATATATATATATATATATATATATATATATATATATATATATATATATATATATATATATAATATATATATATTCATTTATTTATGTGCATGTAATATCACACGTACACAAATATGTACTTTTAAAATAGATGTATAAATGTACATAGTATATCGAACATACCTTACTTGTGTACTAACACATACACAACGTATATATATATATATATATAATATATATATATATATATATATATATATATATATATATATATATATATATAGTGTGTGTGTGTGTGTGTGTGTGTGTGTGTGTGTGTGTATACATAAACACACGCAGGCAAACACACACAATCAGACTCCCACACATAAAACACACACACACACACACAGACCAACAGACAAATCCCCCACCTGCCCCCTCCCCCACCCCTCTTCCCCTCCCCCTCCCCTCTTTCCCCTTTCTTCCCAGCCAGGCGAGAGCCCCTCTCTCTCTCTCTCCCCCCACCCCCCTCAGCGACCCGCCCCACCCTCTCACCCTGTCAAATCCGGAGTTCTCGCGCCTCCTACTCCGAAGCCATAGCCGGTGTTAACTCTTTCGGACACGCCACTTACTGCCGGAGTTAAAAGCCTTTTACGGCGAAGGGGAAAGGAGGAGGGGAAGGAGGGAGGGGGAGGAGGGAGAAAGGGGTTGGGGAGGTGAAAGAGGGGGAGGAGGAGGGAGGAGGAGGAGGGGGTTGGGGGGAGGTAAGGGAGGAGGGGGAGGAGGGGGAGGAGTAGGAGGAGGAGGAGGGGTTGGGGAGGTAAAAGAGGAGGGGAAAGAGGGGGGGGTTTTGGGAGGGGAGGGGAGGTGAAGGAGGTAAAGGAGGAGGGTGGGAGGGAGGGGGGGAGAGGGGAGGAGGAGGAGGAGGAGGTGAAGGAGGTAAAGGAGGAGGGGGGAGGAGGGGGAGAGGGGGAAGGAGGTGAAAGAGGAAGGGGAGGAGGAGGGGAGGGGAGGGGTTGGAGGAGGGGTTGAAGGAGGGGGTTGGGGAGGGGAAAAGGGGAGGGTTGGTTATGGTGTATGGTGTCGTCGGTATGGTGTTTGGGGTTGAGTCCATGGTTGTGGGGAGGTTTAGGGTGGCATTAGTATGGTGTTATGGTTGTGGTTGTGTAGGTGAGAGGTTATTGTGGATTTCTTGGTTGGTGGGAGATGTATGGTGGCGCTGGTATGGTGTTGTAGTGGTTGTTGGTGGGTGTTTATTGTGTGTGCTTTGTATAGGATTTGTTTGGTTGCTTTTAGAGGTATAGTGTCATCACCATGTTGTTATGGTGATGAATTATAGTGACTCATAGGGTGAAGGGTTATAGTGTTGATGATGATGATAATTGTTGATAATGATAATGATAATGAAAAATGATATCAGTGATGATAATAATGATAATATGATAGTAATGATATTAATAGTAATAACATTAATAACAATAGTAACATTATCAATAATGATTGTGATGATGATAATGGTATTGATGATAATAATGATAACAATAATGATAATGGCTGTGATAATAATAGTGATAATACTATTACTCCTAATAATAATGATATGGATATGTTATTGATAATAGTGATACTACTACTAATGATAATGATAATGATAATCATAATGCTAGTAATTGAAATGATAATAATAACAATAATAGTAATAATGATAATCTGTAACTATGTATGTATATGTGCGTGTTTAGGAATGAAAGTTATTGAGGAGAACATACAGAACTTTTTAACAATCACACAGAAAACGCAAATGTTTGATAGGACCGCATGAACAGTACTAACTCATAATCCCAAACCGGTATCTAATGTTTACACCGCATCTTTAGAACTTGATGTATTCAATGCCCCTTGTATTGCGGACAAAGAAAAGCTCTGCAGTCGACCTTCCTCATATTACTTATTGTAGCCTAGAGATGCCGAATTCGATCTCTGATAGTTGCATACTCCGAGTCCTTGCCAGTTTATGCTGCTCTTCATAAATCTGTATGTGTTATATCCTATGATGCCCTGAATTACAATAAGTCCTCTAAGATCAAGGACAAATTAAGATTTGTACAGAGATTAATCTTATTATATATGCTGCCTCATATTCTACTCTTTCCTATCGCGTCCCGGGCGAGACATGAAAAAACACCACATAGAAATCCAGCTCCACCTCCAGAGAGTTGTGCCCACTTTACACCCACTCTTTCCAAGGACATTTACGCATCAACGAAAAAAGAGAGTAATAGAGAACATTACAAATGTCGACCATGACACATAAGAACGGAATTCGCCAAGCACTAAGACATATCTCACAATAGATAGAGGTCGACCACAACTACACCAAGAACAAATACGAGAACGAAAGAGCCAATAACTGTATATATCGTGTGTGTTTTCCGTGCATGAACCAGCTATCGAAAATCCCTGGCAAAACCAAGGGAGAGTAATCCCACCCACCTTCTCTACAATCTACTCGTTGACTCTTTTTAAAAACATATGCTTTTGTTATTAAACAATCTGAGAGTAATGCTCTTCACGAGAAATTATGCTGAAAAGTAAACGCATAATAAAGTATTATTTAGATAAACTTTGAGTTCCACCAAAAATGTACAAAAGTGTGTGGATTCGTAAAGTGTTTATTAATAGAAATTAACCTGTAGCTAATTATTATATTTTCACATTATTAGTAACATAAGTAGTTTTGTAAATATAGTATATTATAGTAGAGTAGAGACATAATATATCCTTTTCGACAGATGTAAGATTTAC
>NW_020870994.1:501799-520650 GCF_003789085.1 Penaeus vannamei | reverse complement strand
ACTCATACTGCTTGCTTACTCATCTCATTTATCCTTCGCTTATCCCACTCACTTTTCGTTCCCTTCTTTGTCTCTCTTATCCCCCTCACTTAACTTTATCACTTGCCCTACTCATCCTCTCTCTCTTATCCCACTCACTTGTCGTTCCCACTTTCCCACTCACTTTGTCGTTTCCCACTTATCCCGCTCACTTATCCTTATCACTTGCCCCACTCATCCTGTTCACTTATTCCACTCTCTCTTATCCCACTCCCTATGTCCCACTCTCTACCCCACTCACTTGTCCCACTCCCACTCTCTTTGTCCCACTCTCTCTCTTATCCCACTCACTTGCCCCACTCTCTCTTATCCCACTCACTTGCCCCACTCTCTCTTATCCCACTCACTTATCCTTCTTACTTGCCCCACTCATCCTGCTCACTTGCCCCACTCACTTATCCTTCTCACTTTACCAAACATCCCGAATTATCCCAAATACTTGAGAAAACAAGGTCAACCGAGGTCTCCCAAAAGACTTAAAGATGAAGGGGCAAAGGGCAGTGACCTGAGAAACTTGAGGCATAGTTTGTGTGTGGTGTTTTGTGTATGTGTAGTTTTCGGGTGTGTATGTGTGTGGATTTTGTATGTATGTTTTGTGGATTTATGTTGTGTTTGTGTGTGTGTTTGTTTGTGTGTTGTGTCTGTGTGTGTGTTGTTGTTTGTGTTGTGTGTGTGTGTTGTGTGTGTGTGTGTGTGTGTGTGTGTGTGTGTGTGTGTGTGTGTGTGTGTGTGTGTGTGTGTGTGTGTGTGTGTGTGTGTGTGTGTGTGTGTGTGTGTGTGTGTGTGTGGTGTGTGTGTGTGTGTGTGTGTGTGTGTGTACTGTTGTCGGGGTGTGTATGTCTGTTTGTGCTTGTGTGAAGGTGTTTATGTAGGTGCATTTATACAAGCGTGTGTATGTTGGCATGTGTGAGTGTTTGTAGATGTTTCTGCTTGTGTTTCTCCGTGTGTATATGAGATCAGACATGCATATTAGACTACATGTGAGCGTTTGTGTATGTTTAAAATCACATGTCAACACTAACTTAGCTTAAGTCATCTTTCTTGTTATTCATCTGCCTTCTTTCTCCCTTCCCCCTTCACCTACGCTTTCCTTCCCCCTCCCTCATCAGTCTTTTTTCCCCTCTCCTCCCCCCTCCCCCTCTCCCGCCCCTCCCCCTCTCCCGCCCCTCTTCAACCTTTCCGCCCCCACCCACCCTTTCCCCCTCCTCTCCCCCCTCCCCGCACACCCCTTCCACGTCTCCCCCATCCTACCATCCTACCCTTCCACCTCTCCCTCCGCCCACCCTTCCCCCATCCCGCCTACGTGCCCTTAACCCCCCCCGCCCATCCCGCCCACACCCTACCCCGCCGCCCGCCCATCGCAGCTCAAACCCCCTCCCTCCCCCCCCGCCCATCCCGCCCACGCCACCGACCAACGGAGGTCAAACCCCCTCCCTCCCCCCCGCCCCCCGCCCATCCCGCCCACGTGCCCTTCCCATCCCGCCCATCCCGCCCACGTGCCCTTAACGCCCATCCCGCCCACCGCCCTTACCCCTCTCCCTCCTCTCCCACGCCCATCCCTCCCCTCCCCCCCATCCCGCCCACGCCCTACCGCCGCCGCCGCCCATCGCAGCTCAAATACACGCCATGCCTCCCGGATGTATGGGTTCCACTTCCCCGATGCTTTGGCTGGGGGCGTGTGTTTATTCTTCATTACACATTCATTTTCTGTTTAGAAGAGGGGGGGTGGGGGTGGGGGGAAGGGGAGATAAGGAGGGAGGGGGGGGAGGAAGGAGAGGGGTGAGGAGGGGAGAGAAGGAGGGGGGTGAGGAAGGGAGAGAGGAAGGAGGGGGGTGAGGAAGGGGAGAGAGGAGGGGTGAGGAAGGGGAGATAAGGAGGGCGGGGAGGTGAGGAAAGGGTGAAGCGGGGGGGGGAGGTGAGGAAGGGAGAGAAGGAGAGGGAGAACGAGGGGAGAGGAGAGGAAGAAAGAGGGGGAAAGGAGAGGGAGAGGAGAGGGAGAAGGAACGGAGTCGAGGATGGAGGTTGAATAGGAGAGGGGAGGGACTGAGAGAAATAACGAGAGAGGAAAAATACAAAACGGAGAGAAGGAGGAAAGGGACAGAGAAAGAACGACAAATGGAAGTAGAGAGAGAAAGAAGAAAAGGAAGAATCAGGAAGGAATGAGAAAAGGAGGGATAACGAGGGAAATGAAGAGAGCGCGAGAGTGAGGAAAAAAGGAGGTGAAAAAGGGGAGGAGGAGGGGGTGGGGGGGGGGGTAGGATAGCCCTTCCGAATGTTGGACAATCCCGATAAGAACTTTGGAGGGAGAAAATTTTGACCTGTCGCGCGGGGGGGGGGGGGGGGGGGGGTCTGGAGGGAGGGAGGGAAGGAGGAGGGTCAAAGGAGGAAGGAAGAAGGGAGGAGGAGGATGGAGAAAAGGGTGGGGAGGAAGGGGGGGGGCTTCTTCGCATTCTTTTGCTTCGGCCGGAACCTCCAGTGCCGCTAGCCTCCCCCCACCTCCCCCCGCCCCCCCTCTCTCTCTCTCACCCCTCTCCCCTGACCTTCTTCGCATCATTCTTCTTTTTAACATTCTCTTTTCTCTCTTTCTCTTTTTTCTCTTTTCTCTTTTTCTTTTTCTTCTCTTCTTTCTCTCTCTCTCTTCTCTCTCTCTCTCTCTCTCTCTCTCTCTCTCTCTCTCTCTCTCTCTCTCTCTCTCTCTCTTCTCTCTCTCTCTCTCTCTCTCTCTCTCTCTCTCTCTCTCTCTCTCTCTCTCTCTCTCTCTCTCTCTCTCTCTCTCTCTCTCTCTCTCTCTCTCTCTCTTCTCTCTATCTCTCTCTCTATATGTATATATATATATATATATATATATATATATATATATATATATATATATATATATATATATATATATATATATATATATATATATATATATATATATATATATATATGATATATATGTATATACATATACATATATATTTCTGTCTGCCTTTATTACGTTCATTTGCATTCTCATTTATCAAGTGTATCTCGCTCCACTCCATCCTCGTCCATTCCCCGTGTTTCCCCTTCTTTCTTTGTGCCTTTATGGATCCTCTTCTTGTCTGTCTGTCCACCCTTTCTTTGTTTCCCCTTCGTTTGATCTCCTTTTTGTTCTCGTCCTTATCTCCTCCTCACCTTCCTCTTTATCGCCCTTTCTCTCCCCTTTGCCTGATCCTTGTGCTTATTCCTTTTCTTCGTTTTCTTTATCCTTCTTTATTCTTATTTCTTTTCGTCTGTGTTCTTGCTGTTTTATTTTCTAATCTTCATTTACTTTTATTCTTATTTGTTGTTTTTTTTTCTCTTGTTCATCGTCTCTTTTCTTATTTTTATATTTATGCTATTAAGATCTATTAAGTATCATCATATCATGTCATTATCATTATTATTATTATTATCATTATGATTAGTAGTAGTAGCATTATTATTATCCTCATCATTATCATTATTATCATTACTTTTATTATCACCATTACTATTATTATTATCATCATCATAATCATTATAATTATTACTATTATCCATATTGAGATCATTGTTATTTGTTATCATATAAATATCTTCATAGATTTTGTTATTATTGCTGTTATCTCTTCTATCATTACAATCATTGTAATTATAATTATTCTTACTATTATTATCATTATCCTCCACTTTTTCCCTTCTTCCTTCTGTTCCTCTCCACTAACAATTCCTGCATGATATTAACTCAGGCCACAACATCCTCGGTTAAATGGACCCAAGAAGAAAGGAAGGAAGGGAAGGGAGGGAGGGAGGGAGGGAGGGAGGAAGGGAGGGAGGGAAGGGGGAAAAAATGAAGGAAGGAAGGAGGATATGAAGGAAGGTATGTCGCGCTGTTAAACACGCAGGAAGAGGAACGTCCTTCATCCTCTCTCCCCTCCCTCTCCCTCTCCCTCCTTCCCTCCTTTCCCTCCTTCCATCCCTCTCCCTCCTTCCCTCCATCCCTCCCCTCCTCCCTCCCCCTCCCTCTCCCTCCTTCCCTCCCTCTCTCCCCCTCCTTCCCTCCCTTCCCTCCCTCCCTCCCCTCCCTCCCTCCCCCCCTCTCCCTCCTCCCTCCCTCCCTCCTCCCTCCCCCCTAATGTATCACTGCACGCAAATACATTCGTATACATAAACACAACACTTCTTCTTCCTTCCGCGTCTATCCATCTTCCCATCTTTATCCGAACTATTGCAAGTAATTTAAGGTTCGGGCGAAGGATTTTCCAAAAATTCACAGGACTTCCTGGATTCCTGGACTCTTTAGAGATCGCTTGAGGTCCGCCTGCGAGTTCTTCAACGCTCCTCCCGCTCTCATTCCACGCGCTCTCACTCTTTCTCATTTCCTTCTCTACGTTTTTTGGGTCTTTGTTTTTCCTTCTTCGTCTTTTCTTTTTTCATTCTTTCTCTCGTTTTTATGCCTCGTTCCTTCTTCCCTTTTTTTTCTTTCTTTCTCGTTTCCTTCTCTATGTTTTTTGGTCTTTGTTTTCATTCTTCACTTTTTTTTCTTTCTTTCTCACTCTTTCTCGTTTCCTTCTCCTCGTTCTTGCTCTTTGTTTTCCTTCTTCCTTTTTCTCTTTCTTCCTTTCTCACTCTTTCTCGTTTCCTCATGTCTTCAGTTTTCGTTCTTTTCCTTGCTCACTCTTTCTCATTTCCTTCTCCTCGTTCTTGCTCTTTGTTTTCCTTCTCTCCCTTCTATTTCTTCTTTACTCACTCTTTCACGTTTCTTCATGTTTTTTTTTTCTTTCGGTCTTTGTTTTCATCTTTCTTTTCTGTTTCTTCCTTTCTTATTCTTCCTAGCTTCCTCCTGTCTTTCGTTTTTGCTCTTTATTTTCTTCTACCGTTCTTTCTCCTTCTGTCTATATTGCTTTGTTTATCTACCTATTTAGATTTTATTTATAGTTGTCTGTCTACTTAAATATCTACTGATCGGTAGTAAGAAGAAGAAGAGGGAAAGAGATAAAAAGTGGAAGTGGGAAGAGAAGGAGTATTGGAGAAAAGGAGAAAGGGAAACTAAGCAAAGGAAAGGGAAGAAGAGGGGAACAGGAGAATGGGGAGAATAGGGTAAAAATAAGCCAAGAAGAAGGGGGAGATGAAGGCATCATTGTGAAGAAGCGAAGGAGGGAGAGAGGCACAGGCGAAGGAAGAAACAGAGATGGAGATGAAAGGGAATAAGGAAGCTTAGAAGAAAGGGTATAGAGGATGTTAGAGGTATAAAGATAAGGCTGATAATGATGGTGAAAGAAAAGAAGAGAAGGGGAATCGGTTACTTTATATAAAAGTGTGAATGAAAAAGGGGAGATAACAAGATGAACAATTAGAAGTAGGGACGAAGATGGAACCGGAAGAGGAGGAGGAAAAAAGAACGCGTAGAGATAAAGATAACAGGAGAAGAGAAGGACGAAGAGAGGAGCGTAGAATCGAAGATAAAAAAACAACGAGAAGAGAAGCAATCAGAAACAAACACGAAAACAAGAAATACGAAAATAGAAGAAAAAAAAAAGAGACAGAAGAATTGGAAATGGACACGAACAAGGGGACGAGTAGGAAATGAGAGAGAGACGCGAGCGACCCCTCTCGGCGCGCGGACAAATGAACTCTGAAACATCTTGTTACAAGAGCCTTCAAAACGGTCTCCGGAACCCTCTTCTACTGTGACCGAATTCTTCTTCTTCTCTTCTCTAATCCCTTCTGAGATATTGCTTTTCTTCTCTGTGTGAACTCATGTGTGCAAAGAGAGAGAGGGCGAAAAACGAGGGAGGAAAGGAAGAGAGCCGAGGGGAAAAAAGGGGACGAGAAATGAAAGAAACGTGGAAAACCTTTAATTAAGTCGGTGCAGAATCTCAATAATTTTTTTCTTCTTTTTTTTACCTTTCTTCTTCTTCTTCTTCTTCTTCTTCTTCTTCTTCTTCTTCTTCTTCTTCTTCTTCTTCTTCTTCTTCTTCTTCTTTCTTCTTCTTCTTCTTCTTCTCCTCTCTCTCGCTCTCTCTCTCTCTCGCTCTCTCTCTCTCTCGCTCTCTCTCTCTCTCTCGCTCTTCTCTCTCTCTCTCTCCCTCTCTCTTCCCTCTCTCTCCCTCTCTCTCCCTCTCTCTCCCCCTCCCTCCCTCCCCCTCCCTCCCTCTCTCTCCCTCCCTCTCTCTCCCTCTCTCTCTCTCTCTCCATCTCTCTCCCTCTCTCTCCTCTCCTCTCTCTCTATCTATCTATCTATCTATCTATCTATCTCTCTCTCATTCTCTCTCTTTCATTTTCTCTCTTTCTCTCTTTATATCTGCCTCTTTCTCCCTCTCACTCACTCACTAAAGACATCTTAATAGTCCTATAAAAAGATGGGGGAACGATTGACGATAAACTTCCCTTCATCTATTTTCCTTCCCCCATCCTTTTCCCCTTTATCGAGCCCTCTTTTCCCCTCTTTCCTTACTTTATCCCTTTCTCTGTTCATTTTCCTTTTGCTTGTATCTCTCCCTCCCTCACTTTTCCTCTCCCTTCTCTCTTATTCCCTCTCATACCCTCAGCCTTTTTTTTCCATCTACTCATCTCTTCTCTCTCTCTACTTTTCTCCCCTCTTCCCTCTCCCCATCGTCCTCTCTCCTCTTTCTCCCTTCCGTCCTAGCTCTTTTTTCTCTTTTTTTCCCTTCTCCCCTCCCTCTGCTTTTACCCTCTCCCCTCTCTCCTTCTCCCCTCCTTCATCTCTCATTTTCCCCTCACCCTGTCTCCCCTCTCCTCTCTCCATTCCCCTCGCTCCTCTCTCTCTCTCCTTCTCCCCTCGCTCCTCTCTCCTTTTTCCCTCGCTCCTCTCTCTTTCTCCTTCTCCCCTTCTCTTTTCCCCTCTCCTCTCTCCATTCCCCTCGCTCCTCTCTCCTTCTCCCCTCGCTCCTTTCTCCTCTCTTTTTCTCCTTCTCCCCTTATCTTCTCCCCTCTCCCCTCTCTCCATTCCCCTCGTTCCTCTCTCTTTCTCCTTCTCCCCTTATCTCTTCCCCTCTCCTTCGCTCCTTGTCCCCTCTCCCCTCTCTCCATTCCCCTCGTTCCTCTCTCCTTTCTCCTTCTCCCCTTATCTCTTCCCCTCTCCTTCGCTTCTTCTCCCCTCTCCTCTCCCTCCATTCCCTCGTTCCTCTCTCTTTCTCCTTCTCCCCTTATCTCTTACCCTCTCCTTCGCTCCTTCTCCCCTCTCCCCTCTCTCTTTTCTCCCCTCGCTCCTTTCTCCTTCTCCCCTTATCTCTTCCCCTCTCCTTCGTTCCTTGTCCCTCTCTCGCTCTCTCTCTCTCTCTCTCCTTGCTCCTTTCTCCTTCTCCCCTCGCTCCTTTCTCCTTCTCCCCTTATCTCTTCCCCTCTCCTTCGCTCCTTGTCCTCTCTCTCTCTCTCTCTCTCTCTCTCTCTCTCTCTCTCCTCCTTATAGGTTCGACGATCGGGTTCTGGTCGAAGGTCGAAACGCGAGAAGGAGTAAATGCAGCTGGATGGAAAATCGTGGGGAATCCGTCAAAAGAAATTCCCAAGCTATAATTAGGATTCGGCTCGTCTCCATCGTCTTTTTTTTTTTTTTTTTTTTTTTTTTTTTTTTTTGAGGGGGGGAGAGGGGGAGGGTGGATGGGTGGGAGTCGGTTCCTTTCTTGATTTTTTTTTTCTTGTTTCGTTTCTTTTGTTTTGTTTTTTCTTTTCTTTTCTTTAGTTTGTTTTGTTTTTGTTTTTCTTTTTTTCTTATATCATTTTTTTTTGTTTTTCTTTTTTTCTTTTTTCATTTCTTTGTTTTGTTTTTCTTTTTTTCTTATATCATTTTTTGTTTTTCTTTTTTTCATTTCTTTGTTTTGCTTTTCTTGCTTTTTTCTTATTTCATTTCTTTGTTTTGTTTTTTCTTCTATTTCTTAATGATGGAATGATATTCATGGTGGAAATTTATAAGGGTAATGGCAATTATAATGATAATGATACTGAAAAAAGCAATGACAGTGATAATGAAAATGATGATGATTGTGATAAAGATAAAGATAACATCATCAACAGTTGCAGTAATAAAGTGAACAATGAAAACGATAACAAGAATAAAGGTTATGATGACTGGTAAAAGTCATTAATAAAAATTAGTAATTGATGTATAAATAGATAAAGAATAGATAAAGAGGATATAAACAAGTAGAATTAAAGAGAAACTCGAGGACTTGATAAATTGTAAACAGCGCACAGATGACAAACAATAATCAACAGATAGACAAAATGCAAACGCAATAGACAAGGAGAAAGCGAATGTATCACAGCGTCTAAATAGCTGTGATTGTTATTAATGTTATTGTATGACATACCGTCAGCGCCTCCTTCAGGTTCCGAGGCCTTCTGGAGGAGGTCCTGAAGGCCGTGTCTCAACCCCGTTCTCTGTTAGGGAGGGTTATCTCTGTGCGTGTGCATGGATATGTGTGTGTGGGGTGTGTGTAGGTGGGTGTGGGGTGTGCGTGAGGCTGTGTAGGTGGTGTGTGGATGGGTGGTGGTGTGAGTGGGGGGTGTATATACGTGTGTGTAGCGTGTGTGTGTGTGGGTATGTGTGTCTGTGTCTGTGTGTGTGTGGGTGGATGGGTGGGTGGGTGTATATATATGTGTGTGTGGTGTGGTGTGGTGGTGTGGTGTGTGTAGGGTGGGTGGGTGTGGGTGGGTGGGTGTGTGGATGTGGTGCGTGTGTGTGGTAGGGTGGGTGTGGGTATGTGTGTGTGTAGTGTGTGTGGGTGTGTGTGTGGTATGTGTGTGGTGTGTGTGTGATGTGTTGAGGTGTGCATATGTGCCTGAATATGAGTGTATGTGCGTTTGTACGTGCGTATGCCAGAGGCCTGTGTTAGCATTTATCAGTGTCTCTCCGTGTATGCAGGTATGTGCACCTCCGCCTCCGAGCGCGCGCGCACACGCAACGCAGTATATGATCAATCATAATCATGTTTTCCTAAAGGCGGGCGGAGTCGCAGCCCGGGGAAAAATTAAAGGCTTTCAAAAATGAGTTCATGCATTATTCCGCGTGATTGACAGGTTGAAAGACTCTGTTATTGAGTCAGTGCAGGCAAAGGAGCTATAATTATGCCCTGAGTCCCGCGATGGAGTACCTTGCAACACGATTAAGCCCCCGTGTTCAACGCTGCAATCATTCTCTGCATTAGGTTTCGCCCCCTTTGTTATTTTCTCTCTTTTTTTTTAGTTCTGTTTTTTTTTTTTTTTTTTTTTGGCTTCGTTAAGTATATGCGCCGTATCGAATACCTGTCTCGCCAATGAACGTTCAACTCATAAAAGAGAGAAAGAATTTGAAAAAAAAAAAAACGTTCACCCAAAGGCAGATCGCGAGCATGGCAACACTGAGCAACACCCTTTGCAACGCTACCGGGGGCTCTATGCAACGTTGCAAGCTTCGGGGAGCAATTACAAGGCGAGGACGTCACGGCGAGGGACGGCGACGACGGATCCCACGCTCTCTGCTGCCTTACCTTGGGGGGGGGGGGGGGGGTGGAAGGGGAGGGATGGTGGTGGTGGTGGTGATGATGGTGAAAATGGTGGTGGTGGTGAAGATGGTTCTGGGGATGAGGACGGCGGGGGGGATGGTGGGCGATGTTGTTCGTGTTGGTGGTGATGATGGTGGTGGTGATCAGGACGGAGGGGGAGAAGGTGGTGGTGGTGAGGTTATGAAAGAGAATAAGAGAGAAAGGAGGGAGAGAATAGGAGAGGAATCGCGAGAGAGACAGAGAGAAAGAAAAGAAAGAAAAGCAAACACAATAAAACAAGCTAGAAAACAAACAAACCAAAAACCAAAACCAAAACCAAACAAAAAAACACACAAGAATTAGAAAGAGAGAGAAGAGAGAGAGAGAGAGAGAAAATATATGAAAGAAAGGCAGCCTCTCAAACCATTCGATCCCCGGCAGCGTCTAACAAATCTGTGAAAGGAAGTGAGTTCCCTTAAGAAGCCAAGGGAGCGGAAGAACCAAGCAGTGGTAAGGAGGGGAGGCTTCTCTCTCGTCTCGACCCGCGCGCTGTCCTCATTGTGGGTCGAGGCCAAACCCGGTCACAGGTCACTGGTCGGAGCTCCCTCCTCTCTGGGGACGCTGATTTATTTGTTTGTGTGTATATATGTATGATATATATATATATATATATATATTATATATATATATATATATATATATATATTATATATATATATATCTATGTATGTATGTATGTATACAAGTATATATGTTGCATATGCCACACACGCACAACCACACACAACACCACGCACACACACACACACACACACACACACACACACACACACACACACAACACAACACACAACACAAACAAACACACACACACACACACACACACACACACACACACACACACACACCACACACACACACACACACACACACACACACACACAACACACACACAAACACAACACACACACACAACACACAACACACTACAACACACCACACACACACACACACACACACACACACACACACACACACCACACACACACACATACACACACACACACACACACACACACACACACACACACACATCACACACACACACACACACACACACACACACACACACACACACACCACACACACACACACACACACACAACACACACACACACACACACACAGTAGAAGACAGGTGATAAAAATGAACAGAAAAGGACGAATTCGTACATAGTACCACAGCTGAAGCAACTGCTAAAAGCCTGAACGATACGAACGAAAAGGAATAAGGGGAGAAGTGAACATAAACAGAGTGATAAAAATTAAAAATTACGAAATACCGAAGATGTGTGCCGAGTAAGTTAAAAGCATAAGAAAAGCTAAAGGGACTTACCACCTCCCTGAAGAATGTCCCTGAAGCAGAAGTCAAAAATAAGTAGAACAATAATTCATTACTACTTTTAGAAACGATATATAATATATTTTTAAATAGTGAAATAGTGGGTGGAGAGAGAGAAGAGCATGAAAGTAAGAAAGAAGAGAGAGAGATAGACAAGAAGAGAGAGAGAGAGAAAACAAACAAACCACAATAAACAAGCTAAACAAGCAAAGAGGTGTCATAAGAGGAGGACGAAAAGGAGTCAGAAAAGGTCACTAATTAATGAGAAACGCGTGAGTGGGTTCACCTCACGGCTTGACACACACACAGACATACAATCAGACGTACATGAGACTCTCGTGCGGGCGTGATCTTGCATGTAAACAGGATCTTAAGTTCAAAGAATAAAAAGATTCTTTAACACTTTACTCGAGATTTTGTCTTCATACATACATTTATAGAACCCTATTTTTTACCTTGTTTAGTTTTTTTGTTTTGTTTTTTTACCCTCTCTTTGAGTTTCCGTTTGTTTCTTTCTCTTTTTTATCTCTCTCTCTTCTCTATCTTCTCTTTCTCATTTTCATCTCTCTCTCTCTCTCTCTCTATCTCTCTTCTCTCTCTCTCTCTCCTCTCTCTCTCTCTGCTCCTCTCTCTCTCTCTCTCTCTCTCTCTCTCTCTCTCTCTCTCTCTCTCTCTCTCTCTCTCTCTCTCTCTCTCTCTCTCTCTCTTCCTCTCCCTCCTCCCCTCCCTCTCCTCCCTCTCCCTCTCCCTCTCCCTCTCCTCTCCCCTCTCTCTCCCCCCTCTCTCCCTCTCTCCCTCCTCCCTCCCTCCCCCTCCCTCCTCCCTCCATATCTCCTTCGCTTTTTCTTTCTTTCTCTTTTCCCTTTTTTCGTAAACTCGGAGATACGAAAGAACACACTCCCAGACTCATAGAGATCTGATGTGTGTCAACCACCCTGTTTCAGATATTGATTTCACACCATCAGCTCTTTTGCATTGATCTCTCTCTCTCTCTCTCTCTCTCTCTCTCTCTCTCTCTCTCTCTCTCTCTCTCTCTCTCTCTCTCTCTCTCTCTCTCTCTCTCTCTCTCTCTCTCTCTCTCTCTCTCTCTCTCTCTCTCTCTCTCTCTCTCTCTCTCTCTCTCTCTCTCTCTCTCTCTCTCTCTCTCCTCTCTCTCTCTCTCTCTCTCTCTCTCTCTCTCTCTCTCTTCTCCTCTTTCTCTTTCTCTCTTTCTCTTCTTCTCCTCCTCTTACACGCTCTTCAACCTATCATTCTGTACCTCTTCACCCTTCCACTACCTTCATCTCTCTTCCTCCCATTCTCCTTTCCTCATTCTCCACACACCCCTTCCCCTACTTTTATTTCCCTTCCCCCATCCCAACCCCCTCCCTTACCCACATCCCCATACCCCTACCCCAACCTCCTTCCCTTTCCTTATCCCCCCATTCCCCCATTTCCTCGCCGCCCCTACCCTATCCTCCCATACCCCTACCCCAACCTCCTTCCCCTACCCTACCCTCATCCCCATCCCCCTTACCCCGCCCTACCCTACCCCCCTACCCATCCCCCCCACCCCCCCATCCCCCTCCCCTACCCTACCCCCCACCCCTCGCCGCCCACCGAAATTGCACAAACAGTCGTCAAGGCGGAAGGTTAACCATCTGCAATATCATCATCTCCAGGAACAAAAGCCAACTTAGCAGCGAGGGCAATCAACGCCCGCGGAGATGGGCGGAGGGCGTCAGAGGCGGCCGTCAAACAATACAGCGGCGCCCACGACGTTCGTCTCGCGGGCGCGACTCTCGGTGTGGGCGGGCGGTTGGGCGTGATGTGGGTGGCGATTTTTTTTTTTTTTTTACTTTCTTTTCTTTTTTTGGGGGGGAGAGAGAGGGGGAGATAGATTTTATGGAGTATATTATATATCTTTTTGTCTCTTTTTTGTTTTGTTTTTCGGTTTTTTAGTATTTTTATTTCATATCTTTATTTTGTTGCATTTTTTCTTTATTATTATTACATCAGTTCATTATACAAGCAGAGAGAGAAGAGAAAGAAGAAAAAAGAATGAAAAAAAGAAACGAAGTAAACAGAGAAAAAAAGAAAAAAGAAAAATAGAAAGGGAGAAAAGAGAAAGAAAGAGAGGAGGAGGAGGAGGAGGGGAGGGGGCGGGGGCATCAGAATTTTTGTCTGCGCGCGTCTGAATATACCTCGACCTGACCCAAAAGATATGCTCACGGTTCTCGTCCCTCATTCACTTCTCAAAAGAGGAATGGAATTTGAAGCCATTTTTCCCCTTTCCTTATGTCCCTCACGACCGCTTCGTAATAGAACCCTTCATCACCCCCCCCCCCCCTTCACTCCCCTGTATTCTTCACCCCCCACCCCCACCCAGCCCTGTATTCTCACCCCCTCCCCCATCCCTGTATTCTTTCACCCCCTCCTCCCCTCCCATGTACTCCTCACTCCTCTTTCTTTCCTCTCCCTCCCTCCCTCCTCCTCTCTCCCTCCCTCCCTCCCTCTTTCTTATTACTCCTTACCCCTCTTCTAATTTTCCCCCTCCCTTATTCCTCTTTCCTCCCTCCCCATCCCCTCTTGTGCTCTTTACACTCTACTCCCCCCTCCCTTCTTCCCCTCCCCTCTCCTTAATACTTCTACACGCCCCCTTCCCTCCCAGTGTTATCCTTCTCCCTCCCTTCCTTCTGTTCCTTCCTTCTTCTTCTCCTTTCTCCTCCTCTTTTTCTCTCTTCCCACCCTGCGCTTTTTATCTCCCTCACTTCCCACCTTTCCCTCCATCTTTCTTCCATCCTTCTTTCTCCCTCCTCCTTTTTCCCCTTTTATCTCCCTCCTCCTCCCTCTCCCCTTCCCATCCCCTTCCTCTCCTCCCTTCCCCTTCCTTCCCCTCCTTCCCCTTTTATCTCTCCTCCTCCCTCCCTTTCCCACCCTTCCTCCTCCTCCCATTCACCTCCCTCTCCCCCTCCCCCTTTCCCCCCACCTCTTCTCCCTTACCCTTTCACACCCCAATCCCCAATATCTCCCCACCTCCATTGTTGGGGAGTTTCTTAGGCGTTTCGGGGGAGGCTATTGGTTCATACTGCACACATCGGAACGTGTGGGTGGGGTGTGCACATGGATATACACATGTGCGAATGCCATATATACGCATGTACGCTAACGTGCACGTGTATAAAGAACTGCATTTTGATGAATTCATACACACGAACGTACAGCAAAACTTGCTCACATACACACATGAACACACATACATGTACAAACACAAACACGCGCGCACCACGCACGCACGCACGCACACACGCGGCACACCACACACACACACACATACACACACCACACACTCACACACACTCACACACCACACACACACACACACACACACACACACACACACACACACACACACACACACACACACACACACACACACACACACACACACACACACACACACACACACACACACACACCACACACACACACACACACACACACACACACACGCACACACACACACACAAAACACCGGGCGACACAACTTTAGAAAAGTGTCCGCCATTTTCTCTCCAAAAAAAAAAATGTTGATACTTTAAATAAACGTCTTAGTACCGTCTTAACGTCAATAGGCGAGACACCACGTCGAGCGGCCACCTTTTTCTCTCTTCTTCCCTCCTTTCGCGGCTTTTCCTTCCCTCTCTTCCATTTCCTTTTCCTCTTTTTCTTATTTTTTGGTCTTCCTCGTATTTTTTTTTCTTTTTATTCCTTTCCGCTTACTGTTTTTTTTTCTCCCTTCATCTGTTTTTCTTCATTTATCCTTCTTCCTCTTCTCTCTGTTCTTCTCTTTCTTATCCTCCACCCCCACAACCTCTTCCTGCTTCTTCTCCTTCTCCTTTTCCTTCTTTCCTTTGCTACTACTAATACTTCTACAACTACTACTACTGCTATTACTAATCCTCCCCCTCTTTCTCCCCCTCCTCCTCCTCCTCCTCCTCCTCCTCCTCCTACCTCCTACTACTACTACTGCTGCTTGTACTACTACTACTACTACTACTACTACTACCTACTACTACTTACTACTACTACTACTACTACTTACTCCACTACACCCTCCCTCCCTCTCTCCTCCTCCCTTCCCCCCTCCCCCCCCCATCATCCCTCGCACGCGTCCGGATGCGTGGCCGACGTCGCGTGCGGAAGCCATCGTCGCTGAACCGGATCCTCGGCCGGAACAACGAGCGCTTCTGCTGGACGCTCGCTTGACCTCTGACCCTTGAGTGCGACTTCCGGTCATTTGTCGCTTCGTCTTCGAGGATGACTTGAGTCGACGGGGGAGGCTGGAGGGAGGTGGGGGGTGGGGAGGGGGGTGGGGGGGTTGGGGGGAGGGAGGTGGGGGTGGGGAGGGGAGGTGGGATGGGTTGGGGGAAGAAGGATTGGGGGGAAGGGGGGGATGCATGGATTGGGAAGGGGGGGTGCGTGGATTGAGAGGAAGGAGGAGGAGCTACATGGATTGGGGGAGGGGGGGGGTTCATGGAATGGAGGGGAGAGAGTTACATGGATTGGGGGAGTTCAGAAGAAAAAAAATGAGACGAACAGGAGGCCGAAAAGAGAATCATAACGCATGCATGGGTGAAGGGGGTGGGGGCAATGCAAGAGGAAGGGGATGGGGTCAAAGCAAGAAGGGGGGGGGAGCAAAGCAAGAAGAGGGTGGATGGGGACGAAAGAGGAAGAGAGGGTGAGGGCAAAACAAGAGGAATGGGGTGGGGGCAAAGCAAGAAGAGGGGGATGGGGAAAGAGGAAGAGAGGGTGAGGGCAAAGTAAGAAAAAAGGGATGGGGGCAAAGCAAGAGGAGGTGGCGTGGGAGCAAAGCAAGAAGGGGGAGGTGGAAGCAAAGCAAGAGAAGGGAGATGTGGAGCAAAACAAGAACAGGGGGATGGGGGCAAAGCAAGAGAATGGGGGGGGGGTTAGGGCCTCCGAGTGATTCGCTGTCGCCATGCGCTAACGTGGCGTCCGCCCGCACAGCGTGTCATCTGGCATTATCGCTGGGTGCCAAAAATAGGTGCCAGCATTACCATTCAGACACGAGGCACCATCATCCGGCACTCTTTCGCTGGATCGTTACATGACAGACGTTTGGCACTGTCTCATGTAACCGTATTCATAGAGGTTAGACAGTTCCGTAAGGTCAGGTCAAATCAGGTCACATTAATCTACATATTGACCTACCGTCCTTTTAATGTTTTTTTTTTTCGTACCCCTCTCTTATTCGGCTCTCATCTTTCTTCAGTTCTCTCTGTCTCCCTTCTTCACTACCTTCTTTTTGTCGAATTATCTATTTCTTTTTTTTTTTCTTTCTTACTTTTTGGCTAAATATTTCCATTCCCCTTCCTCCTTCTCTTGATCCTCACCCTTCTCCCATTTCCATCTACGTAAATTCTTGAACTCTCCTCCTTCCCTTTTATCTACCTCCACTCTTTTCCCTATTCTTCCTAAAACCCTTATTTTCCTTCTTTCTTCCCCTGTTACCTAAATCTCTCTACTTACCATCTCCTTTTCCTATCTCCCTAAACATTTCTACCTCCCCATCACTCTACATCTACATCTACCCCATTCCTTCCCCTCCCCTTTCTTCTCCCTCCCCTCTCCTCACTTCACCTCCCTTTCCCTCCCCTTCCCCTTCCCCCCCTCCCTTCCTTCCCATTCAATCCCGTCCTTACATCCCTCCCCTTCTCTCCCTTCCCTCCCTCCCCATCCTTCCTCCTTCCCTTTCCTTCCCCCTCCCCATTTCCCTCTCTCCCTCCATCCTTCCTTCCCTTCCTCTTCCCCTCCTCCTCCCATTCTCCCTCTCTCCCCCTCCCCTCCTCCTCCTTTCTTCCTTCCACCCTCCCTTCCCTTCCCTTCTTTCCCTTCTTTCCCCTCCCTCTTCCCCGATCACAGCATCAGAGGCGAAATTGCAGCGTAGAAGAGGCAAGGCGAAGATAGCGTAATGAAAAAGGGGGGGGGGGTTGGGGGTGATGGGGGGTTGGGGGTGGAGGGGTTGCCACGTCTCCAAGCAGCCTGTGTTTTGTCTGTCAACAGCCCGGCAGACAGCTAGAGGTGGGGGTTTGTTTTTGCTACAGTTTTATTCGGCGTGTGTGTGTGTGTTGGGGTCGGGTGTGTGTGTGTGTGGGTGTCGGTGGGTGTGTGTGTGTGTGTTGGTGTCTGTGTGTGTGTGTTGGGTGTTCGTGTGTGTGTGTGTGTGTGTTGGGTGTTCGGTGTGGGTGTGTGTGTGGTGTGTTGGGTGTTTCGTGTTGGGTGTGTGTGTGTGTGTTGGGTGTTCGGTGTTGGGTGTGTGTGTGTGTGTTGGGTGTTCGTGTTGGGTGTGTGTGTGTGTTGGGTGTTCGGTGTTGGGTGTGTGGTGTGTGGTTGGGTGTTGGGTATGTATGTGTGTGTGTGTGTGTGTGTGTGTGTGTGTGTGTGTGTGTGTGTGTGTTGTGTGTGTGTGGTGTGTGTGTTGGGTGTCGGTGTGTGTGTGTGTGTGTGTGTGTTGGGTGTCGTGTGTGTGTGTGTGTGTGTTGTGTGTGTGTGTGTGTGTGTGTGTGTGTGTGTGTGTGTGTGTGTGTGTGTGTGTGTGTGGTGTTGGGTGTTGGGTGTATCTGTGTTGAGTGTGTGTGTGTCTTCGGTCTACGTATGTATGTGTGTTTTCCCTGTACGTGTGCGTGTTCGGTGTACGTGTATGTGTGTGTCTGTGTGCGTGTGTGTATTCAGCCTCTCATCCTACCACAATCCAGCTCCTTCCCCCACCCTCTCCCCCTCCCTCCCTCGCTTCACCAACTCTTCTATTTTTCTCTTCTCGGTCTTTCTCCTTTCTCTTTTTTCTCCTTTCCTTCTTGATGTCTTTTTTCGACTTTCTTTTTTCTCTCTCTCTTAAGTTCCCGATTTTCATGTTACTATTTTTCTCTATTTTGCTGTCTGTTTTATCTTTGTATCTTGTTTTTCTTTCTTTCTTTATCTCTTTTTTCACTGGTTCTCCTTTGGTTTCTCTTTTTTTCTTTGCTTTTTTTGCTTTCCTACCAGCTGACACCCCCTACCTCCTTGACCCCCACTCCTACCACTGACCCCTCCTACCAGCTGACCCCACTCCTACCACTGACCCCCACTACCAGCTGACCCCCTCCTACCAGCTGCCCCTCCTACCAGCTGACCCCACTCTGCCAGCTGACATCCCCTCCTTGACCCCACTCCTACCAGCTGCTACCAGCTGCTACAGCTGACCCCCACCTACCAGCTGACCCCACTCTACCAGCTGACCAGCCCCCCCTCCTCTACCCACTACAGCTGACCCTCCACCGCTGATCCCCCCCCAGTGATCCCCGTGATCCGTTTTGGCAAATTAGAATGATATTAATGTTAGAATTATATAAATGTTACAGGCTGTTTCATCGTCAGACGGAGGAGAGTGAGATGGCAAAGTTGTATATACGTCCATTCATAATTATGGTGTATTATCTATGTCGACGGATACATTCAAAGACACACATACAAACTTCAACACACACAAACACACACACACACACACACACACACACACACACACACACACACTACACACACACACACACACACACACACACACACAACACACACGCAAACATTTTTATATGTGTGTGTGTGTGTATTTGCGTGGGTGCGCGCGTGCTTATATATATATGTGTGCGTACGTGTGCGTATGCGTATGAACTTGAGTATGTTTGAACGTGAGCCTGTGTGTATTTACGTGGGTGCGCGCGTGTATTTGCGTGGGTATGTGTGCGTGTGCGTATTTGAACATGAGCGTATTTGAACATGAGCGTTTCGAAATGAGCGTATTCGAACGCGAGCTTATTCGAACGCGAGCCGAGTGTAAGCGCGCGCACGAACGAGCCCCCCCCTCCCACCACCCCCACACACACACTCATTCTAAAGACATCACACCCAAG
>NW_020870994.1:484299-494299 GCF_003789085.1 Penaeus vannamei | reverse complement strand
CTCTCTATCTTTCTGGCTCTAAGGCTTTCTATCTTTCTGTCTTTCTATCTTCTCTCTCTCTCTCTCTTCTCTCTCTCTCTCTCTCTCTCTCTCTCTCTCTCTCTCTCTCTCTCTCTCTCTCTCTCTCTCTCTCCTCTCTCTCTCTCTCACTCTCTCTCACACACATTTCTCTATATCTATCTCTCTTTCTCTCTCTCCCTCTCTCCCTACCTCCTCACATACTACCTCCCTTCTTCCCCTTCCTCCCCTTCCCTCCTCTCCTACCCCTCCCTCTCTCTCTCTTTCTCACTCACACAGATACTTAACGTGCACACAATTACAAACACACACTTACACACACAGATACACCTCTCTGACCCAGACTTTAGTAAAATTATAAGATCCAATGATAATACAAAATCTATACATGTTGAAAGCATCGGCCCGATAGACATTAGTAAATTGATTCCATTTGGTCCAAATTGTTATGTTATTTTAACGACAACTATGCATGCCTTTTAAAGCATTACCCCCCCTCTGTGTCCCCCTTCCCTCCTCCCCCTGCCCTCATCTCTTTTTCCCAAGTGGAAAACAATGAGTATTGCGATTTAATTATAAAGATTTTTATTTGTTTGTTTGTTTTATAATTATGTTTTTTTGTCTTTACAGGTAAGCAGGAGCGGAGGTATACAGCGAAGTGTTCAGGTAAGTGAAGATGAGAGAGAGAGAGAGAGAGAGAGAGAGAGAGAGAGAGAGAGAGAGAGAGAGACAGAGAGAGAGAGAGAGAGAGAGAGAAGAGAGAGAGAGAGAGAGACAGGGACTAGAGAAGAGACAGAGACAGAGACAGACACAGACACAGACAGACACGACAACAGACAAACAGACACATACAAACACGCACACACACGCGCGCGCGCACGCACACCACACACACACACACACACACACACACACACACACACACACACACACACACACACACACACACACACACACACACACACACACACACACACACACACACACACACACACACACACAGTTCACAGAGAAAAAAATGAAACTAACAAACACACACACCCATGATAAACGAAATGAAAAAAGGCCGACCAGCACGGACACAGAGCCCCCTCCCTCCCCACCCTCCCACCCCCCACCCCACCCACCCACGCCCACCACACCCCCCAGCTGCTCCCATAGGCCTCCGACGGAAGCAAACCCGCATCACTTTGAGGCGAATCTTAAGCCTATATCGAGTCCATCAAAAATATCCTTTATAACGTCCGCGGGAAACAAGTCTGACGTCCTCTGTTCGTGGGCGTGGCGTGTGTTGTTGCAACGGCGCCCATGTAGGGTGTAGATGGGCGGGGGGCGGGGGGTGGAGAGGTATTGGGGAGTGGAAAAGGGTTATGGGGGAAGATGAGGAGGAAAAGTAAAAAGAGGGAGATGAAGATGTCTCTGGAGGAACGGAGTGTGAATTCATAGATAGAAAGATAGATAGAGATAGATAGATAGAGTGGGAGTAGAGATTGACAGACACTGACAGAGATTGAGACTGAGAGAGAGAGAGTGATGAAACAAAGAGACAGAGAGACGAAACAGAGAGAGAGGAGAAAAAACAGAGAAGAAGAAGACGAGACAGAGAAAGAGAGAAAAAAGAAAAAAAGACATAGCCCGAAGAGAACCAGCAAAAGAGAGAGAGAGAGAGAGAGAAGAGAGAAGAGAAGAAAAGAAAGAGAAAAAAAGACAGAGCCCCGAAAGAGGACCAGCGAAAGCGCGAGAAGGAGAGAGAGAGAGAGAGAGAGAGAGAGCGTCTTTGTGCGGACGCCAAGACGAGAGTTCCATTTGCTTAAGATGATAAATAATCCCGGACGTGTAGCACCACTCCGAGGCCGGGCGTGGGGGGGGGGAGGGAAGGGGGGAAGGGTTGGTGGGGAGGAGGGGGAAGGAAGGAGGAGGAAGGGGAGGGTGGGAAGGGATGCGGAAAAGGAGGGAGGGAAGGGTTGGAGGGGAGGAGGTGGGAGGAAGGGGAGGTAGGAAGAGGAGGGAGGAAGAAGGAGGAAGGGAGGGGGAGGAAGGAGGGTGGGAAAAGAGGGAGGGAGGGCGTGGGTAGACTGCATATTTATTACCGTCCTTTTCCTCTCCTTGAGTTTTCTCCCCTCCTTTCACCCCCCCCCTCTCCTCAATTGCTCTCTCTCTTTATCCTTTTTCTTTCTCTTTATTTTTCTCAACTTTTTTATTTCTATCTCTCTCTCTCTATCTCTCTCTCTCTCTGTCTCTCTCTCTTCTCTCTCTCTCTCTCTCTCTCTCTCTCCTCTCTCTCTCCTCTCTCTCTCTCTCTCTCTCTCTCTCTCTCTCTCTCTCTCTCTCTCTCTTTCTCTCTCTCTCTCTCTTCTCTCTCTCTCTCTCTCTCTCTCACTCTCCTTTTTGTTCATTTAACTGAACACATAAACCTGTGAACCTGGAAAAGAACAAAAATTATAAGACCTATAAACAAGTAGAAAAAGAATAAATAAAAGGGTAAGAAAACATAATCATGGCAGAAAATAATAATAATTCATAAAAAAAAACAAAAAGTAAATAAATAATAAATGAATAATGAAAAATAATATATCAAAAAGGAAAGAGAAATGAGCAACAACGCGAAGGGAAGGGAAAAAAAAGAATGCTGGTAGGAGGGCGGGAGGGGAAGGGGGGGTAGGGGGGAGAAGCGAGTGCCAGAAGGGTGCCAGGGGACGGCAGGGGGTGCCTAAGGGGGTGGGAGTGGGCCACTAAGTCAATATGCAGCCCATATGGTCGCGGCAGAGATCCTTCCACAATCTTCATGCTCGTAATGACGTCCATTATGTAAATTATATGATGAAGTACGGCGTTGCGGTGACCACATGTCCGAGGAGAAAGGTGGGGGGGGGGGGGTGAAGGGATAAGGGGCGAGGAGAGGATAGGAAGGGAAGGGATAGGAGAAGGATAGGAGGATATGAAGGGTAGGGGTTGGAGGAGGATGTGAAGGGAAGGGATAGGAGGAGGTTATGAAGGGATAAGGGGCGAGGAGGATATGAAGGGATAAGGGGCGAGGAGGATAGGAAGGGAAGGGATAGGAGGGGGATAGGAAGGGGAGGGATAGGAAGGAGGAAAGAAAGAGGAGAGGGGGTAGAGGAAAAGAAGAGGAGATGAGGGAGGAGGAGGAGGAGGAGGATATGAAGGGAGGGGATATGAGGAGGATAAAGAGAGAAGGTGAAGGTAGGAAGGGGAGGGAGATGAGGGAATGAAAGGAGGAGGAAGAGGAGGAGGAAGGTGAAATAGAGAGGGATGGGAGGAAAGAAGAAGTGGAGGAGAATGAATAGGAGAGGAGGAGGATTGGAGGCGAAAAGGAGAATGGGAGGTATGGGAGATGCAGAAAGAGGGTGGAAGGAGAAGAGGAAAGAAGAGGAAACGAATGGAAAGAGGGTGGAAGGAGGAGGAGGAGAAAGAGAAGGAGGGCAGGATAGGAAGAGGAGAAGGAGGAGGAGGAGTAGGGAGAGGTAATTTAGAAAAGCTAAATATCAGGAGGAGGGAGGAGAGGATAGGAAGAGGGGAAGACAAGAAAATGATGAATGAAAGAGAAGAAGATGAGATGGGAGATTGTGTCGAAAGATCAGAAAGATCTTTTCTTATTCCTTGTAATTAAGGAAAGGTGAAATTAGATTAGGAATGATTATTGAAAACAGAAACAGAGAGAGAGAAAAAGAGAAAGAAGAGAGACTAACAAAAGTAAAAAAAAAAAAAAAGAAAAAAAAATACCCATGGCATAAACTTACTTTTTCCCTATCTTTCTCTCTCTTTTTCTCTTCCCCTTTTTTCCGTCTCTCGTTTTTAGCGTGGAAAAAAATGTCAGGCCACATTACTCGGTCTCAGTTGATGAAAAATAGCAAGCGGCTGACCGAGTGTCGCCGTTACACCGCCTGAAAAGTGTTAATAAAAGTCTCTAAAAAGGAGCGGGGAAAGAGCGTAGGAAAGGAAAGAAAATGGAAGAAAGGGGAAGAGGAAGAAGGGGAGAAAGAAGAGAGGAGGAGGAGGAGGAGAAATAGCAGAAAAGGAAGAGAAGAAGGAGGAGGAGAAATAGCAGAAAAGGAAGAGGAAGAAGGGGAGGAAGAGAAGGAGGAGGAGAGAAATGGCAGAAAAGGAAGAGGAAGAAGGGTAGAATGAGAAGGAGGAGGAGGAAATGGAGTTGTTGGGTTGTCTTTGTCTTCCTTTTTTTCTTCTCCATTTCCTTTTTTATTCGGTCCTCTTCTTTATTCTATTCTACCTAACCATTTTAGACTTTCTTTGACCTATATCCCATCCTTCTTCCTTTTCCTATTCCCCTTCCCTACCCCTTCCTTCCCTTCCCTTCCCCTCCTTCCCTCCCTCCCCTTTCCCATCCCTTTTCCCCTCACCTACCTCCCCTTCCCCACCTCTCCCTCCTCCTCCATCTTCTCCCTTCCCCCTCCACCTCTCCATCCTTCCCTCCCCCCTCCCCTCTCTCTCTCTCTCCCTAGGAACCTCCCCCCTTCCCCACCCTCCCCACATCCTCCTTCATCCTCCCTCCTCCCTCGCCCTTCCCCCCTCCTCCTCTCTCTCTCTCCCTAGGAACCTCCCTCCCCTTTCCCACCCTCACCCTCCATCCCCCATCCTCCTCCCTCCCCCCTCGCCCTCTCCCCCCCCTTCCTCTTCTCTCTCTCCCTAGGAACCTCCCTCCCCTTCCCCACCCTCTCCCCACATCCTGCTCCCCCCCTATCCTCTATCTCCCTCCCCCGTCCCCCCATCCTCCTCCACCCTCCATCCGTCCCCCCCCCATCCTTCCCTCCCCTCCCCTCCCCTCCCCTCTCCTCTCTCTCCCCGGGGAATCTCTGGGGCAATTCCAGATAAGTTTCTCCTCCAATTGTGGGCTCATTTTACACGAGCATTCCAATTTTCTGATATTGAACTACACTCCCAATGATGAATAAAATTTACAAGTTACGTTGCACTACTCTTGGGAGGGTATTAAGGGAAGGAGGGAGGGAGGGAGTATGGAGGGAGGGTATTAAGGGAAAGGAGGGAAAATGGGAGGAAGGGAGGGTATTAAGGGAAGGAGGGAGGGAGGGAGTGAGGGAGGGTATTAAGGGAAGGAGGGAGAAACGAGGGAGGAAGGGAGGGTATTAAGGGAAGGGAGGGAGTGAGGGAGGGTATTAAGGGAAGGAGGGAGAATGAGGGGAGGAAGGGAGGGTATAAGGAAGGAGGGAGAAGGAGAGGGTATTAAGGGAAGGAGGGAGGGAGGGAGTTATGAGGGAGGGTATTAAGGGAAGGAGGGAGAATGAGGGAGGAAGGGAGGGTATTAAGGGAAGGAGGGAGAATGAGGGAAGGAAGGGAGGGTATTAAGGGAAGGAGGAGGGAGTATGGAGGGAGGGTATTAAGGGAGAAGGGAGGAGTGAGGGAGGGTATTAAGGGAAGGAGGGAGTTGGTCTGGGAATGAGGGAGGGTATTAAGGGAAGGAGGGAGTTGGTCTGGGGGAAGGAGGGAGAATGAGGGAGGGAAGGAGAGATTTAAGGGAAGGAGTGAGTGTGGGAGGGAGGGAGGGAGGATATTAAGAGAAGGTGGGAGTAAGGGAATTAAGGGAAGGAAGGAGGGAATTAGGGGATGAAGGGACTGTGGAGGGAAGGAGGGAGAAAGAGAATGATAATAGTGATGATAATAGTAGTAATAATAATGATAATAATAATAGCAATAAAGATAATAATAATCATAATAATGATAATAATAAGAGTAATAATGGCGATGATGATTATTTTTGTGATAAGGATGACAGAAGTAATAATGATAATTGATATCATTATTAGTAGTATTATCTTTATTATAAACAACAACAGCAAAAACAACAACAACAACACTACTACTACTAACTACTTCTACTTCTACTTCTACTTCTTCTTCCACACTTCCACTTCCACTCCACTTTCCACTTCCACTTCCACTTCCACTTCCACTTCCACTTCCACTTCCACTTCCACTTCCACTTCCACTTCCACTTCCACTTCCACTTCCACTTCCACTTCCACTTCTACAACTACTGCTACTACTTTGCTACTGCTACTACTACTACTACTACTACTACTACTACTACTACTACTACTACTACTACTACTACTACTACTACTACTACTACTACTACTACTACACTGCCAATAACTACTAACTACTATACTATACTACTACTACTACTACTACTACTACTTTTACTACTTTTTACTACTGCTACTCTCTTCACTACCATCATTATTACACAACCATCCCTACCATTACCCCTTCTACGACGTTACAAATTTCTCCAACATCTTACCCTTATTCTTCCTTATTCTTATTATTCCTTATTCTTCCTCCCTCGAAGGTTAACGAAATCGTGCCTTAATTAAAACTGCGATCTATATGTAAACTCTTTCCGAATGTCTTCTATTCTGCGAGGGGATGGTGTGGGTGTGTTTTTTTCCCCTCTCTCTCCTTTCGTCGTCTTTTATTTTCTTGTTTGTGTGTGGAAATCGGTCCAAACATGGAATAAAAGGGGAGGTGACACTGCAGATTTTGATGGTTCTCAGATATGGGAGGGAGAGGGAGATGGGGGAGGGGGGATTTTCTGTCTGTTTTTTTTTTTTTTTTTTTTTTTTTTTTTGTCTTTTTTCTTTTTTTTTTTTAATAATAAATATGTATATATATATATATATATATATATATATATATATATATATATATAGAGAGAAGAGAGAAGAGAGAGAGAGAGAGAGAGAGAGAGAGAGAGAGAGAGAGAGAGAGAGAGAGAGAGAGAGATGAGGATTGATAGTTAGATAGAGTGGTAGATAGATAGAGTGATAGAGTGATAGATAGAGAAATAGATATATAGATAGATGTGTGTGTGTGTGCACGGCACTCTCACATAGCCAGACGTGTATAACACCCTTTTCATCTTCGGATAATAGCATCAAAAAAATGATAGCTCTAAAAAGTAATGTCCCAGGATTAACGAAAGAAGGGAAGAGAGGGAAAAGAACGAAGAAAGTGTGGGGAGGGAGGGGGAGGGGGAAATGGGGGGTGGCGAAGGGGCTCAGCGGTTATATTCCGATGGCAGTGCAAAAGATTTGGGGGGGAGAAGGAGGGAAGAAGGGGAGAAGAGGGTAAGAGAGGAGTAGGGAAGAAGAGGGGAGTGAGAGGAGAAGGGAGTAGGAAGAAAAGAGAAGAGGGGAGTAGGGGGAGAGGGAGAGGGAAGTAGAAGGGAACAAGGAAGAGAGGAGCAGGAGAAGAAATGGTAAGAGGGAGTAGAGCAGAAGAGGGGAAGAGGGGAGTAGGGAGAAGAGGGGAAGAGAGGAGTAGGAGAGGGAAGTAGAAGGAAACAAGGGTAGAGAGGAGCAGGGCAGAAGATGGTAAGAGGGGAAGAGGGGAGTAGGGGAGAAGAGGGGATGGGGGGGATGGGGGAGGGGCAACAGGACAAGGCTTTCCCATCACACTCTCATGAATACCCGCTTGAGATGGCCCCTCAAGCTTGGTCTTTGAATCCGGTATAATGACCTGCTTAAGGGAGCAGAAGAGAGGAAGGAGAGAGGAAGAGGATAGGAGGAAGAGGGGGGAGGATAGGAGGACGAGGGAGAGGATAGGAGGAGGGGGAGAGGATAGGAGGACGGGGAGGGGGGAGGATAGGAGACGGGGAGAGGGGGAGAGGATAGGAGAGGGAAGGGGAGGGGAGAGGAAAGGAGAACGGGGAGGAGGAGGAGAGGATAGGAGGGAGGGAGAGGAGGAGGGAAAGAGGATAAGGGGAGAGGATAGGAGACAGGAAACAAAAGGAGATAGGAGGGAGGAAAGAGGAAGAGGATAGGAGAACGCGGAGAAGGGGGAGAGGATAGGAGGATGGGGAGTAACGAAAGGAGATTAGGAGGGAGGAAAGGAGAGAGGGAGGGAGAGAGGAAGAAAGGAAAGGAAAGCGGGAGAGGGGGAACGAAAACGGGAGGAAGGGAGAGCGAAAGAGAGGAACGGAGGAAGGGAGAGAGGGAAATAGGAAGAAGGAAGAGGGATAGGCAGAAGGGAGGAGGGAGAAGGAGGGAGCTAAAAGAGGGGGGACTTAGACAGTGAGAAAGCCGGAGGAGGAGAAGGAGGAAGAGGAAAAGGAAGAAGGGGGAGGAGGAGAAGAAGAAGGGGGGGGAGGAGGAGGGGAAAGAAGAGGAGGAAAGAGGAGGAAGGAGGAAGGAGGAGAGGAGAGATGTAGGGATACATAGAAAGGAGCAAAATAGAAAGGTAAAGATTAAGAAGAAAAAGTTATCAGGAGAAAAGGGAGAAGCAAGAGAGAGGATAATTAAAGGCACAAACATAAAGTCATTCAAACGACGTCATTTCTCTTAAAGAATACTGGAGACGAAGAATTAAAAAAAAAAAAAGAAAAAAACAACAACACGAAAATCTCAGCTGTTCCGGTCGAGGAAAAAGCAACGTTATGATGACGGTGACGTCGTGTGTGCGTGAGAGTGCATGTACGTGAGAGTGCAGTGCGTGTGTGTGCTGCAGTGCGTGAGTGTGCATGTGTGAAGTGAGTGCGATGTACGTGAGTGTGTGCATGTGCGTGAGAGTGCATGTACGTGAGTTGCAGTGTGCCGTGAGTGTGCATGTGCGTGAGAGTGTGTGCATGTACGTGGTGTGCATGTGCGTGAGAGTGCATGTGCGTGAGTGTGCATGTGCGTGAGAATGCATGTACGTGAGTGTGCATGTGCGTGTGTACTTGGGTGCCATTTAGAATATACGATATTTATGTTTCTGTGATCCCTATTCATTATTATCATCTTCGACGTCATTTTCCTCTTTCTCTTACTCCTCCTCCTCCTCCTTCTTCACTCTCCTCCCTGTTTTCTTTTACCGTTTCCACCTCATCCTCCTCTTCCTTTTCCTCCCTCTCCTCCTATGCCCCTTCTTATCAATAATATTATTATAATCATTATTATCATTATTATTTATAATATTATTTATTATTATTTATTAACATAATTATTAGTGATAATTATTAACATTATGATCATCAATTTAACATTCCCTCCACCCACCCCCTTCTCCTTCCTCCCTTCCCACCCCTCTCTTCCTCCTCCCCCTCTCCTCCTCCTCTACATCTCTCTTCCTTTTCCTCTTCCTTTTCCTCACCCACCCCTTCTCCTTCTCTACATCTCTTATTTCTTTTCCTTTCCTCTTTCCTCGCCCCCCCCTTTCCTCCCCCCCCTGTGTTTTAGCCGTGTTTAGGAAACTCTGTCACGTCTTCAACGCCGACCCTTTAATCTCTTTGAAAACTCTTTAGCCCAAGTCATTTAATCTCCTTAAGAGTTTATAAGAAATATATATATTATATATATATATATATATATATATATATATATAATATATATATATATATATATATATATATATATATTATATATAATATAATACATAAAATGTGTAAATATGCATAAATGAATATATATATTATATATATATATATATATATATATATATATATATATATATTTTAGTATTATATAAGTGTGTGTGTGTGTGTGTGTTGTGTGTGTGTGTGTGTGTGTGTGTGTGTGTGTGTGTTGTTGTGTGTGCGTGTGTGCGTGCGTGTGTTGCGTGCGTGCGTGCGTGCGCGCGTGCGTGCGTGGGTGCCTGCGTGTGTGTATGTAGACAGATGAATTGACACACAATAATAGACACAGATAGATCGACAGATAAATCGATTCCCCAATATCCTTCGCGTTTTTTTTCCTTCGCGTTTCTTGTCCTCCTTCACTTATTTCGCGAAAGTCAGTGACCGCGCGAACCTGAATGATAAGCGGAGGGCGGCGGGAAGCGGGGGGGGGGGGGACTTGGCGGGGGAGAAAAAAGGGGAGGGAGAAGAATGAGGGGAAGAAGGGGAGAAAGAATGAGGGGAAGAGGGGGGGGGAATGAGGGGAGAGGGGGAGGAAGAGGGGGAGGAAGAATGAGGGGGAGGGGAAGGAGAGAATGAGGGGAAGAAGAATGA
>NW_020870994.1:471799-479299 GCF_003789085.1 Penaeus vannamei | reverse complement strand
CAGAGACAATCAGACAAAAATTACATTATAAGATGAAAGAGAAGTGAGAAAGAGAGCGAAAGATCACACCCAGAAAACCGAAGTGAACCCAAGTGAGGTGTCAGTCTCCCGTGGTCTTGTTTACGCGGCTAAAATCATCATAATAAGCGAAATAGACACTTGTTTCCGTATGCAAAATCTGCCTTTGAAGTTTCAAACTCGAGATAGAGGGGGGGGGTAGGGGTGGAGAGGGGGAGGATGGCTTCACTCTTGTTATTATCATTCTTGTTTATCATTATTTTTTTGTTGTCTTTTTTCGTTGTTGTTATTATCTTATTAATATTCTTATCTTTATTGTTAATATTATTGTTATTGTTGTTATTGTCATTACCGTCTTTTATTATTGCTATTGTCATCATTATTATCATTACTGTTATCATCAATATTATTATTGTTTTCATTATCATTGTTGTATTATTATTTGGTATTATTATTATCATCATCATTGTCATTATTATTTTTAAGTATGTTCGGTATGTTCTTTACTTCTTCTCCCTCTCCCTTTCCCTCACCCTCTTCTTTTACACATCTCTTCCAATCGCCACCTTCTGCCTCCCCCTCCCCTCCCTCTCCCTCTCCCTCTCTCTCTCACTCTCACTCTCACTTTCACTCTCACTCTCCCTCTCTCTCTCCCTTCTCCACCCTCTATCTCTCCCTGTCTCTCCCCTTCCCCCACACCTTCTCCCTCTCCTTCTCCCTCTTATTCCCCCCACCCTGCTTACCTCCCTCTCCTTCTCCCTCGCTCTCCCTCCCCCTCCACCTCCACCTACCCCTCCCCTCCTCCCTCCCCTCCCCCCTCTCCCTCTCCCTCCCCTACCCCCTCTCCCTCCACCTCCCCCTCTCCCTCCGCACCTCTCACCCCTCCACCCTCACCTACCTCTCTCCTCCACCTACCCCTCACCCTCTCCCTCCACCTCCCCCTACCCCTCCCCCTACCCTCTCCCTCCACCTCCACCTCTCCCTCCGCCTCTCCCGCGCCGCCACCCTCCCCTCCACCTACCCCTCTCCCCCCACCTCCCCCTACCCCTCTCCCTCTCCCTCCACTTCCCCTACCCCTCTCCCTTCTTCCACCATCTCCCTCTCTACTTCTACCACTCCCTCCCACCCACCCCTCTCCCTCCGCACCTCTCCCGCGCGCCACCCTCAGCATCACAACACCACCGGAAATACACATAATGCAAGGCTGCTCCATAAACAATATGCAAATACCCCAATACTCCGTTAAAAGATCAGAGCTATACAAAGGCTTTGTAAAGATCAAGGGCCCGACATGCATTCCCATCTCACTCTCTCTCTCTGTCTCTCTTCTCTCTCTCTGTCTGTCTCTCTTTCTCTCTATCTGTTTCTCTTCTTTTCGTTCTCTTTCTCTGCGCGGGGCTGTGTTTCCGTTTCTGGCGCTAGAGGTGTGTGTTTGCTTTTTTTTCACGCTGTCTCTCTGGGTGTTTGGTTGGTCTAATTCTCTCTCTTCTCTTTTCTTTTCTCTTTCTCTCTCTCTCTTCTTCTTTCTCCTCTCTCCTTCTCTCTCTCTCTCTCTCTCTCTCTCTCTCTCTCTCTCTTCTCTCCTCTCTCTCCTCTCTCTTCTCTCTCTCTCTCTCTCTCTCTCTCTCTCTCTCTCTCTCCTATCTCTCTAATCTCTCTATCATCTATCCTATCTATCTATCTATCTATCTATCTATTCTATCTATCTATCTATCTATCTATATCTATCTACTATCTATCTATCTAATATCTAATCTATCTAATCCATCTATCTATCTATCTATCTATCTATCTATCTATCTATCTATCATCATCTATCTATCTATCTATCTATCTATCTATCTACTATCTATCTACTATCTATCTATCTGTATATATATATATATATATATATATAGTATATGTCTATATATCTAATTTGTCTATCTGCCTATCTCTATTGTATTTATTATCATAGATATAACGGAGAGGGGAGGGAGAGGAAAGAGGGACGGAGGAAAGAAGGCGATGAGACGAGAAAATACAAGAAGAAACGTTAAAGATAACCGGAATAAAAAGAGAATAAACGGAATACAGGCAATAAGAAAAAAAAAAAACAAAACGAAGGGGAAACGACAACAGGTATTTTCCTCCTCTTCTTCCTCCTTTCCGATACGCGTTTTAGGTCTTTAATATTCCTCCCAATCTTCCAATTCCGTCTTCGTGTTTTTCCCCATTTCCCCCCCTCTCTCTCTCTTCTCTCTCTCTCTCTCTCTCTCTCTCTCTCTACTCTCTCTCTCTCCTCTCTCTCTCTCTCTCTCTCTCTCTCTCTCTCTCTCTCTTCTCTCTCTCTCTCTCTCTCATCTCTCTTCTCTCTCTCTCTTCTCTCTCTCTTCTCTCTCTCTCCTCTCTCTCTCTCTCTCTCTCTCTCCTCTCCCTCTCCCTCTCCCTCTCTCCCCCTCTCCCTCTCCCTCTCCCTCTCCCCCTCTCCCCTTCTCCCCCTCTCCCCTTCCCTCTCCCTCTCTCTCTCCTCTCTCTCCTCTCTTCCTCTCTCTCTCTCTCTCTCTCCTCTCTTCTCTCTCTCTCCTCTCTCTCTCTCTCTCTCTCTCTCTCTCTCTCTCTCTCTCTCTCTCTCTCTCTCTCTCTTCTCTCTCTCTCTCTCTCTCTCTCTCTCTCTCTCTCTCCTCTCTTCTCTCTTTCTCTCTCTTTCTCTCTTCCTCTCTCTCTCTCGCTCTCTCTCTGCTCTCTCTCTCTCTCTCTCTCTCCTCTCCCTCTTCCCCTCTCCCTCTCCTCTCCCTCCTCCCTCTCCCCTATTCTCTCTCTCTCTCTCTCCCTCTCCCTCTTCCCTCTCCCTCTCCCTCTCCCTCTCCTCTTCTCTCACCTCTCTCTCTCTCTCTCTCTCTCTCTCTCTCTCTCTCTCTCCTCTCTCTCTTCTCTCTCTCTCTCTCTCTCTCTCTCAACTCTCTCTCACTCTCTCTCTCTCTCTCTCTCTCTCTCCTCTCTCTCCCTCTCCTCTCCCTCTCCCTCTCCCTCCCTCTCCCTCTCCCTCTCCCTCCTCTCCTCCTCCCTCCTCTCTCTCCTCTCCCTCTCTCTCGATCCTTCCACCCATCCTCTTGAACTCGACGCCGCAACACCTGACGCCCTGAACAGAGAGGAAAAGAAATTGAATAAAAAGGACATTCCAAAGACAGGCTAGCAACTGCCCGGAAATGCTGTTTTGTGCATATTCAAACAATTCCGAGGGTGCTGCGCGAGAGAGGGGAAAGAAACGAGCCCTTGAGAGAGAAGAGGAGGAAAGGGAGGAGAGGGAGATGCGATAGATAGGAGGAGAGGCAGGTAGAGGAGAGGAGAGGGAGGGGGAGAGAGCGAGAGGGAGGGAGGAAGAGCGAAGGAGGAGAGAAAGAAAAAAAGAAAAAAGAGGATAGGGGAGAGGGAGATGAGAGAGAGAAAGAGAGAGAGAGAGATGGCCAGTCAAACAAACAGGACAAACACAGAGATAGAGAATGAAAAACAGAAAGAGAAATAGTGAGACAGATAGTCAAACAGAGAAGCAAGCAAGCAGAGAAACCAACAGACATTCAGGGTAAGAAGGGCCTAAACCACAGTAGTGATTCGAAGGCCGTACAGTATTAGGGAAGAGGTAGGGGTGGGTGGTGGGGGGTGGGGGTGGGAGTACCACAGGGAGAGAGGAAAGATATTAAGAACGAGTTATAGACCGAAATTCCAGGGTAGGAGCGGGCCAAAGAAACCCGGCGCTCGAGATATAAAATATACAAAGGCGCGCAGACCGGACGGCCGATACGGGATCGAGACCCCAAAGAAAACACATCACACGCAAAGAGAGTCGAAACACCAGCCGCAAGACGCCGCGGAACGACCTGCGAGGATAGACCTAGAGACCGAAATACAGGCAGACCACATCATGTCGACCCCACGAACGGATGATACCACATAGACACATCAGCAAAGAGCAGTCGAAACACGCCAGACCGCGGAACGACCTGCGAGGGATGAGACTAGAGACCGAACTACAGGCAGTACCGCATCAGCAAAGAGAGTCGGAAAACACCAGCCCAGGACCGCGGAACGACCTGCGAGGATTAGACCATAAGAGACCGAAACTAGAGCCAGACCACATCATGTCGACCCCACGAACGGATGATACCACGTAGACTCTACAGCCAGACCATAGACCACAAAAGTAGACCAAGCCACATTGACCACAAAAACATACCACATCACCTAGACCTCACAGACAGACCAGCCACCAGAGCCAAAGAGACCACGCCACATAGAGCCAACAGACAGACACGCCACATAGAGGCCAACAGACAGACCACACCACACCAGACAGGTTCCACCAGAGGAGAGGAAGCGCCGGGAGAAGAAAGAAAGAGAGCGAGAGAAAGAGAAAGGTGAAAAGAAAGAAGAGAAGAGGAAAGAAACGAGAGAAAAGAGACAAGGAAAGAGAATACAAAGAAGAGACAGGAAAGAAAGAAAAGAGAAAAGAGAAAGACCGAGAGCCAGAGAGTGGAGAATGCACCGTTACCTCCTAGTTTGCATCAGTCCCAGCAGGGGAAGAGGACGAAGAGGGAGGGGAAGAAGAGGGGAAAAGGGGGAAAGGGAGGAGTAGAGAAGACCAGAGCCACGTTCCTTAATTCGCCTTCAGGGGAAGGATTTGGCCCGAGAATCCTATTGGAGGGGCGGGGGCCGACCTCTGAACGCAATAATTTGTGTGTTTCCTCGATACCCTGCGAGCCATTGGCGAGTGTTTCCACGTCCGCTTGCTTCCGATTTTCTGGTGCTTTTTATTCGATTTTTGTCTCTTTCGTTCTGTTTTCTTCTCTTCTCCTTTTTTCTTGTTCTTTCTCTTTCATCTCTCTCTCGTTCTTTCTCTCTCTCTGTTCTTTCTCTCTTCTTCTCGTCTTTCTCTCTCTCTCTTCTCTCTCTCTCTCTCTCTCTCTCCTCTCTCTCTCTCTCTCTCTCTCTTCTCTCTTCTCTCTCTCTTTCTCTCTCTCTCCTCTCTCTCTTTCTCTCTCTCTCTTCTTTCTCTTCTCTCTCTCTTTCATCTCCCTCTCTTTCTCTCTCTTTCTCTCTCTCTCTCTCTCTGTCTCCTCTCTCTCTCTCTCTCTCTCTCTCTCCTTCTCTCTCTCTCTCCTCTCTCTCTCTCTCTCTTCTCTCTCTCTACTCTCTCTCTCTCTCTCTTTCTCTTCCCTCTTTCTTTTCTTTTTCTCTTTCCTCTTTCTCTCTTTTCTCTTCTCTTTCTCTCTCTCTTTTCTCTCTCTCTCTCTCCTCTCTCTCTCTCCTCTCTCTCTCTCTCTCTCTCTCTTTCTCTCTCTCCCTCTCTCTCTCTCTCTCTCTCTCTCTCTCTCTCCTCTCTCTCTCCTTTCTCTCTCTCTCTCTCTCTCATCGCCCTCCTCTCATTCTAAATCCACTTTTTCTTTGCTTTGTTTTCTGTTTCTCACCACTCTTTTTCCTTTGTGCTCTTCTTCGGTCTTATTTCTAATTTTTATTTTCTTCGTCTTTCCCTTCAATTTCAAATCCTTCTTCTTTTGATATATAAATTTTTTTTTTGCAACTCTTATTTATCATGTTGCAAGATGAAAAATATAATATAACCTTTTATCATTGGCTGGGAGAAAGGATTTTTTTTTCGAAATGGCAATGCTGAAAAAAGTAAATAAAAAAATAAAAGTATAAACTTTTCTTGGTGTTCCCATTCTATTTCGTGTGTGTGTGTTGTGTGATGTGGTGTTGTTGTGTGTGTGTGCGTATGTGTAGATATATACGCGTTGTGTGTATGTGTGTGTGAGTGTGTGTGTGTACAGGTACGTGTGTGTGTGTGTGCGTATACATATTCATATATCCATATACACTTTTTCCTTCTCTTCTTCCTCGACCATTTGGGCATATGTAACTCCCACCGGAAATTACCCATTCGCCGATAAACGATTGAGAGACGAAATAGCGTAAACAAATTATAGCGAAATGGAAAAGAGGCGAAAGGCGGAAAGAGCGGGAAGGAGGTGAGGGGAGGAAGAACGGAGGGGAGAGGAGAAGAGGGGGAGAGGGGGAGAGATGAGAGAAGGGAAGCGGGAAGAGGAGAAGAGGGAGAGGGAAGAGGTGAAGAGAAGAGGGGAGAGGCGGAAGAGGTGAGTGGTGAGAAGGGCGCGAAGAGAGGAAGCAGCAGTCGAGGGTGAACGGGAGGGAAGAGCGCGGAAGGAGGGTGAGCGGAGAAGCGGAGCGGGAGAGGGAAGAGATAGGGAGAAGCAGGGGGAGAGGGGAAGCAGGTTGAGGCGAGAAGGGGGGAGAGGGGAAGGAGGTGAGGGAGAAGCAGGGGAGAGGGAAGAGGTTGAGGGAGAAGGCGAGGGGAGAGGAGAAGAGGGGAGTATGGGTGAAGAGGGGAGGCGAGTAACGGAGGGGAGAGGAGAGAGGGGAAGAGGGTGTGAAGAGGATGAGGGAGAAGGCGAGGGGAGAGGGGAAGTGGTGGAGGGAGAAGGTGAGGGGAGAGAGAAGAGGGGGAGAGGTGAGGGAGAAGCGGCCCGGGGAGAGGGGAAGAGGTGAGGGAGAAGAGGGGGAGAGATGAAGGGAGAAGGGGAAATGAGGTGAGGAGAAGGGGGAGAGGGAGAAGAGTGTGAGGGAGAAGGAGGAGAGAGGGGAAAGAGGTGAGGGAGAAGAGAGGCGGAGAGGGAAGTGGTGAGCGAGAAGGTCGAGGGCAGAGGAGCGTGAGGGAGAAGGGAGGGGAGAGGAGGTGAGGGAGAAGGGAGGGGAGGAGAGGGGAAGGGAGGAGAAGAGGGGCCGCGAGAGGGGGAGAGAAGGTGAAGGAGAAGGAGAGGGGATGAGGAGAAGAGGGGGGAGGGGAAGAGGTGAGGGAGAAGAGAGGGGAGAGGGGAAGTGGTGAGGGAGAAGGGAGGGGAGAGGAGAAGAGGGGGAGAGGGGAAAAAGGTGAGGGAGAAAGGGGGGGAGAGAGGTTGGTAAAAAGTAGATATACAAAGGCAATTTCCGGTGGCTGACAGTGTTGAGAGCCGTGATAACAGTGGCAGAAAGAGAGGAAAAGGAGAGGGAAAGAGAAGATGGGAAGAGAGGAAGGGTAAGAGAGGAAAGAGAGAGAGATAGGAGGGAAAGGGGTGAGAAACAAAGGAAGAGAGGGAGAGAGAGAGAGAGAGGAGAGAGAGAGACGAGAGACGAAGAGAGAGACGGAGAGAGAGAGGAGGAGCAGAGAGAGAGAGAGAGAGAGAGAGGAAGAGAGAAGAGAAAGAGAGAGAGAGAGGAGGAGAGAGAGAGAGAGAAAAGGAAACACAGAGATAGGAAAAAAGAAGAAAAGACAGAGATGAAACACAGACAAGAATAAGAGAGAGGGAGAGAGTCGGGCAAAAATGTAAAAAAAAAAAAAAAAAAAAAAAAAAAAAAACTGTAAAAGAAGTTGCAGGTTTCGTGAAAAAAGGAAACTATAAGAAATAAATACAAAGGAATATTCGCGACCATCCGAGAAAAGCAATAGGA
>NW_020870994.1:464016-466516 GCF_003789085.1 Penaeus vannamei | reverse complement strand
AGTATTAAACAACATGCTTTTATTTCCTTTTCATATACTAATAAGGCCAAGTTTTCAGTATTAAACAACATGATTTGATTTCTTTTTCATATACTAATATGGTCGTGTAGATTTTTTTTCTCGACATAGAACCGATATCAGTTTTACCTGTTTTGTGGGCTGTGGTATTTATCATATTTTTTTCTAAGCGATATGTGAATGGTATCGAGTCGATGTGTGTGTGTGCGTGTGTTTGTGTGCGTGTGTTTGTGTGCGTGTGTTTGTGTGCGTGTGTATGTGTGCGTGTGTGTGTGTATGTGTATGTATGTGTGTGGGGGGGGGGCGTGCGTGTGTTTTTATGGATCCGTACGTATATCTGCGACTGTGTAAAAGTAATTTTCATTCATAATGTATCTAAAAACATTCGTAAATATGCCTGAATGCAGAAATGTAAACTTTTTTCGAGAGTATGTAAATGTAAACGTTTTCGTGTGAAAGTAAATGTATACGAGCGTGTTTGTGTGTAAAAATGATTACATTTAAGTCTAAAAACAGATACATTAACGAGTGTATCATCTTGGAATGTTCATATCTGTCAGAAGTACTTGAAAATAAATATATTCGTACATTTCCTTGTATGGGACTGACGTCATCCTTCCTTTAATAACAATCTAAACCATTCATTTCAAGGCTGTCACAACAATTTATGTGATTAATTCATGGTTCCATTAATGTTGCAATTTAGTGCGGAATCAAAGGCTGTCTCGGCAAGAGCAATAATCAGAGAATAATAACGCTAAAATATTAATGATCTGATTAGCAATCACTCGCAGATTCATGTTCCTGTTCACATTTTTATCTTCCTTCCTACTATCTATAATTCACATAAAATCCACATTTCACCAAACATTTCTTGAATAAAAACCATCTTCAGACAGACACAAAATTTATTCATAGCTATATATTTCTCTCTCTGTTTATCCATTTATCTATCTATCTATCTATTTACATTTCTCTCTGTTTATCCATTTGTCTATCTATCTATCCATCCAACTATATATACATATACATAAGGACAGGGAATAACACACATCATCATCATTTCCTTTTTACTTATCAAAAAAAGAAAATACACACGTAATCAGTATCCTCATCATTATTATGTATCAATCCATAAAGTAGTATCACAAGCTATATTCCTTCATCAAAGAGTAAAAAAAAAACAAACATATATATGAACACATGAAAATGAACAATATACCCATCAATAATCATGGAGGCTTGGAGCAATATCCATCATGGGGAAAAATCGCAGAAAAAAAAGCAATAACAGAGATGGAAACCCCAACCCTGAAGGAGACGGCGTGTCAGCTGTGAACAATGGTCGACGGCGGACCTGGTGGATCAGCTGATCTGAGCAAATGCGTGGCACAGAAGGAAGAAAGGAAGTAAGGAAGAAAAAACAGAGCAAAGAGTGGGGGGAGGGAGGGAGGGAGGGAGGAGGGAGGGAGAGGAGGGAGGGAGGGAGGGGGAGGGAGGGAGGGAGGGAGGAGGGAGGGAGGGAGGAGGGAGGGAGGAGGGAGGGAGGAAGAGGGAGGAGGGAGGAAGGAGGGAGGAGAAGGGAGGAGGAGGGAGGAAGGGAAAGAGTGGGAGAGAGAGAGAGAGAGAGAGAGAGAGAGAGAGAGAGAGAGAGAGAGAGAGAGAGAGAGGAGAGAGAGAGAGAGAGAGAGAGAGAGAGAGAGAGAGAGAGAGAGAGAGAGAGAGAGAGAGAGAGTCAGTCAAACTGCCTCACATTCTTCTGGACAAACCTTTGCCCAAAATAAAATGCACAATTATCAATAACATTTCTTTCTTCCTATATTTCCAAAGCAGTACATAGGAACATAGTATCTCCGAAAATGATAGAAAATATACACCAAACCTCCAATATATCATCTACAAAAACTCAGTATAGATAGGCATATATGGGTATCAATTAGGAAATAAATTCGTCAATGATCAGATCAAACATCCTCAAAAATACATGAAAAAATTCATTAAAGGAAAGAAAAATACAAATACATCAGAAAATCAATAAAGAAATATAAAGGGGGGGGGCAGATGCAGAGATGCAACAAAATCATTTTTTACAAAAACGTAATTTTAATTTTGAAGACCCTAATGGCACCTTACTCTCGGTATTACAAACCTTATTTTACTTAACCATGAGTATTACCTAAAATAACATATATATATATATATTCATCTATATATATACTCCTTTTGAACATCAACAATTCTTCCATAACATTTGGACCGTATCTATTATTCATACCCATAACACCATCAGTTCCAACACCCGAACACCCTCTGTATTTCAGCATATAATATATACAAACAAAATAAAACACACGCGATGGGTTACTTCCAAAACGTCACGTCTGTCTGCCTCTGTACAACGTTATCTTATACTCTCGTCAAGTAATCAGCATCTCAGGGTGTATTTCCTGGAGTGAAGCGCTTGGTGCCTTGTAATTCCAAA
>NW_020870994.1:454016-459016 GCF_003789085.1 Penaeus vannamei | reverse complement strand
TAACAACATTGATAATAATAATGGGAGGATCAGATAACAGTTATCATAATAATGATAATAAAAGATAATAATAATAATAATAATAATAATAATAATAATAATAATAATAATAATACCAATAATGATAACAATAACAATAATATAATAACAAACAAAAATAGTAAATAAACAAATAAATAAACAAAATAAAAACAAGGGGAGTTCACAATATCTTCTTTCTTCACCATAACAAGTTGCAATTTCTGTACATATGACTAGCTTTAATCTTTTTTTTTTTTTTTTCTCCTACTGAAATGAACCGCAGCATGAAACTATAGGCCTGCCAGATTCTGGGCTGAGGTTGTGTTTCATGTCTAAACAATAATAATAATATTACAAACAACAGATTCAAACTGGAAACGTAAAGCATGAGCTAGTGCCACTGTTCCGCTAAAAGTTCTGCCATAACATTTCTTTGCCTTCACACAGCGTAACTCACACAAGTCAAAAAAGGTGCATTCTATCTCCACTTCACAACAGGAACACCAAACACACCACGCATCAACCTCTAAATAGGTGCACTCTAAAAAACGTGATATGTCTCATTTATTGTGCTTTTTTTTTTTTTTTATTCTTCTTCTGAATATCCGTATCTTTCTCGCAATCCCATGCTCTCCCTTTCGGCATAGGCAAGGGTGAAATCGGGAAGAGCAAAGCAAAACATTTCCGTGAAAAAAAAGACATTCCTTAGTTGCTATGAATAAAAACATTGTACATACATTGTCTGAGGGGTTCAGGCCCAGCTGACGACACAGGGTATCATGTGCTGCAATTTAAAACCATGCTGAACAACGCTGCATCTCCTCTTTGGAAACATTTTATTTGCAAATGGTAATTAAGACACATGTTTATTACAGCAAGGCAGAGACGAAAGTGACAATGAAGGAATCAACTAAAAAAATCACACATCAAAAGCCAAAAGAAAAGAAAACAAAACAAAAAAATAAAAATAATAATAAGCAGCAGCAAAGTAAAGAAAATAATATTAAGAAAATGACCAGAATAAATCAATCAAATGACTGACATTTGCCAGTATGAACTTCACCAAAACAAATAAATTATTTGACTCAAATTCACATCATGTTTCTAAGACTTTGGCAATATTCGCAACTGCAGACTACCAGCACTCTGCTTGCAATCAGTGAAAGCAAATCTGATCGTCTTGCTGAACGAACTAGTCGGTTTAAATCTTCTGCCACTATTGACTAAAAAATAAACAACTCATTAGGGTATTAGCTGCTAGAAGTAGGCCTAATATGTCATAACAGCAGAAGTATTTGCATTATTACAAAATTCTAATCTAATTTCCCTCAAGTTAACACTAACAGCAAAAACAAAGGAGAAAACAAAATCCACAATTGCAAGTTTATCTGCTTTTCTTGAGTGCTTCTTCTCCCTGTATTTCTAAAATTCAAAATGTCAAGCACATGTAAACTAACTTAAATAATGTATGAAATTATAATCAACTGAATGGTACTCACTTGCACACTACAAGTAATTCATATTTTCTCTCCATTTTACCCTATTACAAAAGGAGAGAGAGAAAAAACTAAAACAAAAATCCCTTTCATTGCTGGTTGACCAGGAAGTGATATCCAAGGTGGATAATGGAAGGGAGAGAAGGCTAATCCAGGGAAATACAGCAGGGAGGGGAAGAGGATGAAAATTTCAAACCTCGAAGGCAATGATCTGCCAAAGGAATAATCCATATTTTGAAAGAAAGGAAGAAAAAAAACAATATACACAAGCAATAAAAAAATTTAAAAAAATATGTACTCCCTAAGAAAAACAACACAAAAAACAATAACAACGAAAAATACATACTCCCCAACATAAGCAGAAGACCCAGCATCACTCGCACTAACAAAACAACTGACTGATCACGAAAAGGATTCCTCACACATATCCTCCATCGAGACTGCAAACTGTCAAGCCTAACTGGTGAGAAAACCAGCCTGGGGCCATACTAATACCACCTACTTGCCTCTCTTTTGCTGTCATTTGTGTCATTTCAACTGATAAGTGCTATTAGGGTATGAAGCCTTGACATATGACACTAGGGATCACACTGTCTGTTTACTTATCTTAATCATTTACTGTTTTTACCAATTGTACAAAAACCTTTACACAAGTCCTATGTAGAGACTCAACTATCACAATACTGACTGGAATGTTTTATGCATTGACATAATTCAATGTACTAAGGTTTACAGACTAACTCTACGCATCAAATATCACATTCACATATTATGTAAGATCTTTCTCTAATGTAGCTGTCTCACTGGTATTTCAAATAACCCGTGTGACAAAATTGTAAATAAACCACTGGCCTTTTCCACCCACCTCTCTTCATTCTAATTTCCTTCTTTAATGTGATGTGTGTGTATACATATGCATGAAAAAATATACAAACATACAAAAAAAGAGAGAGAAAGTAGGTTATAAAAAGCATAATCGACAAACAAAGACGGACACAAATATGGAGGGGTGTGCAATAAAGTGTGTGTTAGTATGTAGTAGTATGTGTATGTTTGCATCTCGTCCTGCCTTTATGCAAATGTGGCAATGCGAATTTAAACAAATGATGCTCTTCAAAATGTGCTGTCCGATTGTTGGAGAGACGTAATCAGAATTTCTTCAAATTAATCTCCTGCTTCAAGAAATACTAATGTTTCTTGCCATTCTCACTGAAATAATGGATGTTATCAATGCCACGGCAAACATAAGATTAATGTTTTAACTATCAGGAATATGTAATATTGAGTCAATGCAGCTGTGAAATAAGAATCTCGATAAAATAAGCCTTATGTATGTATTTGTTCCTATTCAAGTATGTATGTACATGCTTAATATCTATGTATATATCTAGGGCCGAAAGCTAGAAGGGCCAATGTACAAAAATGCCAATTTTGAAATAAGTCTACCACCAAACTGGATTTTTTAGTTTCTAAAAGAGTTATAAAAACTAATGTCATAAATGCATTAGATATGCCACTTAATGTGTCAATATGCCCTTTTTAATATATAGGTAATAGAGGGAAGAACACTTTTTGAGAATGTATTACAGAATTATTGTCAAGGAAAGTTTACATCTTTAATTTTTTTGCCATAAAACAGCAGTAAATTTCTTGATTTATCAATCAATCATCAAAGAATACATAATTTCTGTGTTTGTTTAAAAGCACTACAACAAAAAATAAATCATGTGCTTTTAATTTTGAAAACATTTGCTATTTTCATCATGTAAACAAACTGTCTTTAAAAAGATTACATTAATGCAGCAGTTTGATAAATAACAGGAAAAACTCATTATTTGCTGAATCCCAATAAACAAAGCAAATTTTCAAAAAGCATTTTTCTCGATTTTTATAACAATGGCCCTTCTTGTTCTCAGCCTTAGAGATACCTGTATGCATGCATGTATGTATTTATGTATGTATATATGTATGTATGTATATATGTACGTATGTACGTATGTATGTATGTATATATGTATATCTGTATTTAAGTATGTACGTGTGTACATATTCAACCCCGTATTTTAGTAAAACATAGAAAAAATAAAATTAAATCAGAAAAAAATATATGCTTTCAAACACGCTCACACTCAACGACTGGAAGTGCATCTACCGAGTTTTAGTAAATGATATCGTACTTTGCGCCTTTCGTGGCTGTGATTGCCTCCTCTAGGTTGTTGTCCAGTTTGTGGTACTTCCCTCTGGAGGACGTCCTGCGGCCTCGTCTTTCCCCAGGGCTGCGGCCTTCAATGATCAGAGCAATAATCTGGGGGTGGAACAAGACAGGGATGAGAGTGAGAAAAAGGCTTGGCAACTTTTAACAAACCCACCCCAAAAAAACATTAATTGGGTTTACTATAATTTTCTTAATGGTTAATGGTAAATGGTTGAAACAAATGTGTTAAAGGTAATATAGCACTATGGTACAGTATTGTGGTGAAAAGGGTAAAAATTAGACTACAATAAGAGTGTTATAGGATAGAATGATAAGGAGAAGTGCAAAGAGTGGAAACAAACAAAGTAAGTCGGAGCTTAATAAAGGAAAAGATTATGATCACAGGCCAATTGGATGGAATGGAGTGTATCTGTGACTAGGGAAGCAACAAGAATATTGGTTAAAAAAAAACTGGCAAAAGAGCAATTATGAACAATCAATGGGTAATAGGGGGGAAGAGATGGCTATTGGAGAAGCAGCAGGAGAAGAATTCGGGGGAAGGGATAAGGGGACTAGGGTAGGGAAGGTGGTGAAGTATCAGGAGTGTCAGGAGGGGAGGGATCCTGAGAAGGACACTGTTGCAATATAAGGGATTCACAAGAGTATCCAGGTGGGAGAGGTAAGGAGTAGGGGGAACAAAGAAGGATTGGTGCACATGGAGAAGGAGAGGATGGGGTGAGTTGGGAAAGAGTGGGAGAAAGGGGTAGGAGGGTGGATATTGGTAAATACTTTGAATGTAGAGGGAATAGGAATAGAGGGATTGGAGGGTGGATGAGGGAGCGGAACATTCTGTTGGGTCACGTCAAGGAATTTTGGGATGTCTTGTGAGAAGAAGAGGGGAATAGATGTTCGAGGAGCAGAGGAAGAGAAGGGTGTAGGAGAGGATGTGTTAGACAAAGATGGAATGGAAAGTTCAGGTTGTCTGGTGAGACAGGTAGTGGTAGAGATTGGAGTATCTACATTTAGACTGGAAAAGGAATTTAACTGGGGGAGACGAAGAGTAGAGGTAGGATGGTTCAGGGTAGAGGGAAGAGACACTGGGGGAAATGTAAAGACATCTTGAGAATACTGGAGGGGAGCAGAGCAAAGGACTGTTTTGGAATAGGTAGAGAAAAAACTCATTATCGTGCTCTCTGTCTGGCCTCACATAGAGTGAGGCCTAGTTTGGATAATACATTATGAGAGCCAACAAAATTGGCACACATAATGACTGAGCAGGGCAATTTGAA
>NW_020870994.1:441516-446516 GCF_003789085.1 Penaeus vannamei | reverse complement strand
CACGTGGGCAGAGTCCGGGCCAGCCCCGCGTACCAATTTTGTAGTCACCCAGAATCTTTTATTTTCGGCTTCAAAATATACCAGCATTAATGGGTTAAATATATAGTCCTTGGGTCCCTCATTCCTTCACTCACACTTAATGAGTCCCTGAAGTTCAGAACTTCAAGTTCATAAAGAACAGGATAATAATGATCTATTAGTTTTTAAAATCATTTCCTAAAGTATGATCTTTTTTGAAGGGGATCTACTTTCACAAACAAATAAACTGTTCCCTTATAGATATTCATAACAAGTATAATTTGGATTTTTTAAAAATGTTTAATCATATTTCTTCTTATCATTATCATTATCATCCAATATTTTTCTTTCATGTTTCCTCTTACTGCACTGATCTCAACATCAACAACTCCTGAATTTGTCCTCGAAGATTTTCCCAGTTCCTGGATTTCTGCAACCTGGCCTGCACCTCACAATAGGATTTCCCTATACCAAGCCACATCTTGTAGCAGTTCCTGATTGGACATGATGCAGCACCACACCTGACTCGTGATTGGCAGACTCCTGCCATGGAACCGACCACCTTCCCTTGGAGCAACTAGCTTTAAAAGCCGAGGCAATGATCGCAGCTAAGGCAACCATAGTAAGAAGAGTGTCCGCCGCATGGAATTCCTCGCAGCCCAGGTGTGTGTGTGTGTGTGTGTGTGTGTGTGTGTGTGTGTGTGTGTGTGTGTGTGTGTGTGTGTGTGTGTGTGTGTGTGTGTGTGTGTGTGTGTTGTGTGTGTGTGTGTGTGTGTGTGTGTGTGTACATGTGTGTGTGTGAGTTTACATGTGTGTGTGTGTGTGTGTTAACATGTGTGTGTGTGAGTTTACATGTGTGTGTGTGACATGTGTGTGTGAGTTTACATGTGTGTGTGAGTTTACATGTGTGTGTGAGTTTACATGTGTGTGTGAGTTTACATGTGTGTGTGTCAGTTTACATGTGTGTGTGTGAGTTTACATGTGTGTGTCTACATGAGTGTGAGATTACACACTCATAATTAACTCACAGATATCCTTCACAGATATCAAAGCATCCAACACTATGCACAAGAAAACCCCTTTTTTACATAAAGACAGTCACAAAAATCTACACTTTTATCATCTCCCTTACAGATTATAATGATCTGTAGATTTTTTTTTCTTTACTCAACCAAGCTCTCACATGTTTCTCGATGAACGCACATAAATCTAAGCTGATACTGTAATACCTGGCATGTTGTAATCACTTGTGGTAAGTGATTCATAAAAGTCATGCATATCTTGGAACCAGGAAATGTTAACTGCATACAGGTGGTGGATATAAAAAAGGAGGTGATGGAGGAGGAGGAGGTGAAGAGAGGAGAGAGGGAAGGAGAGGAGAGGAGGAAAGAGGAGGAGGAGGAGGAGGAGGAGGAGGAGGAGGAGGAGGAGGAGGAGGGAGGAGGAGGAGGAGGAGGAGGAGGAGGAGGAGGAGGAGGAGGAGGAGGAGAAGGGAAGAGGTGAAGGGAGGAGGAAGAGGTGAAGGGGGGAAGAGGAAGGGGAAGGAGGTGAAGGGAGGAGGAAGAGGAGAAGGGAGGAGGAAGAGGAGAAGGGAGGAAAAGAAGGGGGAAGGGAAAAGGAGGAGGAGGAGGCACTAGCAAATCCAGTCTCACTACTTATATAAATAGGTTCTTACTATCATATAGAACCACTCTCATGCGACCACAGGTTGTTTGCCCTCATTTCTATCGATGGGGCGGAGAGTGCAATAAAACCAAAAATAGCTGATGAACAAAAGTATAAATCCAAGAGTGTAAAGGATTACAGAGAACTTGATATTGGAGATAAGGTCCTGATAAGATCATATACCTTCTCAGAAGAAAAACAGACTGAAGGAAAAGATGTACAAATGCTGCGTAAATTGCATTATGTGGTGAAAAATGTGTGGAATTCATGATTAACAGATTGCAACAGGAACAATGAAGGGAAGGGCAAGAAAACACACGAATATGCCGAAGGCCTTTTCGCTATTGCCCTGACGAAGCAATAGCGAAAAGGCCTTCAGCATATTCATGTGTTTTCTTGCCCTTCCCTTCGTTGTTCCTGTTGCATGGTGAAAGACCACGATGGCAAAGAGATAAAAAGGCCTATCAATGAACTGAAGCCAACGCATCTAATATGGAAGGCTGTGATCATATTTCCTTCTACACAAGAGTATCAGTCTAAACATCAGGAAAATAAGGAAGTTACGGTAGACCCACAGAATATGCCTTCTCAGAAATCTAAAAAGAAAGCTTCCACAAAGGTCAACCATATATAAACTTCCAGCTAGGTATACTGATAAGTATATTCTTATTGGACATTAGTAATTGTATTTATGGTAAGCAAGTCATTGAGATATGTGTAATAATTGTAAGCTTTGTGACAGTTATAATAATTATGATAATTATGATATTGGCAACTATTGTGCTATTGTGCTATTTCTGATATTATGTACTTAATTTGTGTGTTTTTGTGATACTCAATATTACTACCATCTTCCATAAGGGGAGAAGGAAGTGTTATGCATTAACATACACTAAATCATTTGTGTGATACCCAATANATATATTTACATTTTTTTTTTTTAATTTAATTTTATTATTTTCTTTTATTTCATAAACGTGACCCAAAAAAGAAGAGAGAAAAAAAAAAAAAGAGAAAAAAAAAAAAAAAAAAAAAAAAAGGACAAAAAAAAAAAAAAAAAAAAAGAAAAAAAAAAAAAGACCCCGAGAAAAAGGAAAAAACAAAAAAGGAAAGGAAGAAAGAAGAAAAAAAAAAAGAAAAAAAAAGAAGGAGAAGAAAAAAGAGGAAAAAAAAGAAAAAAGAGAAAGAAAGAAAAAAACAAAAAAGACAAAAAAGGAGAAAAAAAAGAAAAAAAAAAAAAGAAAAAAAAAAAAAGGAAAGGCGGGATTCCGGAGAGGGATGAGTAAATAAAACACTGAAGTGATGATGTCTTTTTCGAATTTCTATACTATATGGTGTTGTATATACGGTTGTGGTTTGATATACATTTTATTTATTTCATCTTATTTATTTTTTCATTTTGTATGAAGACATGACCCAAAAACGGGGGAGAAAGATGATTCAGATGAGGTAAATTAAGTATTGCCATTTGGTCCATTTAGATCTACACAGGTTATTTTTGTATTATACGTGAGGATGTTTTATACATGTTTGATATTTATTTTATTTATTATTGTTCTTTTCATGAAAAGCGACCCAAAAAAAGTCGGAAAGATGAGAGAATTGTCACAGAGGAGGAGAGGTTTCAGGACTGAGTGAGGAAAAGTGTTAAGTATGTGCCATTGTAGTCCATATTTCTATACATATATATTTTTGTCATCAACCTGATATAGTACGGGATGGAGGGGCACGGAGATTGTTAGGGTCAGATCACGCGTATTTAGACTAGGGTAACGGTTGATCCTCAAGGACATCACCAGGGGCCCAGAGACCTCCCCCACCCCCTCCCCTGCCCCTTTAACTGTTGTAGCTTACCCGTGGCAATGATGATTAATATCAAAAGATAATGAAAATATGGAATACTTATCCAGACAACGGTTGCAAAAATTAAAATAAATAAATAGATAAATAAATAAAAAAAATAATAAAAAATAAAAAGGAAACGCTAATACTACTAATGATGATGATGATGATAATAATGATGATTGATAAAAGGTACAATGATGATAATGCTATCAATGATAATGATAAGATAATCAAATGACGATTATTTAGATAATAATGAAAGTAATAGAAATAATGAAACTATAAATTTAATGATGATGACGATAATGATGATAATGATAATGATGATGACGATAATGATGATAATGATAATAATGATGATGATAATAATACTGAAATATGATTGTAATGATGGAAATAGTAGTAATAATAATGATTGACAATGATGATAATATCGATAATAATGTCAAGCACTGTAGTAAGAGTAATGATGACAATAATAGTAGTAATAATGACATTGATGATAATAACGATAATAATGAAAATAATGATAAAAATTATAAAAGTGATAATATTAAACATTGACGATAATAAACAGTAATAATAATGGTAGTAAAATGATAATGATATAATAATGAAAATAGTAATAATGATGATAATGATAATAATAAGATAATGATTATAATATAACAATAATCACAATAAAATGATATGAGTGAAAAAATATTAAAGAAAAACAATGATAGTGATGATAAAAATAACTATGACAATCATAGCAATAATAATGATAATGATAATATATTGATCATAAAGTTAATAGTAATATAACAATAATGATAAAATAATAATAATGATGATGATAAATGATGATAGTAATAGTAATATTAACTTTAATAATGAAAATGGTAAAGATATTAATAGTAGTGAGAGTAATAATATAGAAAATGATGATATAATGAAAATAGCGAAATAACAATAATAATAGTAGTAACAATAATGATAATAAATAATGACGGCAATAATAATGATAATAATAATAATGAAATAATAATAATAACAATAGTAATGATAACTATCATGAAAGTAATAACGATGATGATGACAATGATAATAAGACAATAATAATAATGATAACAGTGATAATGAAAAATAATCATAATGATAACAACGAAAATAAAAACATTAATACAAATTTATAAAACAACAACAACAACAAAATTGATATTAATAATACGAACAGTAATAATAAATATGATAATGATGATCATAACAATGAGGATGATATTGAGAATACTTTTGAAAATAAGAATAAAATCATATTCAGAAAAGCAATAAAGACAAAAATGAAAATAGTAATAAGAATGATAATGGCGATAATAAAATTCCTAATATGAAGATAACAATAACAATGACAATGATTAGGAATTATCGTCAAAAATCACCATTATCTTCATGCAAAAATGTCATAATAATGGTACGTGGCAATGATAAGA
>NW_020870994.1:434016-436516 GCF_003789085.1 Penaeus vannamei | reverse complement strand
TTTTTTTTTTTTTTTTTTTGAATTTTTTGAATTTTCGGGGAATGGTAAATGGCGGGAAAGGGAGGGTGGGGAGGGGAGGGAGGGTGGGGGTACGTGAGGCGGGTAGGGGGGGGGGGGCAGTAGGACATCCGGGAACTGGTGCGGGGTCTTTCTTCTGCCTCCTTTTTGTCTTCTTTTCCTCCTCTTCTCCTTCCATTTCTTCTTCTTCTTTCTTCTCTCTCTCTCTCTCTCTCTCTCTCTCTCTCTTCTCTCTCTCTCTCTCTCTCTCTCTCTCTCTCTCTCTCTCTCTCTCTCTCTCTCTCTCTCTCTCTCTTTCAGTGTGAATGTGCTTTCTTCATTTTTCTCTTTTTTGCCCACTCCCTTTCTCCCTCTATCTGAATCTACTTTCTTATACATATACATACATACATTTATATATATATATATATATATATATATATATATATATATATATATATATATATATATATATATATATATATATATATATATATAATATTATTTATTTATTTATAGAGAGAGAGAGAGAGAGAGAGAGAGAGAGAGAGAGAGAGAGAGAGAGAAGAGAGAGAGAGAGAGAGAGAGAGAGAGAGAGAAGAGAGAGAGAGAGAGAGAGAGAGAAAGAGAGAGAGAGAGATGTATACATGTGTGCGTGTATGTATGTGTGCGTATACCCGTATGTACGTAAATGAATCAATGTGATTATTACCGCCTCTTGCCTCGAGCTTATTTAAGTCGTTCAGCCACTTCCGATTTCCTTCTCCCGATTTTATTATCCGCTCACTTCCTTTATCCCTCTTTATTTATCTCCACTTCCTTCTTCTCTCTCTTTCTATTTATATCTCCCGCTCTCCTCTTTCTCGTTTCTCTCTCTTCTCTTTTTCTCTTCTTATCCATCCCATTTCTTCCTCTTGATTTCACCTTTTCCATCCTCTTCTCTCTTCTTCTCTCCTCTCTTCCTCTTCACTTTCCTTCTCTCTCTCCCTCCCCGATTCTTTTTATCCCCCTCCTCCTCCCTTTCCCTTTATTACACTTTCCATCCTCCAACTCTCCTCTTCTTCTCTCTCCCCTTCTTTCCCCTCTCCCTTCTATCGCTTCTTCCCCTCTCCCCTGTTTCCTCTCCTCCCCTTTCCTCTTTCTCCTCCTCCCTCACCTCCCTCACCACTCATCTCCCTCTCTCTCTCTTCTCATTCCGCCTCCACTCTTCATCCTCCCTTCCTCTCCCCTTCTCCCCCTCTCCCCCTCCTCTCTTCTTTCCCTTCTTTCTCCTCTGCCCTTCCTCATCCGTCTTCGCCTCCTTTCCTCTCTTCCATTTTTTCCCCTTTTCCCCACCTTTCACTCTCCCCTCTTTTCCCCTCCTCTTCCTCTCCCATTCTACCCCTCTCCTCCTCCTCTCCCCCTTCCCCCCTCCTTTCTCCTCTCCCCCTTCCCCCTCCTCTCCCCTCCTCCCTCCCCTCCTTCCCTTTCTTCCTCCCTTCCCTCTCCCTTCTTCCCCTCCTCTCCTCCTCCTCTCCCATCCTTTCCCCTCTCCCTCTTCCCCCCCCCCCTCTTCCTCTCCTTTCCCCTCTCCCCTCTCCCCTCTTCCCTCCCGCCCCCTCCAACCATACAAATCATGGACGCAGATGGTAGTGATGTTAATATCTTGTTGAGGTTGGACGTTGAGGGGGAGAGGGAGCTGTGAGTGGGGGGGGGGGGGGCAGTGAAGGGAGGGTGTGGGGGATGAGGAGGACTGTGAGGGGGTGAGGGGGGGCAGTGAAGGGAGGGTGTGAGGGGGGGGCAGTGAAGGGAGGGTGTGGGGGGGTAAGGAGGGACTGTGAGTGGGTGAGGGGCAGTGAAGGGAGGGTGTGAGGGGGGGGGCAGTGAAGGGAGGGTGTGGGGGGGTAAGGAGGACTGTGAGGGGTGGGGGGCAGTGAAGGGAGGGTGTGAGGGGGTGGGGGGAAAGGGGGAAGGGGGACTGAAACAGTAGATTCAACAGAACTTCATAAAATTCAGGGTATGAGAGATTTCTGTATGTTTTGTATGTTTGTTTGTTTGTTTTTGTGATGTGATTTATGGGCGAAAATGTCATTACTTTTTATATTACGTTGGACATTAACGTTTACACAGAAATAGGTATTGGATATTATGATATTTCTTTTTATATATTTTTTTCCCATCTTATAAAAGAAATTTCTCTTATATCTCTCAATCTCTGCTAAATTGTCTCCCTTATAGATAGATAGATAGATAGATAGATAGATAGATAGATAGATAGATAGATAGATAGATAGATAGATAGATAGATAGATAGACAGACAGACAGACAGACAGACAGATAGATAGATAGATAGATATAGATAGATAGATAGACCGACAGATAGACAGACAGACAGACAAACAAGCAGATAGATAGACAGACAGGCAGACAGACAGATAGATGGACAGACAGACAGACAGACAGACAGATAGATAGATAGATGAACAGACAGAAAGATGGATAGACAGATAGACAGACAGACAA
>NW_020870994.1:412217-414643 GCF_003789085.1 Penaeus vannamei | reverse complement strand
GTTGTGTGAATTGGATATCTTGTGGCATCAGAATTAGTAGGTTGAGTTCCTTTGAGTTCTCAAAGTATTTGTTGCGCTCATTTCTTATTAGCAAAGGATTTTTGATGATTCTGCAGAGGTTAGTCGCGCTGTACTGCTCTCTCTGGTTGTAGGGTGAGAGGAGGAGGACGCGAAGTATTATATAGGTGTGAAGATATAGTGGGTATATATTATGTATCAGAGAGGGTAGTGTGCTTTGGTGATGAGTTTTATGCTGATGTTTTATGGCGAGGAGGTGGTATTTGTGAAATGATTCTATTCGATGTATGGATGGAGAGTTTGATACTTGTGATGAAGAGGGGAATTTGTAACGAAAGAAAAATGGTATTTGTGTTGAAACGCGTGAATCGTTTATTGATGATTAATATTTAGTTTGTGGTTGTATTGATGAGGATAAGTAGCATTATTATTTAAGATATTCTGCAATATTATAATACATTAAATGGATATGTAAAAGATATGTTAATTGATGGATTGGTTAGATATGATGATTTAATTTATTTTATGTGATTTGAATAAAGGGTATTGATATTTTGGGTGTGATGCAAGAAGTAGAGCACTACTCATAATGGCACAGAAAACCTATTGGATGAACACGTTTAGTATTTATTAAGTTATTTTGTTATGTATGTGTTGACTTATGTGCCTCTCACTGTCGGTATGTGATAACTTATGTTATTTAGAGGAATATGTTAATATTAATAGACAAAAAGTCACTTCACACAGCTTTCTTTCACTATTTTTAGATTGTAGTTGTATTGCAATCATATTAGACTCGGATGCTGAGAAGAATATATGATTTTAGAACAGAGAGAGAGAACTATATGCAATGAAGTAGGCATAAGAGTTTAACCCACGTATTAAAGTTTTTAGAAATGTACTAGCTATTTAACTGTGGTTGTGCAGAGCGGAGGATGTTGGGATAGCATTTTTCGGTCTCTAATCGGATAACGACTCATCGGGAGGGTAGGATCAAGCGAGGGAAGAAGGTAAGCCACAGCAGGAGGAGAAAAGAAGCAAGAGTGTAGGTGTCATGTGAGAGCACGAGGGAGGCACTCGATGAGGCCATGATGGGTTAGAAGTCAAGATAGGATCGAGATAAGCTAGAGAGAGATGGAGGCCGAGAGAGGAAATTGCGCTAGTAGAATACATAGACAGAGAAACATCTTGTTGTTCTATATAACACTCGCTCTAGGTAAGAGATCACGGTACGGTCAGTTCCGCTCTAACACCAAGATGAGGACTCATTCTAGAGTGAGTGTAATAAACACACTAGAATAGCTCACTAGCACGCTGGTATACCGAGGTGTTAAGAGAATTATGGACTAGGAGACAACACGAGGACCCGACATAAGAAGTGTCTGATGGGAGGTTATTCCTTGTGTGTAGATGAGTGTCAGGGTTAAAGAGGGAGGCCATAATTTTGGTGCGTTGTGTGGCGTTATTATCTGAGTGACATATATATAGAGTCGCGGGCTCATACACAGGGTTAGTCAGATGAGAATATAGAAACAGAGAAATCACCACCAATAGTATATATAGGGTGGAACGTCAATACTTGAGTACCAGATCACCAATATTCTAACTAATATAAATAATTAATTTAAACGTTTACGTTATGTGGCGATTTATCAGAACGCGTCTAGATCGATGTGATAGATAACGCCTCGTAGGAGAAAGGGAGATCAGCACGCACCAGGAGACTCGAGAGCGAGAAGATGTGTATATATGTGGGTGGTAAGGCGACAAGTGGTACCATAGTACAAAAGAATTCAACTAATTGAAAACTAATTATATAGACGGTCAACTGGTAAAGTCTTCCAACCAGCATTAGAGACAAAAATGTGTATAATGGTGAGACTATATGAAGTATTCGCCTACCGCCACCATGACAAATTACCTCTCGTTTGACGTACACGGGGGAACATGATTTAATAATGGTGGACGCAATGGAACCTCGGGAAGAGAATAAGTTTCGACTAGTCAAAACAGTAAGAACGTACGCCAGCCGAACCCGCCGCCGCTTAGTTGCTTAATTGAATTCACCTACTCAATAGTATCTTCTGGTTAAAGCTTAAATTATAATATATGAATATTATTATAAAAATAAAGAATAATTAATACATAAGACAGTGGAATTATTTAACAACTATACGTAGAAAACATGAGAGAAGAGTACTAAAGGAAATAATTAAATAAAAATAAAAAATAAATGTGTGGTGGTGGTGTGGGGTGGTGCGTAAGTCGCTGTCGCTGGAAATTTGGGATGTGGTATAGTGCTGTAGCTTAGTTGGATCGAGACTGAGATAAAGGTTAAGACCTGGGGTTAAAAGAGAATCCAAAGACACAGGATCTGGTAGGGGAATCACGCACACTGCTCACGACTC
>NW_020870994.1:404717-407217 GCF_003789085.1 Penaeus vannamei | reverse complement strand
AGAGAAAAAAAAGAAAAAAAATAGTCGAATAGACATAGATACGAATGAATTAGTGAAGGGTGAGGAGGAGGAGGACGAAGAGGTGGAGCGGAGGAGGAGGAGGAGGTGGAGCGAGGAGAGGAGAGAGGAGGAGGAGGAGGGAGAGAAGGGAAACTTGGTGGAGGAGGAGAGGAAGAGATAAAATGGTGAGTAAAAGAAAGTGGATGATCCTGATAAAGATGGATAACTGAAAAATAAATATATAAGATAAATGAGATACGGTGGATGGGTGGATGACATATGATGACGTGGATTAAAGTGGATTAAAGTGGATTAAAGTGGACTGAGGTGGAAGGGGTGGAGAAGTAGAGTGGGTTACGCCGTTCTGGAGATCGTGAGATTAGCCTAGAGTGTGTCTTATGTGCGTGTGGGTGTAACTTGTGGCTACGTAAATCTATACATGTGCGTGTGTGTGTGTGTGTGCGTGTGTATGTGTGTGTGTGTGTGGTGTGTGGTGTGTTTATATGTGTGTGTGTGTGTGTGTGTGTGTGTTTATATGTGTGTGTGTGTGTGTGTGTGTGTGTGTTTATGTGTGTGTCTGTGTGTGTGTGTGCGCGCATGTGGTGTGTGGAGAAAAAAAAAAAAGAGAAAGAAACAAACGAATAGAGACAAAATAAGAGAAAAATAAAGAAAAACGAAGAGTAGCGGAATAGAAGAAGACTTGAGAGGGAAAATGTGAGTCAGACTGTATTGACGGCGAGTGACGTAGGCAGCAAGGCTCTCTCTCTCTCTCTCTCCTCTCTGTTTTTGTTTCTCTCTCTCTTTCTCTCATCTCTCTGTCTCTCTGTTTGTGTCTCTCTTTTTGTCTCTCTATCTCTATCTTTGTCTCTGTTTTTTGTCTCTCTCTCTCTCTCTCTCTGTTTCTGTTTCTCATTTGTCTCTCTATCTCTATCTCTGTCTCTGTCTTTGTCTCTCTCTCTCTCTCTCTCTCTCTCTCTCTCTCTCTCTCTTCTCTCTCTTTTCCTCTCCCTATTCCCTCTCTTTCTCACATGCTGTCTTATATTACGACTTCACCCTTTACACTACAGAAAGGAAAGGTATGTCCGATATGTGGCAGAGATACGTACAAGTCCACCCCAGCATAGCGATTGCGTTCTCTAAACTTTACTGTCTCCTACCGTTATATATATATATTATTATATATATATATATATATATATATATATATATATATATATATTATAATATACATACACACACAACACACATACACACACACACCACACACACACACACACACACACACACACACACACACACACACACACACACACACACACACACACACACACACACACACCACACACACAACACCACACGTATATATATATATAATATATATTAATATATATATATATATATATATATATATATATATATATATATATATATATATATATACATGTTTTACACGTTGTTGCAAGAATTTCCTCTTCTCCTTACATATGTATAGTTCTTTATTTAGATTTTTTTTTTTTTTTTTTTTTTTTTGTAAATAAACTTGTATTCTGAATTTTTGTGTATTGTTATATAGGGATAGTGTTAGAAAGAATGCTTGAATTAAAAAAAGGGAAAGACAGCGATCGAGTGAGACAGAGAGATATAGAGATAGATAGATAGCTAGATATCTGATAGATAAACAGATAGATAGATAGATAGATAGATAGATAGATAGAGAGAGAGAGAGAGAGAGAGAGAGAGAGAGAGAGAGAGAGAAAGGGAGGGGCAGAAACAGAAAGAGAGACAGAGACATGAATTTAAAAAGAGAGAGAATAAAGAGGGAGACAGAAACAGAAAGAGATACGGCAACAGACAGAGACAGAGACGAATTTGAGATAAACCCACAAAGGACAAATAAACCGACAGACACAAAGGGATAGACTTAATCCGATCTCGAACATTTTGTAATCGTTTTTGTCGGGAAAAACCACCGGGTTCGTTTCACTGAAGATCTTATTGTATCCCTAATTATTAATCCGTCTTTCCTTCCTCTTTCTCCTTCCTTTAGCTCCTCCTTCTTTCCCTCCTCATTTTCTTCTCTTTCTTTCTCCCGTTTTTCTTTATTTCTTCATCATGTTTCCCTCTCTTCATCCTCTCCTCTCCCTCATTCCTCTCCTCCTCCATTTGTTATTCTTCCTTGTCCTTTCCCTCTTATTCCTACTTTCTCTCCTTCTTCCTCCATCTTCCTCCTCCTCCTCCTTTTCTCTTCTTCTTCCTCTCCTCTCTCTCTTCTTCTCATCCCTTCGGTCCCTTTCTCCTCCTCTCTTCCCTCTCCATTCTCCTCCTCTCCCTCTTCTTCCTTCCTTCTCCGCCTCCCTCTCTCCCTCCTCCTCCATCCTTCTTCTCCTCTCCCTCTTCCTCCTTCCTTTCTCCTCTCCCTCTTCCTCCTCCCTTTCTCCCTCTCCGCATTCTACCTCCCTGTTCTTACATCAATCGGACCCGAAGACACACAACAGGACTT
>NW_020870994.1:371920-399710 GCF_003789085.1 Penaeus vannamei | reverse complement strand
ATATATATATATATATATATATAAAGTAAGAATATAGTAAGGTATAAAGTAATAGCATGTATTTGTATAATATAGAGGGCGTGGCTGCTCAATAAGGAAGGAAGAGGGTCCTCCCATAAATAAGCGCCGCCCAACGGAGGGTCTCGTCGCGTGACACACCAGGTGGCGGGGTCACCCTCGCACCTCCTCCTCCTACACCTCCTCCTCCTCCTGCCTCGGGTTCCTCTCCCCTCGGGTTCCTCCTCCTCCTCCTCCTCCCTCCTCCTCCTCCTCCTCCTCCTCCTCCCCTCCTCCGGGCCTTCTTTCTCTCCTAAATATCCTCCTTCCTCCCGCTCGGTCTTCTTCTTCTCCTACTCCTCTTCTCCTCCTTCCTCCTCCTCCTCTCCTCCTCTCCTCTACACCACCACCACCTCCTCCTCCTCCCAACACCTCTCCTCCCCCCTCCTCCTCCTCCTCCTCCTCCTCCTCCTCCTCTCCTCCTCCTCCTCCTCTCCTCCTCCTCCTCCTGCCTCCTCCCCTCCTCCTCCTCCTCCGCCCTCTGCCGGACGCTGCCATCAATAACGCCTTTGTGGGCTCTCTTATCTCCTGCCTCCTTTTTCTGTAGCGATATGGCGGATGCATCTTTGTCTGATTCTTCTCTCTCTCTCTCTCTCTCTCTCTCTCTCTCTCTCTTCTCTCTCTCTCTCTCTCTCTCTCTCTCTCTCTCTCTCTCTCTCTCTCTCTCTCCTCCCTTCCCACTCACTCCTACTCACCCACTCCTCTCTCTCTCTCTCCTCTCCCTCTCCCTCTTTTCGCTTTTTAATCTTAATTACACCCTCTTTTATATTTCTTCCTCTCCCTTCTTATGTATTCCTTTTATATGTTCCTATATCTGCATCTCTTATTCTAAGCGGCCCTCTCCTTCTTCCCTTTCATCCGTCCCTCTCCTTTTTATCTCCCTCTCCCCTGTCCTTTCATCCTATTCCACTTCTCTTGCTCTTTCCCCCTCTTTTCCTTTTTATCTTTTCATCTCTCCTTTCCCTTTCTCTCCCAATCCCGCTCTCACTTTCTCTCCCTCTATCTATTCATCTCTTTCTTTCTATACACTTCTCTTTCAATTCATACAAATCTGCTCCTCTTCCTCGCTCTCTCTTCCTTCTCTCCCTCTCCCTCTCCTTCTTCCTTTCCTTCTTCCCTCTCTTTCTCTCAGTCCTCGCTCCACCCCCTCTACCTTTCTTTCACTCCCTCTCTTTCTCTTTCTCTCCCACTATCCAACCCTCTCTTTCTAATCCTATCCTTTTATTCCTCTCCCTCTATCCCTCTCCTCTTTCTCTCCCTCTTCCTTCCTTTCTAACCTATCCTTCTATTCCTCTTCTTCTCTATCCCTCTTCTTCTTTCTAATCCTATCCTTCTATTCCTCTTCCTCTCCCTCTAATCATCTCTCTTTCTCTCCGTTTCCTTCCTTTTAATCTATACTTCTATTCTCTTCCTCTCCTCTCCTTCTCCTCTCTCCCTCTTCTTCTTTCTAATCCTACCCTTCTATTCTCTTCCTCTCCCTCTATCCATCTCCTCTTTCTCTCTCTTCCTTCCTTTCTAATCTACCCTTCTATTCTCGTCCTTCCCTCTATCCTTCTCCTCTTTCTCTCCCTCTTCCTTCCATTCTATCCGTTCTCTTTCTCTTAGCCCCCCCCCACCTCCATCCACCCCCGCCCACCCCCTGTATCAGACCCCGGGGAGAGTCACCCTGTTCGTCTGATCTAAAAATAGGCATAACCAGCTCTCACGCCCTCGGGCTAAGGGCGTTATAACTTTTTGCTTTTATACAAATACATATTTTTCGCTGCATAGAAGATCATCGTACGACTGATGGGGGTACGGGGGAGGGGATAGGGGGGGAGGTGGGAGGGAAGGAGGAGGGGAGGAAGGAGGAGGAGGGAAGAGGTGGAGGAGGAGGGGGGGGGGAGGGGGAGGAGGAGGAGGAGGAGGAGGGATACTAGGGTAGGAGGAGGGATAGGAGTAGGGGTAGGGTAGGATGGGGGGGTGGGGGTTGGCTGTGTGTGTGTGTGTGTGTGTGTGTGTGTGTGTGTTGTGGTGTGTGGTGTGTGGTGTGTGTGTGTGTGTGTGTGTGTGTGTGTGTGTGTGTGGTGTGTGTGTCTGTGTGTGTGGTGTCTTTAACTCTATCCCTCCTCCTCCCCTCCTGTCTGATATCCTATACTTCCTCATACATCCAATCAATATGAGCATATCCATATTCAAAAGCCCATCCTATCACCCGTATACAAAGTCTGCAATAAACCTTATGGCTGTAGTTTTAAGAACGAATAAATACAAGCACTTACGTAGAGTCCCATAAATCTTTATTATTAATTTCAGTCGAGTACGGCAGCTGTTCCGTCCATCCTTGCCCCCACCTCCACTCCCTCATTCGTCTCCCCCCCCCCACACACACTCCCTCTTTCGTCCCCTTCCCGCCTATTCCTCTTTCTTTCTCTGCGTTCGTCTTCATCGTCCTCCCTTTTCTCTTTCTTCTCTACCTTCTTTTTTCTCTTCTTTCTTATAATCTCCATTTCTATTTCTTCTCCACCTTCGACTTGTATCTCTTCACTTTCTTATTCGTCTTCTTCTTCCTCTTCCTCCCTTTCTTCTCCATCTCCTTCACTTTCTTCTCTTCCTCCTTTCCAACGTCTTCTCGTCCTTTCCATCTTCATCTCCATCTTATCCCTTCTTCTCCATCTTCATCCTCCCCTTATCTCCATCTTCATCTCCCTCCCCGTCTTTTTCTCTTCTCTCTTTCTCCGGCAATAGATCAAGATTAAGTCCTTTTTACCATGACCTTTGACCCTTCTTTCCGTCTGCTTTTTATCTCTTTATCAGTAGTTTACATTCTCTTTTCATTATCAGCAACGGGATAATCTCAAATTCTCCACCTTCGTCTTTATCATTATTATTATCGTCGTGATTGTTATCATTAATATCATTATTATCACTATAATTATGGTCAATATCACTACCATTGTCGTGTCATTATCACTATCATTGCCATATCATTATCACTACCACTGTCATATCATTATCCCTACCATTAAGAACATTATCAATATCATTATCATCACAATTTGTGGTGACCGATACCACCCTTGCTCACCTTCAGCCATCACAGACTTCGTCACTATCACCGCTATCACTATCACTTCTAAAATACCAATATCACCCTTATAACTTTCACTCTCAATTTAACTTTGTCCTTGCTTCGAATCCTTATCCTTTCCCTCATACTTACTAGTGGTCTCACCCTTGCTCTTACTCTTATTCACACCTTCACCCTCATTTTCACTCTAACTTTCATCTTAATTCTAATTTGTCCCTCACCTTCGTCCTTACCCTCCTCACTGTAACGATAAACCTCACTCTGACTCTATATTTCACTTTTATCCTCACTTTCACCCTAATCCTTACTCTAACTCTTGCTTTCACCCTCATATTTATCATCTTCACTCTAAGTTTTACCCTCATTATCATCCTAATTCTCACTCTTTCTTTAGCCTTCACACCTGCCATAACCCTCACTCTCACCTTTGCTCTCACTTTCACTTTCACTCCACTATGACTTTTATCCTCATTCCATCCTTCTCCTAATCCTCACTCTTACTCTAATATTCACACTTATCTTAAACCTCACTCTAACATCAACTCTCACTTTCACCCTTCACTCTAATTCATACCCTCACTCTCATCCTCATCCTAATCCTCATCCATATTTTTCCTCACTCTTACCTTAACACTTGTCATAATTCTAACTTTAATCTTAACTCTCCCTCTCACTTTCACCTTTCACTCTGACTCATATCTTCACTCTCATCCTCATCCTCATTTTAACTTTCTCACTTTCATCCTTCACTCTGACTCATATCCTCACTCTAATCCTCATTTTAACTTTCTCACTTTCATCCTTCACTCTGACTCATATCCTCACTCTCATCCTCATTTTAACTTCTCACTTTCACATCTGACTCATATCCTCACTCTCATCCTCATTTTAACTTTCTCACTTTCATCCTTTACTCTGACTCATATCCTCACTCTCATCCTCATCCTCATTTTAACTTTCTCACTTTCACCCTTCACTCTGACTCATATCCTCACTCTCATCCTCGTCCTCATGCTAATCCTCATTTTAACTCTCCCTCTCCTTTTCACCCTTCACTCTAACCGCGTCACTTTCATCCATCCTCATCCTCATCCTCATTCGCAAGGCCTCCTCCCCCTTCGCCGCCTCATCGACGCCCCCGCCAAGACCTCCTTGTCCTCTCCATCTTTCCGGGGAGCTTCCTTACACCACCACAGCCACCACCATCGTCACCAACAACAATGACAATAATGTCGATATGACCAACAACAGCACGATCACCAACAGCGACCTTATTATTATTAACAGTAGCGACAATAACACTGCCATCGTCAACAATACTTCTAACACCACTAACACATCCGCTTTCAGCTCCACTACCAACAACACCGCCAAACCACCATGAGTGTCATCACATCACCACCACCAACAACAACATATCCATTTCTACCATCATCAACACCACCATCCCGGACAAAACTACCACCACCACCACCAAAATATCCAGCTCCACCACCACCAACAACAACAACAACAATAACAACACCACACCACCACTAATGCCATCGCCGCCATCACAACAAACACCTCCACCACCACCACCACCACACCTGCCCTGCGCCTCGCCACCACCTGCCCGTCCGACAACCACGCCCTCTCGCATCTCATCACCAACACCATCACCAAAAGCATCCCGACAGCATCACTAGGACCCTATGACCCTTCCTTGAGTGGGAGGAGGGGGGAGGACAAGAGGGATGATGGAGGGAGAGTGCGAAAGGGAGAGGGAGAGAGGGAGGGAGAGGGACAAGAGGGATGAGGGAGGGAGGGAGGAGGGGAAGTACAAAAGGGATGAGGGAGGGAGGAGTGGAAGGGAGAGGGAGAGGAAGGGAGAGAGGGGGAGGGACAAGATGATGAGGGGAGGAAGAGTGGGGAATAGGGAGGGAGGGAGGGAGGGGGAGAGAGGAGGAGGGAGAGAGAGGAAAGAAGAGAGGAAGAGAGAAGGAGAGAGAGAGAGAGAGAGAGGAGAGAGAGAGAGAGAGAGAGAGAGAGAGAGAGAGAGAGAGAGAGAGAGAGGAGAGAGAGAGAGAGAAGAGGAGAGAGGAGGAGAGGAGAGAGAGAGAGAGTGAGAGAGAGAGACAGACAGAGTGAGAGTGAGAGAGAGAGAGACTGTGAGTGAGTGAGTGAAGAGTGAGTGATGTGAGTGAGTGAATGGAGAAGAGTAAATTACACTTTAGATTAAACAGAGAACTAAAAACAAACACTGCTATGATAATTATGACATGTCAGAGATGAGACAGTGATAACGTTGACGATTATAATATGTTTTTGTTGTTATCTCATTACCAATACATCTCATCATTTTCACCATCAACTTAATTACATTAGTAATAACAATATCAACAACAGCTTATACTATACGGTTATTGTTATCGCTGTGAAATAATAATGGTAACGATGTATACAAAAAATAATAATAATATCCAGTATTATATAAACATCTCATCATTATCACCATCAACTTAATTACATTAGTAATAACAATATCAACAACAGCTTATACTATCGTTATTGTTATCGCTGTGAAATAATAATGGTAACGATGTATACAAAAAATAATAATAATATCCAGTATTATATAAACGAAAATATGATAAAAAGTGGCAACTGTAACAACACCCCCTACCCCCCTCCCTCTCCCCCCTTATCCTAAAGAAACGACCAGAAGGAAATAAACTTGAAGAAAAAACAAAAAGTGAGGAAAGAAAAACAAAAGACCGAGTCCCCTTTAACGAAAAAGCGAAAAGGAGAAACAAAAAAGGCAAAAAAAAGGCGAAACCACAAAGATCAAGAATTAAAAAAAAAGAATAATAAAAAAAAAAAAACGAATGGCAAAATTCCTATCCCTCCCTTCACCCTTCTCCGCCCCACCCACCAACCCTCCACCCCCACACACGCACAAAAAAAGAAAAAAAAAAAACGAAAAAAAAAATGACGAGATCAGGAATACGAGTGACATCCTCCCCCCCACCCCACCCCCGAAAACAAGGACAAAAAATACAAAAGTAAAATGTAAATACAAATAAATTAAAATGGGATACACAAATGAAATCGAATGATGATGAAAACAAAGATCAAACCGAGCAGAGAGTGTAGGATGTGACCGAGTCTGACGCGACGTGCTGACGCAAGAGGTGGCGCTGACGGGCGGAGCGCTGGCGCTGGGAGGCTGGACGGGGGAGAGGGGAAGGGGGGACGAGGAATAAACAGAGGCGGAGGACGATGGAGAAGAGGAGAGATGACGTAGACGTGAATCGGAACGGTGAGGAGGGGGGGGGCGAGCAGGGGGACGTAGGGGGAGAGGGGGAGGAGGAGGAGGGAGATAAGAGAGAGGAGAGAGAGAGGGAGAGATAGAGAGGGAGAGAGAAGAGAGAGAGAGAGGAGAGGGAGAGAGGAGAGAAAGAGAGAGAAGAGAGAGGAGGAGACGGACATAAGAGGGAGAGGGGGATGGAGACTGAGTGAGAGAGGAGAAGAGAGAGAAGAGAGAGAGAGAAGAGATTGAGAAGAGAGAGAGAGAGAGAGAGAGAGAGAGAGAAAGAGAGAGAGAGAGAGAGAGAGAGAGAGAGAGAGAGAGAGAGAGGAGAGGAGAGAGAGGAGAAGAGAGAAGATGAGAGAGAGGAAGAGAGAAGAAGAGAGAAGAAAGAGAGAGAGAGAGATAGAGAAAGAAAAGAGAAAACGAGAGACAGAAAGAGAGACAAGGGAGACAGAAAGACGAGAGAGACAGAGAGAGAGATTAAGAAAGAAAGAAAACGAGACAGAGAAAGAGAGATTAAGAGAGAAAGAAAACGAGAGGACAGAGAGAGAGATTAAGAGAAGAAAGAAAACGAGACGAGAGACAGAGGAGAGATTAAGAAAGAAAGAAAACGAGAGAGAGCGAGAGAAAGAAAGAACGCAGTCCGTCTGAAGTGCCCTTCGCGAACGAGTGATGACTTTCATCTCATTTTCATTCTTTCCCGATGATTAACTTTTAAAAAAACGTATTATTTTCGACAATGTAATATCAGAATTCATTCGACGTTTCAAAAGTGTTTTGGCTGAAGGTTATACGTAGAAATACTTATTACAATTAGCCCACACACAGTAATTATATTTTCAGATAATGAGAATTTGTGCAAAATGCTGCAATCATTCCTGAAAACGGTAGGACACAGCATGAAAATATTAAGAGGATTTCGACCTCTGTGAAACAAGAACAAAAATGAAAATGAGAAAAAGAATGAAAGCGTAAAAGAGAGAAAGAGAAAGAGAAGGAGGAGAGAGAGAGAGAGAGAGAGAGAGAGAGAGAGACGAGTAGAGAAGAAGAGAGACGATGAGAGAGAGAGATGAGAGACGAGAGAAGAGACGAGACAGAGAAGAGAGAGATGAGAGAGAGAGGAGAGAGGAGAGAGAGAGAGGATGCGTCGAAAAGGAGAGAGAGAGAGGGAGAGAGAGGCGAGAAAGAGGGAGAGAGAGGAGAGAGAGGGAGAGAGAGAGGAGGGAGGGAGGAGAGGGAGAGGAGAGGGAGGAAGGACGGAGGGAGACGAGGGGAGGGAGAGGAGGGGAGGGAGGAGAGAGAGGGAGAGGGAGAGAGGAGGAGAGAGAGATGAGAGAGAGAGAGAGAGAGGACGAGAGAGAGAAACTGAGAAGATGAGACAGGAGAGAGAGAGAGAGAGGAGAGAGAGAGGAGAGAGAGATGAGAGACCAGATGAGAGAGGAGAGAGAGAGACAGACAGAGACAGACAAGAGAAAAGAGAAGAAAAACAAACAAACAGAAACAAAGAATATCCATTTTCGAAAATTCCCCCCCCCCCAAAAAAAAACGATCTTTTCCTCCCTCCCCCACCCGCCTTACCCCTTCTCCACCCCCCCCCCGAGTACTCACCCCCGTTGGACCAATCGGAAGACAGGGATGCCTCAGGTGCGTCTTCCAAGCAATGGCATTTTCTCTCCTTTCCTTTCTGTCCTCAGCCCCGCCCGTTTTCCTTCCGCGCCTGTCTATCTCCATGGCAACCTCCTGAAGTTTGCTGAAGGATGTTCACGAAAGCAAACAGGCAAGCAAACAAAAAAAAATGTAAACTCGAGAGGTATTTTCTAATTGCTTTGCTTGATTTTTTCCCCCTTTCGTGCGTTCGGAGCATTTGAAGACACTGATATTATGTTTGCTAGGATAGACCAATCAGGGAGGATTTTCTTTCGTTGAAATGGAAGGACGGGGAGGGGGAGGGGGGAAGGGGGAGGATGGGAGGGAGGGAAGGGGGTCAGCGAGAGCAAGAATGTCTTTTCTCTATTTCTCTCTCACTTCCTCTTTCTCATAATCACTATTTTCTTTTTCTTCTATCACTCGTATCTTACGCTAATCTCCTTAATCTTTCCTCTTTTTTTCATTTCCTTCTTCCTCTTCCTCTGTCTCCTTGTCTCTCCCTCTCCCCCTCCCCCTTCACCCCTCTCTTCACCCTCCACCCCTCCCCTACTCCTTTCTCTCCCTTCACCCGTCTCCATACCACACACACACACACAACACACACACACACACCACACACACACACACACCACACACACCACACACAACCACAACCCAACACCAAACATCCACACAACCCAGACACAAACACACCCACACCCACACAACCCAGACACACCCACACCCACACAACCCAGACACAAACACACCCACACCCACACAACCAGACACAAAACACCCACCACCCACACAACCCAGACACCACCCACACAACCCAGCACAAAACCACCCCAGGACAACCCAACACAAACACACCCACACACCCAGACACAACACCACACACCCCACACAACCCAGACACAAACAACCCACACCCAACACAACCCAGACACAAACACACCCACACCCACACAACCCAGACACCTAAACACACCCACACCCACACAACCCAGACACACCCACACAACCCGACAACACAACAACCCACACCCACACAAACCCAGAGGACACACCCACACAACCCAGACACAAAACACACCACACACCCAGACACAACACACCCACAAACCCAACACACCCACACAACCCAGACAAACACACCCACACAACCCAGACACACACACCCACACAACCACACACAACACACACACACCCACACAACCCAGACACAAACACACCCACACAACCCAGACACAAACACCACACCCAACACCACACACCCACACACCCAGACACAAACACCCACACAACCCAGACACAAACACACCCCACACACCACACAACCCAGACAACAAAAACACACCCACACAACCCAACACAAACACCCACACAACCCAACACAAAACACACCCACACAACCCCAGACACAAACACACCACACACCCACACACCCCAGACACAAACACACCCACACAACCCAGACACAAACACACCCACACACCCACACAACCCAGACACAAACACCCACACAAACACACTCTGCATATGATGTTTCCTCCCTTAGCCTCCTCAGTCAACACCGACGCCGCCCCTCCTGCTGCGCCTCGGAACAAAGACATCACAGATCGCTGTTGTTTGCTTCTTTCTCTCTTTATTGTAGTCGCCTCCCTTGCTTCACTATTGCGATCGCTGTTGTTCTCTCTTATGTAGTTCTTTCTCTCCGCCCTTGCTTCTCCCTGCTCGGGGGGTGGCACGGTGGGTCGGGGTGCGGGTGGGGGGGGGTGAAGAGGGAGTAGGGAGTGAAGAGAATGTGGATGGGAGGAAGAGGAGGAAGGAGAAAGGAGAAGGAGAGGTAGAGGGAAAGGGAAGAGGGGGAAGGTGTTTGCTTCTTCTCTCTTTATTGTAGTCGCCTCCCTTGCTTCACTATCAGGGGGGGGGGGTAATAGCGGGAGTAGGGAGTGAAAGAATTGGATGGGAGGAAGAGGAAGGAAGGAAGGAAGGGAGAGGAGAGGGAGAGGAGAAGGAAAAGGAAATAGAGAAAGGAAACAGGAGGAAGAAGGGGTAGAGGAAGAGGAAGAGGAGGAGGAGAGGAAGAGAGAAGAGGAAGGGGAGGAGACAAGAGGAGTGATTAGAAAGTAAGGTAAGACAACGTAGGAGAAGCATACAGAAGGAAGGGGTATGAAAAGGAGAGTACAGAACAGGAGGGAAGGGAGGGGAGAAGAGAGAGAGAGGAGATGAGAGAGGAGAGAGAGAGAGAGAGAGAGAGAGAGAGAGAGAGAGAGAGAGAGAGAGAGAGAGAGAGAGAGAGAGAGAGAGAGAGAGAGAGAGAGAGAGATTTAAATCATTACCAGCATCTCTCCCCCCCAAAAAAAAAAAAAAAAAAAAATCGCTGTTTAACTCCTCTTACGGAACTCACCTCCTCCCCCGCGCTTCTCCCTCCTCCAGCAACACCCACAAGATACCCCCACCCCCTCCTCCCTTCTCCCCTAAGGCTGGCCGTCAGAAGCCAACACGTGGAGCATATCCACACCCGCTTGCTCCCTCCCCCCACCTTCCCCTCCTCAACCCGCCCCTCCTCCGCCATCCCCGGACATTAAACGACTAATGAGGGACAGCCGCACCTGCCAACTTACATGTAACACGTACAACCCCCTCACGCTGCCAACAGGTGGTATGATTTTTCTTTTTAAAATCCCGCCCGACTTGTGCCATGTGCTCTACATTCCTCCCTTTGTCGACTTCGCCATGTTGGTGGTGGCGCTCGTCTTATTTTCACCGTGTGTCCGCTTCGTGTGTTCGTTCGGTCCGAAGCTTTGCATTATTTTCACCGTGTGTTCGCTATGTTCCGAAGTTTGTTTCCACCGTGTGTGTTCGTTTATGCCCGATACCTTATTTTCACCGCGTGTTCGTTATCGTGTTCGTTATGGTCGAGGCTAATTTTCACCGTGTTCGTTACGATCGGAGTTTCGAGAAGCCGCTTCGAGATTTTGTTTTCCTGCTTTCTTGAGACCGTGTCCCCTCCTCTGCCTTCTTCGGGGAACGGCAACAGGGCGGACGACAGCAAAATAAATCTCACGTGGATGAATATTCTCAGAAAAAAAAAAAAAATCCTGCAACCGCCTGTGGATCTCGTTTCTTACAGGAACCTCCACTTTCTTCCACCGACAGATAATCCGCCATCCACCCGAATGGGACTGGGAGGGGCGGGATGAGAGGGGCGTGGATAGGGGAGGGTATGAAGCGAGGGGGTTGTAGGGGGGAGAGGGCGAGTGGAGCGTGGAGAGGGGAGGAGGGGAGAAGGGGAGCGGGAGGGGAAACCACGGTGACCTCCGTTGTGCCTCGTGACTCATCCGGAGCCTGACTCAACCGCTCTTCCCGGCGCGGTTCTATCCGAAACCCGCCGGTCGAATCCTCGACACGAAATTCCCGTTCGTGATGCCTCCCTCCCTCGCCTGACTGCCGCCCCTTCCTCCCTCCTCCCTCCCTCTCTCCCCTCTCTCGCCCTCCTTTCCAGCATAGCTAGGCTCTCTGGTCTGTCTGTCTGTCTGTCTGTCTCTCTCTCTCTCTCTCTCTCTCTCTCTCTCTCTCTCTCTCTCTCTCTCTCTCTCTCTCTCTCTCTCTCTCTCTCTCTCCTCCTCTCTCTTCCTCTCTCCTCTCTCTCCTCCCTCTCTCTCCCTCCCTCTCTCCTCTCCCTCCTCCATCGTTTCCAGCAGGAGCCCCTCCATCTCGCTCCCCTCTGACCCAGCGGCTGCCCCCCTCCGCTCCTCCTACTCCTCGTTGACCTACTGCAGCCTGCATTCCTCGCCTTGACACAGGCAGCCTGCCCCCCCCCCCCCCCCCCCGACCGTGACCTACTTGCAAAATCCACTCCTTTCTTTTCCCCTCCCTTCTTCCTCCCCTTCATTCTCCATCCTCTTTCTTTTCTCTTCCTCCCTTTTCTTTCTCTCCCTTCCACTCTTCATAATTTTCCACCCCTTTCCCTTCCCTTCTCTTCCTTTTCCCCTCCTCTCCCCCTTCCAATTTATTCCTTCACCCATCCTCTCTCTCTCTCTCTCTCCCTTTCTCTTCCTTCAATCCCTCCTCTCCCCCTCCCCTTTCCTTCCCTCAATCCTCTCCAACCCTCCTTCCTTTCCTCCCTTCCACTTTCTTTCCCTCCCTCCCTCCCCTCCCTTCCTTCCTCCCTCCATTCCCCTCCCCTCCTTCTCCCTCCTCCCTCCCGTGACCCTCTTCCTGACCTATCTCACACCTCTCCAACCCTCTTTCCTTTCTTCCTTCCTTCCTTCCCTCCCTCCCACTTTTTTCCCTCCCCTGACCCTCTCCCTGACCTATCTCATGACTCAACATTCGCAAGCGTGATTCGGGGCTCCCGGCTGACTCACCCTACTTGAGATCCCTTGCCAATAATACCTCCCTAACCCCTCCTTCCCCCTCCTTCTCCCCTTCCCCCTCCCCCCTCCTCCTACTCCTCCTCCTCTCCTCCTCCTCCGGCTCCTCCTCCTCCCCTCCTCCTCCCCCCACCTTTTCACACCAACTTCCTAAAACCTATACACAGGAACCAGCGGCCGAGTCTTCCCCGAGTCGTGAGTCATTCATGCATTCGACACCAACTTTACTTCTCTTTTTCCTTCCTTTTCCTTTTCATATTCTCTTTCATTTTCTCTTAATTTTTTCTTTCTACTTCTTCTTCTTCTTCTTCTTCTTCTTCTTCTTCTTCTTCTTCTTCTTCTTCTTTTCTCTTCTTCTTCTTCTCCTCCTCCTCCTCCTCCTTCCTCTGTCCCTCTCTCTTTAGAAGTCATTGACTCTCCTTTCGGCGATGAAGATGATGATGATGATGATCATGAGACAAATGATGATGCGGATGATTAAACATGATGATGATGATGATGATAATGAAGATAATGTGATGACAATGGAGATGAGGTGAGGATGATGAAGATGAGAAGATGAGGTAGAAGATGATGAGATCAAGATGTCGAAAATAATGGTGAGGATAATGTTAAAGGGGATGAGGATAAAAAGAGGGTGAGGATAAAAATGACGAAGTGAGGATAGAAAGGCTGATGAAGAAGGCACGAGAAGATGATGATAAAGATGCTGAAGATGACGAGGTGAGGATGACAGCCCTGCACGCCAAGAGGAAACACTTGATTTGAGTGACTTGCAATACCATGGCAATAAAACGCAGGGAAATGGCAGCATAAATCTCCCAAGGCGTCTCGGATTAGCCCAAAGCCTAGAATCTTTGCCGTGTTTGTCAGGATTGTAAAAGAAATGTAGATAAAACAATAAATAATGATAATTGTATAATGAACACATGATCATTATAATAACGACTGTAATAGTAAGTAGTCTAATAACAAAAATGACAACAAGAATGAACTAGAGAACAGCAATATTTTACTCTGAGTTAACAACATAGAAAAATAATCTAGGCCAGCAAATGAGGACGGATTTTTTCATCCTTCAAAACTTATCGTTCATCCACACACAGTCGAACTAGAAACAGAGTAAAAAAAATCAATAAATAAAAAATAAACAAAGAATTAAAAAGTAAATAAAAAACACATGCAACAGAGACACTCAAAATGAATTAATAAACACAAGGACACGAGTAATAAAAAGAAGCAACGAAACAAAGGAACTAACACATCCACAAAGCAACGACAAAACAGGACGCCAGGATTTTTGAGACGAATGGAAACCACGATTTCCACGACGACTAAGAAGAGGGATAACGACCTCCACCACAGATGGAAGCTACGACACGACGCCAAAGAAAAGCTACGACTCGACGACCTCCACAACTGAAAGAAGCTACAACTCGACGCCAGAGATAAGCTACGACTCGACGACCTCCACGGCGAAGGGAAGTCATGGGACTCGACGACCTCCACGGAAAAAAAAACCACGACAGAGGAAGACCACGGACGACCAAAACGACGGAGAGAAGCCACGACCTAGTGATCTCCACGACTTACGGAAGCCATGGACGACACCGACGACGGAGGAAAGCTACGACCCGACGACCTCCGCGACAGATAGAAGCCCCGACTCCACCACCTCGACGACACAGGGATGCCACGACCCCCCGACCTCGACGACGAGCCGAAGCCAGTGTGAGGAAGGGGGTAGGGGGGTAGGGGCCGCAGAAGAGCCGATGACACAGATCCTTTTAATTGGATGTTATTCTCGATATCGAAATAAAAACTTCTGGGGGAAAAAATCAGGCGCCGTCATGCATCCGAGAGAGAAAGGACGGGGAGGAAAGGGAAGCCAGATAGGGAGAGAAAGTGAGGAGAGGGAGAGGAAGAGGGAGAAAGGAGAGGAGAAGGAGAAGGGGAGGAAGATGGAGAGGAAAGAAGGTGAGGGTGAGGAAGGAGGAAAGTGAAAAGAGAAATGAGAGAGAGAGAGAGAGAGAGAGAGAGAGAGAGAGAGGAGAGAGAGAGAGAGAGAGAGAGGAGAGAGAGAGAGAGAGAGAGAGAGAGAGAGAGAGAGAGAGAGAGAGAGAGAGAGAGGAAGGAGAGGAGAGAAGAGAGAGAGAGAGAAACAGGAAGACAACTGACAAAAACGGTGAAAATCAAACTGAAAGACTGACAGAATTAAACAAAAAGACAGCAAAAAACGAAAAGAAAATCGAAAAAACCCACACACACAAATCAAAATATAAAAAATAAAACAAAAAGAAACACACACAAAAATCAAGACAAAAAATAAACAAAACAAAAAGAAACACACAAAAAAAAGAAAGCCAGACCCCAAGACAACCTCATCTTCGTCAATTTCCTCTCCTCCTCTTCCTCCTTAATAAAGAAAAAGGGAAACGGGAGAGAACCGGTCAAAGGAGATGGCTGGAGATTTACCGGAATTGCTTTTTTTAATTGCCCGGAAGAGAGGCGAGGCAGGGAGGAGAGGAGGGAGGGAGGGAGGGAGAGGGGAGAGGGGGAGGGAGGAAGGGAGGGAGGGGAGAGGGAGGAAGGAGGTAGGGAGAGGAAGGAACGGAGGAAGGGTGGGAAGGGGGGGGTGGGTGGGAAGGGGGCGGAGTGAGGAAAGGGGTGGGAGAGGGAGAGGGAGAGGGGAGAGGAAGAGAAAGAGAAAAGAGCGAGAGAATAGATAGATAGATAGCGAAAGAGAGAAAGAAGAAAAAGATAAAAAGCGAAAGAGAAAGATAAAAAGATAAAGAGAAAGCCAAAAAGAGACAGACAGAAAGAGCTCCAAACAGACAAAGAGGCAATGGGAGAGAAACAAAAAACAAAGGACATATCAAGTACAACAAAGAAAAAAACAAAACAATAACCTTCTTATAACAAGAGAGTAAAAGAAGAATGAAACAAACCCCAACCAACACCATTATTGCCTCAAGCCCTTCAGCCGAGCGTCCCCCCCCCCAACCCCAGCCCACACTCCCCGCCCATCCTCTCACGCCCGTCAACACGCCCACTTTCCTGACAGACCCCGCCCCGACCTCGTTACAAAACCGCATGAATAACTTAGCCCTTTATATAGCAACAGCAAACTAAAGAACATTGAGTCGCGTTGAAGGAAATGTGATGAACAGATGAAGAACGTAGGAGAGAGAGAAGAGAGAGAGAGAGAGAGAGAGAGAAGAGAGAGAGAGATAGAGAGAGAGAGAGAGAGAGAGAGAGAGAGAGAGAGAGAGAGAGAGAGAGAGAGAGAGAGAGAGAGAGAGAGAGAGAGAGAGAGAGAGAGAGTGTCACAGAGTCAGACAAAAATCGAAAGAGAGAAACGAGCGACAGCGTGAGCGTGCGCGAGAGGGAAAAAAATACAATAAAAAAAAATAAACAAATAAAAATAAATAAAAATCCCTATTTTGTTCTCCCCGCAAGCTCGAATTTATACTCGTCATTTATTCCGAACCGAGAAATAACGCCACGATATCCCCGGGCATAAATACACTCGGCAGTTTACACAATACAATTCCTCTTTACCTGTTAGACGGTCATCTTTAAGCAGCAAGAGAGGAGGTAAAAAAAAAAAAAAATCCATTTCTACACATTATACGTTTCAGGATTCTAGTCTTCGGGGTATAAAATCTGAAGTCAATTATGGCTACTATCATTTCACAGAATCGGATGGCGCTGAGAGTATCATAATCAATAAAGAATGTCGCCTTAACCACGAAGACTGCTATCTTATCTGTCATGGAATCGACAATGAGAATGGAGATGGCATTTCCCTTTCCGATACATGTCTCGTGAATTTCATTTTCTTGTCGAACAATCATTACTCATCTTTTTTTCCTCGTTAACATTTCCTTTGTGTCCGTGCGTATGTGAGTGTTTGTGTCGGAGTGAGTGAGTATGTGTGTGCATGTATACTTGTGGTTATATTGTACCTGATGTTGTGAGTGTGTGTGTGTGTGTGTGTGTGTGGTGTGTGTGTGTTGTTGTGTGTGTGTGTGTGTGTGTGTGTGTGTGTGTGTGTGTGTGTGTGTGTGTGTATCTGTGTGCTTGTGTATGCGTGCTTGTGTGTGTGTGTTTGAGTCTGTATATGTATCTGAATGTTTGTGTCGCAGTTTTTGAGTATGTATCCGCATACGTCCTTGTGTCTCAGTATGTGTCCGAGTGCCTGTATCTCAGTATCGATCAGCATGTGTGCTTGAGTCTGTGTATCTGTCTATACGTGTCTGCGTGTGTGACTGTATCTGAGTACATGTCTGTCTATTCGTCTGCGTCCGTTTCCGAATAAGTGTCTGCGTGCGTGGCTGTGTACGTGTCTGTGTCTGCGAATCTCCCAAATCACGTGATCGCTGGCTGAGTGATTCGGCCTTTTACGTCTTGCTTCTTCCTCCCGCTGTGACTTCCTAGTTTGGCGAAGTCAGTCTTTGCGATTCGGATGGCTGGGGCGCCGCGGTCCTCGCTCCCTCTGCGTGTGGGGACTGGTATGTGCGTATGTATACATCTATCTACATTCATACGTCTATATGCATCTACATATATTTATCTATCTATCTATCTATCTATATGTCTATCTATCTATCACCCTAACACACACACACACACACACACACACACACACAATACACATATATATATATATATATATATATTGACTATATATATATATATATATATATATATATATTATATATATATATATATATATATATATATAATATATATATTATATTATATATATTATTATATATATATATATATATATATATATATATATATATATATATATATATATATATGTTATTTATATATATGTATATATAATATATATATATATGTATATATATATATATATATATATATATATATATTATATATATATATGTTATAATATATATACACACACACACACACACCAGCATAATAGTATATTAATATATGCTATGTATGTAATGTATGTATTACACACACACACACACACACACACCACCACACACATCGACACACACACACACACACACCCACACACACACTGACCACAAACCACACACATTGTCGTAGTTGGTCTTATTTAGTGTATATGCTATAGGTATGTTAGTATATGTATAATAAATGTAATATATATATATATTATGTATTATATATATATATGTGATTACTATATATGCTTTATTTATATATATAGTTTATATAAATACACAAACACAAACAAAAATCCATCTCATCTTATCATTATTTATCTGCTCTTCACCTCATAAATCAAATTCCTTGTACATGTCTCCTGCCTTGTTGAGTGCTTGCCTCGTTTACATATGACATATAATCAAGACAAAAAAATAGCAAAAAAAATACTTTTCTAACCCATAAGATGACCAGAACTAGCATGGCAGCACCCTGCAGTGACACAAAATTCCTGCACAAAGCACAACTACAAGCCAAGATTAAAACAGAGCCAGCGCAGCAAAATTCAACAACCTAGCCCATAACATGATTTCATTTATATGACTGATATGATTAAACAAACCGATTATAAGAAAACGGATTCACAAAACGTTACAAACACAATTAGTGTGCAAAAATCAGACACACCGAAACAATCAACTCTGAACCAGACAAACCAACCACATTAAATCAACACCACACAATCAAACCACAAACTAAACTACAGTAAATCAATAAATCTCATCATTATGACATAATCATGTAGATTCGATAATTGTATAGGACGGACGATACTGGACAAAACAAATCCAGACCAATAGACAAGTACAACATTTAAAAGAGAATTAAATGATAAAAGTTCTTCCAATACCGAACAAATTAGAGAAATCCTACCAATTACACATACACACAATTGATTTTAATTCAAAAGAAATGACAAGACTCGACAATAACAACAATAAATATAAGAATAGAATACACAAACGGAAAAAACGAACAAGACAATGAGCAGATACATATCATATCATAAAAGACAATCTTCCAAACCGAACGCTGTCCTCCAATTCCCTATCTTCCCACCTTCCCTCGTCTCTCCACTTTTTCAATAACAACAGAAAATTCCGACACAGTTGCATATAAAAATTCAGTTGTCTTTTGTTAACTCCTAATTATGTCTCTTTCTGTTTTGAATATCTAATCATACAATCTCACCACAACGCATTCAAGACCGCATAGCCACGACAAACACCAAACCAGCCTCCCCACTAAACAATCACTAGCGCCTCCCTTACCCACCCCGTCCACAGACAGATACAAGACCCCCCCCCACTGACACCACGCGACACTTGTCCACCACACCGACCCTCCTTACCCTGGTCATGAATAGTGGATCGCCAAGGACCTCGTAATCCATCAACCCCCCTCCCCCTTGCACCACCCCGGGAACCATGCCCACAGTACAGGCTGGCGCACCTCCCCCCCCGCCCAAAGGAAGTAAAACTATTTCCCGTCTGGAAAGGAGGCATAACCTGTTATAAAGAACAATGTGCTCATCAGTTTTCTGATTTGCTCCCCGGTCGCTTGACTGCAGATTTCTCCTTACAAATGAGAAGAAGTAACTTGTGCAAAGAAGAAGAAAAAAAAGAGGGAAGATGTTAGAAAGAAATATGGGGAGGAGGAATTTGTGGTTGGTGGTGACGAAAATCAGTATGAAGGGAGAAAAAGAGAAAATAATAAGACGGGGTGAAAAAATGGGAGGAACTAGTTGCAAAGATAGCGTCACGTCTAGGCGCACACAGTGTGGTAGGGCATGATAATTGACGAATATACTGTATTAAATGTTACTGCCGACCAAGCAGCGAGGAACCGGGGGTATACCAGAGCAGGACCACAAACAGCCACACAACACACACACCACACACACACACACACACATACACACACAACACACCACACACACAAGCGAGCGGCGAGAAGGCGGAGAGGACGACGGAGGAAAGACTGGGCAGGAGGACCACAGACAGGCAACTAGAGACGGGGCGAAGGACGGCGGGACTGGAAGGAAGCGAGGGCGGAAACCGGCAGGATAGCGGGAAAGGCACACATTTACACATCACACACGAAAGGAGACAAACACGGCAGAACGGACAAGTCCACCACACACACACACCACAAAGCGATGTGGGGTTTATATATTACTATATAGTGAAAAAAGAAAAACAACACATACACACCTTACACACAAACGCATTATCTATTTAATCTACATAACAAACATATAAATCTTATTTTACTTATGTACTAATTACGTATGCAAGTAGGGGAAACACCCCCAAAAACCCCAACACCCCACCCCATACACTTACCACACACACCACCAACAAACATTCTAACCCTATCTAAAGGTGCAAATCTGAGGCTAGTGGGGAACTTACACATAAATATCTATATATTTTATCCTCTATCTATAAATATATCATCCTCCTACTCCCTTTCTTAACACAATAATTTGAGACTTTTATCTGGGTGAGCCTCTTTCTTCTCTCTTCCTTCTTTTCTTTTCTCCTCGTCCGTGCACATGTGTCCATTTCACTTACCCTCTCTTGGATTCACCGCCACCTCGATAGAGTTGCCCCGTCAAGGGTTCCCCTCAGTCCCTTTTGCATTATTCCCTCATCCCACATCGCCCTGGCTGACTCAGGGTATATATACGCCTCCCCCCCATGGCGAGGCAGCCGGAGAGAGAGAGGAGCGAAAATAGAGGAAAGAGTAGGTCACTTCCTCCTATCCTTCCCCCTTCCCCCTTCCCCCTCCTCCTCCCTACCTTCCCCATACCCCCTTCCCTCAGTCACTTCCCTCCATTCTCCCCACCTCCGCCCTCCCTCTCCCTTCCTTCCCTCCTTCCCCTTTCACCTTCTTCCTCCGTGGACGCTGGCCTTGACCGAGTCCCTCTCCTCCTGTGGGATGGTGGAGTGAATGGAGGAAAAAAGTGCCTTCTCACCGTTCCTCCTCCTCCTCCTACCATTCCTTCGCTTACTGCAGCCACCTAACGCCTGCGGCTCCTAGTGCCTAAGAAGGAGGCAAAGGGCCTAGCCGCAGTGGTGCGCGCTCCTCCTCCAGTGAGTGGCCCAACCCCCTCCTCCTCCTTCTCCCCCCTCCCCCGCCCTGGCAGAAGGGAAAGCCCTCCATAGCAACATAGTGTGACAGGTACAATACAGACGGGAACGCACCACACACACAGCGCGAGAGGAGGAAGCAGCATACGAGCGAGGAGGCTTAATCTAATCTAATAATTGAGAGACAAGACCTGACCGTTTAGAGTTAAAGAGAGGTCGGTGTTATTGCTTTCATATCGTGTGTGTTTATTGGATCGACGTGTGTTTTTAAGTGCTGTTTTTTTTTCTTCTTTTCTTTTCTTTTTCGCGAAGTTGTGGGTCGTGGAGTAGGTGGGGTGGGGGGTGGGTCGTCCGTGTGAAGGAGGGCAGAGGGCGTGCTAGGTGCGTGATGATACTACCGTCTTCAGTTAAGGTGTGGGTGAGGGGGTTAGAGGGATATGTGCGGTTGCGTGTGTTGTGGAGGGAGAATAGGTGTGTGTGCGTGTGGACAGAGGATAAAGGGAGGTAGGAAGGGAGGAAGGCTGGGGGAGAGAAAGGTGGAAGAGGTAAGAGGAATGCTGCGGGAAAGGGAAGAAGACAAAGATTAGGAAGGGTGTGTGTGCTAACTAATAAAGCCTATGCGGGAAGAGACGAGGAAGTTGGTGTGTGTTAGGGAAAAGGAGGTAAATGAGAGGGGGAAGAGGTAGGTGTGTTGTGAGTAGATGATGTGTGGTGAGTAATGAGTTGGTTGTTAGTGTGTGTGTTAGTGAATGTGTGTGTTATGTGTGTGAGTTGTATGTCAGTGTGTTGAGTGTGTGATGTATGTGTGTTGTTGTGTGTTATGTTATGGTTTTATGTGTGTTGGTGTGTGTGGATGTGATTGATTGTGGTACAATATATATGTGTGCTGTGTTGTGTGTGTGTGATGTTTAGTTGTATGTTATATTATAGCGGCTGATTGAAGCATGTAAAGGTTATATAGTATAAAATACGGTTAATATTAATTTTATGAGTGTATTAAGGGGTATTATATTGTGTTTGTTAAGTTCTGCTGTGTGGTTATGCATGTTCTTTTCTTTAATATTTTATTATTATTTTGATTATTATTATTATGTATTATTATTATTAATTATTATAATTATTATTATTATTATTATTAATATTATTAAGTATATTAATTATTATTATTATTATCATTTTTTTCTGTGTGTATGTGAGTGTGAGTGTGAGTGTGAAGTGTGTGTGTATGGGTGTGTGTATGAGTATGAATGTGCGTGTGTGCGCGGATGTGCGTGCGTGTCTGTGTAAGTGAGACTGAGAGTGAAGGAAAGAGAAAGAGCGAGAGTCTGTGTGTATACAAGTGTGAACACGAGCACCAGCGTGAACGTGAGCTCGAATGCGTGTACCGATTCACACACACACATTTTCGCACAGATCTCTCCCAATACATTTTCTTCCCAGTACAAATTTCCTCATACACCTAACATGCCTCCCAAAACACACAAAACACACCACCCTCTTTCGCTTCATTCCCCCCCAATTCTAGACCTAAAAAAACTAACGTACAATATACATATATACATAACCAGCAACGCCAAAGAAGCAACGTTATTCCCAGTCCTTGCCTATCATTTCCTGAAGCATGACACGGAGTTAGAATCCGCAACCGACAGAAAATATAAGAGTCATCATGGTGTCGAGATATTATGTACATATATCTCTTCGTAGACATGTTTTTGTCATGTTTTTTGTCATGTTTTTTTCTATGTTTTTTTTTTGTCCCATTCATATATGTATACATTTTTGTAGGCATAGCTATTGAAATACAAGAAATACATAATACATACATACGTATATCAATACAAATGTACATAACCTCATGAGTATATACATACATACATCCATCCATCCATCTATCCATCTATCCATACCTGCACATCCATTCATACAAACACTCCAAATTTACCAAAACACAAAGGAAAAAATCAGAGAAACAACAAAATAATAACATGAAAAATATAGTCATTATATAAATACATAAAAAAAAACAATATGACAACAATATGACAACCGCGAAAGAAGACAAAGAAACGCGCCCGGCCAAAAAAAAAAAAAAAAAAAAAAAAAAAAAAAAAAAAAAAAAAAAAAAAAAAAAAAACATTATTAAGGGTAAGACACTCGAAATAATGGGGGGAGGACAGAGGAGGGAGGGGGGAAAGACACACACACACAAAAAAAAAAAAAAAAAAAAAAAAAAAAAAAAGTTCGACCTTCCGAACCGCTTCTCAACGTTTCACATTTTTCTTTTATTTGACTGTGAAATTGGAAAAGGTCGAGGATGTTTAAGATTAAATGTGTCATTGAATATAGCGAAGACATAATACGTTACTGATGATGATAGTTAATATTCATAATGATGATAATTCTTAACAAGAAGTATGAGATTGATGATGATAACAATAATAAAAAAATAGAAGCCATAACAGTAGTTATTGTAGATCAATAACAATATCTACAAGCCAGTACAAACAATAAAAATATCACTAACAAACAAAAAAATAACATTAACAAACAATAACAAAAATAATATTTAACAAACAAAAACACAAAATAAATTAACAAACACTAACAAAAAATAACATTAACAAACAAAAACAAAAAATAACACTAAAAAATAACATTAACAACACACATTAACAACACTAACAAAAATAACATAACAACAAAAACAAAACATAACACTAACAAACAATAACAAAATAACACCAACAAAAAATAACATTAACAAACAATAACAAAACATAACACCAACAAAAAATAACAAAACACAACACTAACAAACAATGACATTAGAGCAACACACACAAATAACACGCCCCCCCACCACCACCTACCCCACCCCCTCCTACGCCCCTCTCCGTTCCGCCGCGAGAGACTAACCTTGAAAGGTCAGAGAAATAAGAAAATATTGTTCGGGAGCAGAATTTCCTCAGTCAGATCAATATGCTCACCCGTCAATACCTTCTCTTGCTATCTCCCTGCTTTATCGCTCTCTATTTTTCTTCTTCCTTTGATATTTGGTTGTTTTTAACTCTTTAATGTCTCTTTTTCTCTAAATTTTGTCTTTTTCATGTCTCTTTTTCTCTTTTCTCTTGTTTATCTTTTTGATCTTCCCGTTAGTCTTTGTTATCTTATTTTCTTGCTCCCCATCTTCCTCTTCTTTCTTCTTCTTCTTTCTCCTCTTACTCCTTATTCTCCTCGCTTTCCCCTTTCAACCTTCCCCCTCATTCCTTCAGCTACCTTCCTCCTCCTCCTTGTCTTCCCCGTACCCATTCCTCCTTTCTTTGTTCTTCTTTCTCCTCCTCCACTCTTACCACCATTCCCCTTCTTCCTCATCCTCCTTTCTTCTTTTTCTTCCTCCCCTCTAACTATCTCTCCTATTCTCTTTCTTCCTCCTCTCTTCCTATCATCCCTATTATTATTCTTTCTCATCCCCTCTTCTTCCTCCCCTCTTACTATCATTCCCATTCTCTTTCTTTCTCCCCTATTCCTATCATTCCCATTCTTCTCCTTCTTATTTCTCTTCCCTTCTTCTTCCTCCCCTCTTACTATCATTCCCATTCTCTTTCTTCCTCCCTTCTTCCTACCAATCCCATTCTTCTTCCCCTCTTCCTCCCCTCTTACTACCATTCTCATTCTCTCTCCTCTTCCACTCTTCCTATCATTCTCATTCTTCCCTCTCTTTCTACCATTCCCATTCTTCCTCCTCTTCCCTTCTTCCTATCATTCTTCTTCCTCTTTCTCTTCCCCTCACCATCATTCCCATTCTCTTTCCTCCTCCCCTCTTCCTATCATTCCCATTTTTCTTCCTCTTTCTCTTCCACTCACCATCCTTCCCATTCTTCTTCCTCCTCTTACTACCATTCCCATTCTTCTTCCCCTCTTCCTAGCATTCCCATTCTCTTTCCTCCTCTTTCTCTTCCCCTCTTCTTCCTCCCCTTCTGCGCCGCGTGTATTAGCGCAATCCTTCCATCATGTCAATCCGCGAGAAGGAATTGCAAAGAAGTCAAAGTCAACATGTCAAAGATGGGTTGTCAGTGAGTCAATTAAGAGTGTTTGGCTTTTCTCCTCCTTTCCCCTCTCTCTGTCTCTCTCGTTTCGTTCTTTCTCTCTTTCTGTGGGGTTCTTAATGTTTGTTTGTGTGTGTGTGTGTTTCTTTTCCTCGTTCGTTGTGTCTATTTCCTCTTCTTCTTCTCTTCAGCATCTTTACATCCCTTCATCCTTTCTCTCTCTCTCCAGCCCCACTGCTACATTCTCTCTCTCTCTCTCTCTTTATTTTCCTACTTTATCCACATCTCGCATCTTTGTCATTTCTTTTTATTTCTATTTGTTCTTTTCCTTTCTCCTCCCTCTCTATCTTCCTGTTAGCCACCCCTCATTCATTTTCCTCTTCTTTCCTCCTCCATCTTTCTGTTTATTTATCCTCATTCATTTGCTATTTCCCTCACTACAACTTCCTTCCCCTCTGCCTCACCCTCCCCTCCACTTCCTCTCTCTTCCTCTTCTTCCCCTCTCCCTCGTCCTCAACTTCCTTCCCCTCTTCCTCCTCCTCCTCTCCCTCGTCCTCAACTTCCTTCCCCTCTTCCTCCTTCTCCTCCCCCATCTCCCTCTTTCTCCCTTATCCCCTTTTTTCTTCTCCCTCTACACACAGCTTAAGCGTCCGTGCTCAAGGCCGCCTTTCCACCCATTTCACTTCGCCCATATCTAGACCAGTCACCAACCTCACCTTTTTTTTTCCTTTTTTTATTTCTTTTTTGCTTATGTTATTTTTCTGTCCTCAAATTCCACCGTTTTTTTTTAACCTGCTTTTTTTTTTTGGTCCACTCTGTTTTCCTCTGCTCTCTTTCTCTCGCTCGTTTTACTGGCCCCGTCGGCTCAAGGACTGAATCCTCGTTGATACTTTTGTCTTTTACTGATATACATTTGCGATATTCTTGATCCGGTTTCATTTCAAACAGAGCGGGAGGTTTTGGGTTTGGCCAGCTGCTAACCGACCATCCAGCTGTCACAGAACAATATATTCCTAGTTCGTGTCTACATTACGGTCAAAAATTACTTCTAAACATAATATGCCTCTGTATTATAAACATGATATTCCTCATTCTATTAACATGGTGGAAAAATCTAAACATATTCCTCTATCGTATTTACATTGCGAAGAAAATAAAATACTCCTAAACACAATATACCTCTATATCATTTACCTCTAAACACAACAGACTTCATCATATCTTAACAACGATAAAAAAATAGAATAATAAATAAATAAATAAATTCTTCCTAAAAACGTTTACACAAGACCCGTTAACACAACATAATACCATCTCCCTCAAGCAACTACCCAACCACCCATTTATCTTTAACGACCACCCATCTCTCCGCGCGCCGAGAGCCTCAATGAAGAGTTCCTATTCACACAAACGTTTCACAGGGCCACGATGACCACACAGCGCGTCCTCACATCAAAGATTAAAACGCGGCGAGCATACCAGGTCCTCGAGATATTCTTGGATTTAAAGGATTCATACCCTCTCACACACAAGAAAGAAAACGGAGGTAAAAAGACTCGCCTAATTACTTTGCCGAGTGGGCTATTATTAACATCCTTCGGACTCGTAGTGTTTTGGGAGTGCGGGCAGGAGGAGGAGGAGGAGGACGTCGTCGAAGGGGAGAAGGACGTAAGACGGAGGACGTCGGCGGGAAAGAGGATGTCAGTAGGAAGACGTCGGCAGGGAGAAGGGAAAGAGGGCGCCAGGGAGAGGATGAAGGACGTCAACGGCAAGAAGAGTGGCAGGGAGAAGTACGTCAACTTGAGAGGACGTCGGCGGGGAGAAGGAACTCAGTTCAGAGGACGTCAGCAGTGAGAAGATGGGGGACAACGTCTGAAAAAGACGTCGCGTCGGCGGGGAAGACACCGGCAGGGAGATGTCAGCAGAGAGAAGGACATCAGTGAGAAGAAGAAGAGGAAAGGGTGGAAAAAGGTGGGACACTTTTCAAGGCCAAGACCTGAGCCCTTCGAAAGGGTGCGGCAGAGAGAGTACGAACAAATATATAAAAAAGATTTTCCTGAGAGAGAGGAAAAAGTGAAGTAGCAATTCCAAGTGACTGAAGAGGAAGACATGAAACGAGGGAAGGAAGAGGGGAGGGAGGCTGCTCATCCACAGCTCTTCCTCCTTGGAAGAACGTAAACATAAAATCCCGCCAACACACAAACAACAAGGCCATGTAGTTTCGGTCCCTAACCCCTTCGCTCCGTTCACATCCGTATCTCAAGGGGGAGAGAGGGAGAGGAACACGAAGATGAAAGAGGAAGAGAGGGAGGGAGGGAGGGAAGACATAACTCGATTGAGAGAGAGAGAGCGAGAGAGAGAGAGAGAGGAGAGAGAGAGAGAGAGAGAGAGAGAGAGAGAGAGAGAGAGAGAGAGAGAGAGAGAGAGAGAGAGGAGAGAGAGAGAGGGGAGAGAGAGAGAGAGAGAGAGAGAGAGAGAGAGAGAGAGAGAGGAGAGAGAGAGAGAGAGGAGAGAGAGAGAGAGAGAGAGAGAGAGGAAGAGAGAGAGGAGAAGGGGAAGAGAGAGAGAGAGAGAGAGAGAGGAAGGGGAAGAGAGAGGAGGAGAGAAGAGAGAGGATAGGGGAAGAGAGAGAGGAAGGGAGGGGAAGAGGGAGAGAGGGAGAGAGAGAGAGCAGAGAGAGAGAGCGAGAGAGAGAGACGAGAGAGAAGAGAGAGAGAGAGAGAAGAGGAGAGAGAGAGAGAGAGGAGGAGAGGACAGAGAGGCATCCGAGAAAGACCAAGAGAAGCAGATCGACATGAAGAAGATTAAGAAAAAAGGGAGTAAGAGAAATAATGGCACCTCAATCGAATTTTTCTGAACCCGAGCACCTCGCTCCCTCAGTCCCAACCACTGCAAGATCCCTATCACAGTGAACGGTGCCGGCCTCCCTTAACACCGGTTGGCGGATTTTTCTTGTCCCCCACATCCTTCTTTGGGTTCTCACGTACCCCTTCTTAACACCCGGGGTCCAATCCAACGCGAGCCCTCGTTCCAAACACACAAACCCTTCCCAACGTACTCTTAAAAACGGCCATACTCCAACCGCACTCTTATTATATAACGCTCATCACAAAATACACCACACTCTAACGCCACATCTTAAACGAGCATCCTCGCCGGTTGGCGTTTACTCCACCATAAAACCCACTCTTAAAACGCTACAAACTTCCAACAACTACTGATTT
>NW_020870994.1:361586-366158 GCF_003789085.1 Penaeus vannamei | reverse complement strand
AGGGAGGAGGGAGGGACGAGGGAGAGGAGAGGAGAGGGAGAGGAGAGGAGGTCAGAAGAAGACGGAGGACGAGGGAGAGAGGAGACGAGAGAAGAGTAAGGGGGAGTAAGGAGAGAGAGAGGAGGGAGGGATAAGGATAGGATAGGGCGTAGGGGAGAGCGACAGGGGAAGGGAGAGAGAGAGCGGAGGGACGGGAGGAGGGGAGAGGGAGGAGGGAGAGGGAGAGGAGAGGAAGGAGAGGTGAGCAGGGAGAGAGAGAGAACGTAGGAGGAGAGAGGATTAAGGAGAAGATAGTAGTCGAGAACGATGAGCGGAGAGAGGAGAGACGAAGAGAGACGAGAGAAGAGGAGAGATGAGAGATATGACAAGAGAGGAGAGACCGAAGAGAGAGGAAGAGCTGCGAGAGAGAGAGAAGAGAGAAAAAGATGAGAGGAAAAGAAGAGGAAGGGAAAAGAGAGAAAGGAGGCAAAGAAGAGGGAGGATTGGGAAAAAAGAAGGAAGAAGGGAAAAGGGAAAGAGAGAGAGAGGGAGGGCGAGAGAAGGGAAAAGAAAGAGGAGATGAGGAGGATAGAGAGATGAGACTGAGGAGAGGAAGAAGAGAGAGAGGAAGAGAGGAGACGACGGATGAGAGACGGAGAAGAGATGAAGAGAGAGAGGAGAGAGAGAGGAGAGAGAGAGAAAGAGAGAAAGTGGAGGAAGGAGTGGGGGGAGGAAGTAAGGGAGGGAAGGGAGAGAGGAAGAGAGGAGGGAGGAAGAAGTGAAGGAGAGAGGAGAGAGGAGGAGAGGAGGATCTCAATGGCGAGGATACCTCCCTCCATTCACTCGAATTCATTCACTCACGAGAGGTAGTAACAAGACCTGAAATTACGCCCTATTTTTCTTCCTCTTCCCCTTCCCTCTTTCTCTCTCTTCCATTTCGTCCTCCCCCACTTCCCTTCTCCCCTTTCGTTATCCCCATGCATATGCACAGCGCCTCCCAGGCCTACCTCAAGCCTCAAGCGACAGTGAGTAATGGTTTTCATTTTTTTTTTTTTTTTTTTTTTTTTTGCCTTACTCTAGCTTACTTTTCCATTTTCATTGAATCGAAAAAAAAAGAAAGAAAAAAAGAAAGAAAAGATAAAAAAATTATACACGAAACAAATCAACATAAAATAATCACGTACACAGTTATCTCGAAAACAACAAAACTAACCTCCCCCCCAAAAAAAAAAAAAAAAAAAAAAAACAGCCCCAACACTTCAAAAAATACTCAAAAACGGAAAGAAATAACAATAAAAAAGAAAAAAAAAAGGAAAAAAAAAAGTTTTAAAAAAAAAAAAAAAAAAAAGTTTAAAAAAAAGTTAAAAAAAAAAAAAAGTTTAAAAAAATCCCCACACCCGAAGACGAAACAGTGGGAAAAGCAATGGAGTCCTCGTTAACTGCAGCAGGACAACTCGCTCGTTTTTAATTGCCTTCTGCCCCTCCGTCTCGTCCGGGGATGAACCGCCGCCGCACGCTAGCCCCCCCCCCCCCTCCTCCGCAGCGCACGCCAGGGACCACTCAGGGCGGGGTGTGTCTGTCTTTGAACTCCGCCCCCTCCTCCTCCGGCCTTGCGAGGGGGGGTTTGGGCCGAAATCGAGCTTTCTTTTTTTTCTTTTTGTTATTTTGTTTTTTGTTTTTGTTTCTTTTTTTTTTCTTCTTCTTTTTTTTTCCTTTTCTGTTTCTTGTTCTTTTGTTTGTTTTTTTCTCTTTTTTCTTTTCTTCTTGTTTTTTCTGTTTCTTTTTCTTTCCTCGTTTTTTCTTTTTTCTTGCTCTATCTTTTCTTCGTCTTCTTTCTTAATCGGTTCTCCTCTTCTTCGACTTCGTTTCTTTTCTTTCTGCTAATCCTTTTTTGTCTTATGCTTCTTCATCTCCTTCTTCGACTTTTTTCCTATAATCAAAGTAATTCAATTTTCTCTTTAGTGTCTATCTTCTTGCGTCTTTCTCATTCACTCAAGCTCACTTGTTTCTCTCTCTCTCTCTCTCTCTCTCTCTCTCTCTCTCTCTCTCTCCTTCTCTCTCTCTCTCTCTCTCTCTCTCTCTCTCTCTCTCTCCTCTCTCTCTCTCTCTCTCTCTCTCTCTCCTCTCTACTTCTCTCTCGCTCTCTCTCTCTTTCTCCTTTTCTCTCGCTCTCTCTCTTTACACGTAGGCTCACACACACACAAACACACACAACACACACCACCACACACACACACACACACACACACACAACACACACACACACACACACACACACCACAAATACATAAACACTCACACACACTGTGCATATGCCGGTCCACACGCACACATGTTTAACTTGGGATAGGATGTCTGACCCGACCCGTCCAGTGATGACATCAGCTTCTGTCTGCCTGTGGATTTGCGTGTGGATACGAGCATGCGTGCGTTATTTCTTTATTATTATTATTATTATCATTATTATCATTATTATTATTATTATTATTATTATTATTATTACATTCATCATATTATCATTATTATTATTCATATTCATTATCATTATTATTATTATTATTATTAATTATTATCATTATTATTATTATTATTATTATTATTATCATTATTATTATTATTATTATACTTATTTATCATCATTATTTTTTTTTTTTGCGTTCGCGAATGTATTTTTCTTTTTTTCTTTATTTTTTGAGGATGGTGGTGCTGGTATTGTCTTTGAGTGTGTATCTTTATGTGTAAATGTGTGTGCGCATAAAAGGAAAGAGTTAAAAGTGGGGGGGTGGGGGATGGTTGGATGGAGGCGAAAGGAGAGAGGTGGAGGGGGAGAGAGAGTGACAAGGGGATAGAGAGTGCTGAGAGATTGTGAGAGAGGGGAGAGTGGAGAGGGGAGAGTGAGAAGAGAGTAAGAGTGAGAGAGAGAGAGAGAGAGGGGGGAGGGAGAGAGAGAGAATGAGAGAGGAGAGAGATGAGAGAGAGAGAGAGAGAGAGAGAGAGAGAGAGAGAGAGAGAGAGAGAGAGAGAGAGAGAGAGAGAGAGAGAGAGAGAGAAGAGAGAAAGAGAAGAAAGATAGTCAGAAGGGGTAGGGAGGGAAGGGAGGAGTGGCCAGGGAGGAGGGAGAAGGGGAAAGGGGAAGGGGAAAGGAAGCGTGGGGGAGGGGAAGGGAAGGCGTGGGGGAGGGGGAGGGGGCATAGAGGGCAGTGTGAGCCAAGGGTTCAAGGACAGCCGCTTCATTCCACAACATCCATAAACTGTCTGATTCCTTCACTGCGCTCACTCCCGCCATGGCCCGCCGGGTGACACAGCCTCGGCCGGGCTCAATTTTCTCCCGAAAAGATTAGTTCGCCGACTCGTTCCACGGCGGCGACTAGGCCTAACGTGTCTGTCTGTCTGTCTGTCTGTCTGGCGCCATCAATAGCTTCCCTATCACACCTGCGTGTCTCCGTCGCGTTTTTTTTGAGAAATACATACATACATACATTTACACACATACCATAATAATATAATACATATATAGACATACATATCACAGACAGACAGACAAACAACTTAGATATACACACGATTAATTTACGATTATGATGATTATTGATAATGATGACTAACAACAACAACAGCAACAGCAACAGCAACACAACAACAACAACCAACAACAACAACAACAACAACACAACAACAACAACAACAACAGCAACACAAGACAAAAATCTACACGCAATAAAACAAGCACAAAAAAAAAAAAAAAAAAAAAAAAAAAAAAAAAAAGCCAACGAACGCTCCCTTCCCCACAGCTCCTCCTCCTCCTTCGCCTCCTGCTCGGCTCCTTCCGGATATCCTTGGGCGGAAATCCCTTCCATATGTCGCGTCCTTCCCTTTCCTGTCGCGTGTGGAAGGGTTCGGAGCGACAAAGGGGAAAGGGAGGACGAAAAGGGGTGGTGGACGAGAGGGGACGAAAAGGGGAAAAGGAAGGGAGGGAGGACAAAACGAAAAAGGTGGAAAGGGAGAACGAAAAAGGATGGAAAGGGAGGACGAAAAGAGGTGGGAAAAAGGAGGGAAGGGAGGACAAAATGGGGTGGAAAGGGAAGGACGAAAAGAGATGGAAAGGGAGGGAAGGGAGGATGAAAAAGGTGGTGGAAAACGAAGGGATGGGAGGACGAAAAAGGGGGTGGATAGGGTTGGACGAAACATGGTGGAAAGGGAAGAACGAAAAGAGATGGAAAGGGAGGGAAGAGAGGATGAAAAGGGGAAAAATAGGACATAGGGAAAGGGTGGGAAGGGAAGACGAAAATGGGCGGAAAGGGGACAGGGGGCGAAGAGGGTGGGAAAAGAAGAACGAAAAAGGGTGGGGTAAAGGGAGGGCAAAGGGGAGTGGAAAAGGAAGGACAAAAAGAGTGGAAAAAGAGGACGAAAAGAGCTGAAAAGGAAGGACGAAAGGGGAAACAGAAAGACAAAAAGGGGAAAGAAAAGGGAAAAGGAAAGACGAACAGGGGAAAGAAAAGGAAAAAAACATGAAGACAAAACGATAAGAAAAGAAGGACGAAAAGAATGGAAGAGAACAAAGAGGACAATCAAAAAGAAGGAAAGAGAAGACAA
>NW_020870994.1:344086-356586 GCF_003789085.1 Penaeus vannamei | reverse complement strand
AGAAGAAGAAGGAGAAGAAGGACGAAGAACGAAGAAAGAAAAGAGAAAAAAAGGAGAAGACGGAGTAGAAAAAAATATAATTAGAAAAAAAACAAGATTGAAAAAGAAAAAACAGAATGAAAGCTCAGCATTCAACTCATGTAAACAAGCACAAGATGCTTTCAACAAAAACAACAAACAACAACAACAGCGGCGAGAGAAGGCACTTAACGAGCGTGCACTTTCCTGTATGTAAATAGACCCCGAATATAACTATGCAAATTAGGGAATCGAAAGACTAATAATGCTGTTGGCATTAACATACAATACAGGCTTTCCGAATTCAAATACAACTAAATCACTGTATATCTAACGGCCTTTTTTTTTTTTTTTTTTTTTAAGATAGGGGAAAGGGGGGGGCAGGGATTGAAAATTCACTCGCGTTAATCCAAAGACGAATGAATATTAAAAGGTGAAAAAATGAATATCAAAAGAGAATGAATCAAATGAATATTAAACCACGCGAGAGGCAACACAACCTGCCATGAGGCTTAGGCGAGGCGGCGAAGTAAATAATGACGTTGATAAATAAATAAGCGCCGTCTCATCATAAGCCACGTGCGTGTGTGTGTGCGTGTACGTATGTGTTGTGTGTGTACGTACGTATGTGTTCGTGTATGTGTCTACGTGTGTGTGTGGTGTGTGTGTGTGTGTGTGTGTGTGTGTGTGTGTGTGTGTGTGTGTGTGTGTGTGTGTGTGTGTGTGTGTGTGTGTGTGTGTGTGTGTGTGTGTGTGTGTGCGCGCGCGCGTGTGTACCAATGCGAATGCGTGTGAGTGTGCACGCATGTGTGTGTGGTACACGCACTCGCATTCGTGAGCAAGCGCACGTGTGCTGTCTCTTGTTTACCTGTGCTTAGCGCGCAGTGGCAGCAACACCATTAATAGAGTATTGGAATAGCAACGTCACGCCCGTGGACCTCCGCACACGCCCCCCCCCCCATCCCAGGTAGGCCCACCGCCACCCAGCCTCCGCGACCCAAGCTTCCTTCCGATTGGCCGCCGCCGCTACCAAACGCTCTGCCACGAAGCTACGGAGAGAGAGAGAGAGAGAGAGAGAGAGAGAGAGAGAGAGAAGAGAGAGAGAGAGAGAGAGAGAGAGAGAGAGAGAGAGAGAGAGAGAGAGAGTGAGAGAAACACTAGCAAAAAAGAAGAAGAAAAACAAAACAAAAACAGCCAAGTACACAAAGCAAACAACCCTACTTAAGGACATCGAAACACCGCGCTCAAAGAAAGAAAGAAAGAAAAAAAATCCACAAAGAAAATCAATGATCAGCGAGAATGACAGTTCGAGAGGAAATTAAATAAATAGAAAACCAACGATTCACACAGACAAAGCGTTCGGAGAGGGATTGCAAAGCCTAATAATCTCTTTAAAACAAAAGACTTGCAAAAAAAAGACATAAATTAATAGAGAAAGACGATTATAATATTGTGTGTGTATGTTTGTGCGTGTATAGCCACAGTTTGACAAACAGATGGATAGATAAATACACAGATGGAGAGAGAGAGAGAGAGAAGAGAGAGAGAAGAGAGAGAGAGAGAGAGAGAGAGAGAGAGAGAGAGAGAGAGAGAGAGAGAGAGAGAGAGAGAGAGAGAGATTCTCCTCCATGCTACTACCGTATCCCATATTAAAACATCGCCCAGGTTGGCAACAGTCTGTCCTGGCGCGGAGCCATTAACGTGCCACGACGCAAGATAAATTTAGTCACCGGTACATTTTACTGCCATGTCGGAGAGCATCGTATACAAACACTGTCGATAAAATTTATGAAATTGACGTGCGCGAGTTCGAGCCTTCCTTCTCTCCCCTCTCTCTCTCTCTCTCTCTCCCTCCTTCTCCCTCTTTTCGTGGACCTCCGCCTCGGAAGCGAAACAAACAAACAACAAACAAAACAAAATGAGAAAACCCACTTCCTCATCGCCCGCGGCCATCCTCCAGTCGGGCCGAGATTGTGTCTCCTGAATATCATTTTTATCAGTCAATGAATCCGCCACAATACATCCTCAACCCGACTTTCTCCCGCGACTTTCTCTCCTCCTTGACCCTCAGCTGTAAATATGCGGCCATTCTTTTGCCCTTTCCTGGCTCGTTGATGACCGCCAATTTGATTTTAATCTCTCTTACCCAACCCGTTCCAACGAGCCGGTGTCTTGGCCGGAACTTCGAGTCGTCTTTTCCGTCGTCATCTTACTTTTGTCCTTTTTTTTGCCATTATGCTTTGTTTTTCTTCTGGTCCGTCTTCGAGATTCTCTTTTATTTCCTCTTTTCCGTGTTCAAGATTCTGTTTTCTTCTCTCCCTCCTTTCTCTTTCCCGCCTCAAGGTCTTTCTCTTTTTTTACTTCTTTTCCGCCTTTGCGTTCCCTTTTTCCCGCTTCCACGTTCCTTCTTTATTATTATTATTATTCTCTTCCGTCTTAAAGTTCCTTCCATTTTCTTCCTTTTTTACCTTCAAATACCTACCTTGTTGATGTATGCTTCTGAAGCAGACTTGGCCCCTCCTGCTTCCTCCGTTCCTTCCCTTTCTCTCTCTCTCGATTCCTTCCCTCTCTCCGTCAAAAAATTCTATCCCGGAATTTCATGAATATCATCCCTCCATCGCCATTCTCACGACTCCGCAACGGTATTCAACCCCTTGTTTAAGAAACCTCACGCGACACAACCGCACTGCTTTACCCACTGACCTGCACTGAAGCTGTCAAGAGCGAAAATTTGCGGCGGCCAGAACAATAAGCAAAGATTGTCTTGGCAAAAACCGCCGCGGTGGTCACATCCCAGACCATCTTGTTGATGAGACCCACAACCGACAAATGTAACGGGCGGGGAAAGGCGAATGAATATTGCAAGAGAAGAAGAAAAAAAGTTTCGACGGAACTCCGGTCCATTCGAATCAATGATGGAGAAGAAATGATAAGGCCAAAGAACTAATCAATATCAAGTCCACCAAAAACATATATAAGTTCTTCTCCAGCTGCCCTTCCCCGGCTCCTGTTTCTTTCTTTCTCACATAAATATACATCTACACACATGCATATATACGTGAATAATTTCACGCATGCATATGTGTGCATTCATTTTATTATGCTCTGCAGGCCCTCACGTCCTCTGACTTTTTTTTTTCTTTTCTTCCCTTCTTGCTTGCTATCTCTGCTCTCTCTCTCTCTCTCTCTCTCTCTCTCTCTCTCTCTCTCTCTCTCTCTCTCTCTCTCTCTCTCTCTCTCTCTCTCTCTCTCTCTCTCTCTTTCGATCGCTCTCTCTTATTCAATCTTTCACTCCCCTTCCTCCCTTCTCTCTCCCCCTGCCCATTCCCACCTTCCCTCCCTCTCCGCCTCTCCTCTCACCTTTCCTCCCTCTCCCCCTCATCCCTCCCACCTTCCCTCCCGCTCCCTCACCTTTCCCCTCACCCCTCAACCTTCCCTCCCTCTTCCCATCACCCCTCCTACCTTCCCTCCCTCTCCCCCTCATCCTCCTACCTTCCCTCCCTCTCCCTCACCCCTCCACCTTCCTCCCTTCTCCCTCCTTCCCCTCACCCCTCACCTTTCCCTCCCTCTCCCTCTAACCCCTCCTTTCCCCCTCTCCCCTTCACCTTTCCGACCTTCCCTTCCTCTCCCTCACCCTCCCACCTTCCTTCCCTCTCCCTCTCACCCTTCCTCACCATCTCCCCTCCTTCCCTCCTCTCCCCCTTCACCCCTCCCCTCATCTGAACCATGCTGGCCTCCCAAAAGAGCAGAAAAGCCGCGAGGACACTCTGGCGTCCGTTCACACCGGCACAGATGGGCATGACCCCAATATCCCCGACGTGGCAACCCTTTCATGCTTTTCTTGATTCGCTCGGACTTCCAGGTGGTCTTGGAGGCGGACTCCGACTTCTGCTTCTGCTTCTTCTTTCTTTCTTCTTTGTCTTTCTTCTTCTTGTCTTCTTCTTCTTCTTCTTCTTCTTCTTCTTCTTCTTCTTCTTCTTCTTCTTCTTCTTCGTTTCTTCTTCTTCTTCGTCTTTTTTCTTCTTCTTCCTATATAGAGCCGATTTTTAACTGTCTGCACACACTTATGTAAATAAATGTATGTATGTAAGCATGGTGGAAGGTAAATCCCTTTACCGTGTTGATACTAAAGTAGAAAATCCCACGATGCACAAACTAGATTTATTTGATAGATTTAGTTTGTGCATTGTCTTTTCCCCTAAAATGTATGTATGTATGTGTGTGTGTGTGTGTGTGTGTGTGTGTGTGTGTGTGTGTGTGTGTGTGTGTGTGTGTGTGTGTGTGTGTGTGTGTGTGTGTGTGTGTGTGTGTGGTGTGAGTGAGTGAGTGAGTGAGTGAGTGAGTGAGTGATGAGTGAGTGAGTGAGTGAGTGAGTGAGTGAGTGTGTGTGTGTGTGTGTGTGTGTGGTGTGTGTGTGTTGTGTGTGTGTGTGTGTGTGTGTGTGTGTGGTGTGTGTGTGTGTGTGTGTGAGTGAGTGAGTGAGTGGTGAGTGGTGAGTGAGTGAGTGAGTGAGTGAGTGAGTGAGTGAGTGTGAGTGAGTGTGATTGAATTGAGTGATTGAGTGAGGAGTGTGTGAGTGAGTTGAGTGAGTGAGTGTGAGTGAGTGGAGTGTGTGTGTGTGTGCGTACAGATAGACAAGAGTGATACATGAAACATCACAAATCCAACGTTTTCCGGGAACACCAGCAACGCCTACCCCCCCCCACACACACCCCCGTCCTCGCCCCCCCCCCCCCTAGGCACCCTCTTTCCCGAGTCTTTTCATTTCTATTTCCTTTCTCCATCTTCTATTACAGACGCCATCTTCCCCTCCTTCCCCGCCTTTCTTATTCACTTACACTCTAATCACCCCCATCCTCCCTTCTCTTTTTATCTCTCTTTCTCCTTTTTTTCTCTCATTCTCTCTCTTATCCTGCATTCCCCTGACATTCTCGTCTGCACAAATAAATCCTCTATTTCGCCTCATCTCCCTCTGATCCCGTTTCTCTCTTTCGTCTTATCTCTTTACTTCCCCCCGTTCTCTTCTTTCTTCTGATATCCATTTTTTCCTGTTTCCTAATCTTCTCATTTTCTCATTTCTTTCTTTTATCATCTCCCCCTGCCTCCCCCCCCCCAACCAGTCCCTTGGGTAAGTGTAATGTCTGCTGAGGTGTTGAGGGAGAGGGATAGGGAGGAGGAGGAGGAGGAGGCGGAGGAGGAGGAGGAGGAGGATGGGAAGGGAGAAAGGAGGAGAAATGGAGGAAGGGGAGGGGAGAGGAGGATGGGGAAGGGAAATGGAGGAGGAGGAGGAGGAGGAGAGGGGGGAGGAGGGAGAGGGGCGGGAGGACGAGGAGGAGGAGGAGGGGGAGGGAAGGAGAAGGAAGAGGTAGAAGAAGAAAGGGTGAAGAGACGGAATGGGAAGAGGATGCAAATTCCTCTTGCTTCAATGTAAATGCATGAGAGAACAAGACGAAACACGATGGGGTGCCAGGGAATAGGAAGTGGGAGGAGGAGACAAGCAAATGATAGGTAGAGAGAGAGAAAGAGGAGAGGATGGTGGCACTGAGAGTGACGTGAGGGAGAGAACCAGGGGAGAGTTCAGAAGAGAAGAGAGGGAGGGAGGCGAGAGAGGAGGAGGGAGGGAAGGGGGAGGAAGGGAGGGAGGAGGGAGGGAGGGAGGGAGGGAGGGAGGGAGGAGAGAGAGAGAGAGAGAGAGAGAGAGAGAGAGAGAGAGAGGAGAGAGAGAGAGGAGAGAGAGAAGAGAGAGGAGAGAGAGAAGAGAGAGAGAAAAAGAGAGAAGAGAGAGAAAGAGAGAGAAAAAGAGAGAAAAGAGAGAAAGAGAGAAAGAGAAGAGAGAGAAGAAAAAGAGAAAAGAGAAAAGAGAGAGAAAGAGAGAAGAAAGACAGAAAGAGAGAAAGAGAGAAGAGAGAAAAGAAAAAAATAAAAAAAGAAGCGAGGAAAAAAAGAAAGAGAGAGAGAGTGAGTTCGGAAAGAGTAATTAAATCATCTTTTCCAAAAAAAAAAAAAAAAAAAAAAAAAAAAAAAAATGTATTCACATACCACTTTCCCGCACTCCACTCTGCACTCACATCCCGGTAGTCAACATACCTGAAAAAAGGGATAAGGTTATTAGCAAATGGAATTACTGATTTTTTTTTCTTTTTCTTTTTTTTAACTGACATAAAGACTAGTGCGTGATAAAAGAATGAGAAGGAGGGAGGGAGGGGTGGAGGGAGGAGGAAGAGGAGGGAGGTAGGGAGAGAGGATATTGAAGGAGGGAAGGAGGGAGGCAGGGAGGGGAGGGGAGGGAAGGGGGGGTGAGAGGGAGAGGAAGGGGGATGGAGGGGAGGGAAGGGGAAGGAGGTGAGAGGGGAGAGCGAAGGGGGAAGGGGGGAGGGATGGAGGAGGGAGGGAGAAGGGAGAGAGACAAAGACAGGGAGCTTGTACGTGAACGTTGCGTGTGTGCGCAGATATGTGTTTATAAATAAACTGCAATACATATCAGCGGTAGAACTATCACCAGAACTTATTCAGAACCTGAACGGAACCGAACCAAAACCTAACCCGAACCGTATCAGAACCTAACTAGAGATCCAGAACCGAATCAGATCCTAACCAAAAATATAAACATAGGAATCAGAACCTAACCAGAGGACCAGAACCGAACCGAGACCTAACCAAAACCGAATCAGAACCTAACCAGAGAACCAAAACTGAATCAGAACCTAACCAAAACTTAAACAAAGGAATCAGAACCGAACCAAGACCAAACCAAAACTGAATCAGAACCTAACCATAGACTCAGAACCTAACCAGAGAATCAAAACCGAACCAAGACCTAACCAAAACCCAAACAAACGAATCAGAACCTAACCAGAGAACCAGAACCTTAACAAAACCGAATCAGAACCTAACCAGAGAACCAGAACCTTAACAAAACCGAATCAGAACCCAAACAAACGCATCAGAACCGAACCAGAGAACCAGAACCTTAACAAAACCGAACCAAAACCCAAACAAACGCATCAGAACCGAACCAGCGAATCAGAACCTTAACAAACCCGAATCAGACCCGCTTTCGAACCCAACCCGAACCGGAGCCGGGGAGCGGGGAGCGAGCGAGGGCCCGGCGGCGCTCCTTCCCGCCGTCCCGCACCCTCATCCATCACGGAAAATGGAAGTAATTAACTGAGCGATATCAATCAGCGATAATCATTTACACTCAAACACATATATGAATAGTCCAATCCCCCTTCGTTTCCCTATCATTCTCTCTCTTGTTTCTCTTTCTTTCTTATTTACTTCGTTTCCCTATTATTCTCTCTTCTTTATCTTTCTTTCTTTTTTTTTTTTTTTTTCCTTTCTTTCTTTCTCTTTCTCTTCTCTCAATATAGGGAACGGGACGGGGACGGGGAAGGGAAAGGGAAGGGAAAGGAGGACAGAAGGGGAAGGGAAAGGGGACGACGGAAGAGAGAAGGAGAAGAAGGGGAATTGGAAGGGGAGGAGAAGAAGAGGGAGAAGAAGAGGAAGAAGGGGAAGGAGAAGAAGAGGAAGAAGGAGAAGAAGGGGAGGAGAAGAAGAGGAAGAGGGAGAAGGAGAAGAAGAAGGGGAAGGAAAGTAGAGGAAGAAGGGGAGAAGGAAGAAGAAGAGGAAGAAGGAGAAGAAGAAGAAGGGGAAGGATAAAAGAGGAAAAGAAGGAAGGGAAAAAGAAGGGGCAGGGAAGAGGACATACCGACAGCGGACTTCCATTTTTTTTCCCGCCAAAATCGTCCGCCTTTTACGCCACCCCCCCCTACCCCCACCCCACCCCCACCCCACCCCACCGCCCCCGCCCTTCATATGGACGCTGCAATTATGTCACTCACGTCACCTCATCCTGATTTATTGCTGACTGAACGGGCTAAGAGGGGAAAATGGGGGGGGGGGGGGATTGGAGGACTGACGGGGCTAGGAGAGAGAAGATGGGGGGGATAAGGACAGGAGCGAGGGTGCGAATGGGGAAAGGATGGGACTAGTTGAAGAAGGTGAGGATAGAGGAGGTGAAGCTAAGATAGAGGATGAAAATGCGGAGGGTGGGGCTAGGACAGAGGGTGAGGATGGAAGGTAGGGAGGGGCTTAGAGAGGGGTGAGGATGAGGATGGAGGGAGGGACTAGGAGATCGAGTGAGAGTGGGAGAGAATATGGATGGCGGAGATAGGAGAGAAGGATAGGGGAGGGAGGGGCAAGGAGAGAAGGATGAGGGATGGAGGGGCTAGGAGAGAAGGATGGGGCTAAGGGCTAGGAGAGATGACAAAAGGAGCGAGACTATCCCGGGCCGGGATAGTGACTCGTCGAGATGATAGCCATCGCGATGAAGACACGATAAACTGCGTGATAATGATAGTGCTCCTTTTTTGCAGCATCACAACCTTCTGTCAAAACAACCCTCTCTCCAACCTTCTCCCTTCTCCCCTTCTCCCCTCCTTTCCCTCCCCCTCCTCTCCCTCTCCCATTCCCTTCTTTCTTCTTCCACCCTTCTCTCTCTCCCCCCCCCCACTTTTTCGTGTCTCCCCCTTCTTCTCTTTCTTCCCTACTTCCCTCCCACATTCCTCCTTTCCCTCTCTTTACTCCCCTCTTCCTCTTCCCCTTTCCGTCTTCCCTTCCCCTTCTTCCTTTTCTCCTCCCCTTCCCTTTCTTCCCTCTCTTTCCTCCTCCTCTCCCCCTTCCTTCCACCCTTCCCTCTCTTTCCTCCTCTCCTCCCCTTCCTCTCTTTCCTCCCCCTTTCCCCATGATCCCTTTCTTCCCTCCACCTTCCCTTCCCTCCCCTCCCCTCACCCGCATAACCCTAGGTGAGAGAGAGGTGGAGGCATTGACCCCCACGAGTCAGTCTTCCTTTTCTTTCCTTCCTCCCTTCCCTACCTCCCCCTTCTTCCTTTCCCCTCCCTCCCGTATTCCCCCAGGTGAAAAATGGAGGCAGTAACCCTCTCGATTCTACTTTCCCTCCCTTCCTTTTCTTCCTATCCTCCGCCTCCCTTCCATTCCTCCCTCCTTCCCTCCCCTTCCCTTCCCCCTACCTTTCTTCCTTCCCTTCCTCCTTCCCTCCTTCCTTCCCTCCTCCTCCTCCTTCCTTTCCTCCCCTCCCTTCCCCTTCCCCTCCTTCCTCCCCCTCCCCCTTCCCTTCCTCCCTTCCCCCTCCCCCCTTCCCCTCCCCTCCTCCCTCCCCCCCTTCCTTCCTCCTCCCTCCCTTCCCTCCCTTCCTCCCTCCCTCCTTCCTTTCCTTCCATCCCCCTTCCCTTCCCTCCCTCTCGCATTCCCCAGGTGAGAGCGAGAGACAGAGGTGGAGGCACTGACCCCCCTAGTGTCTGCCACTTACAGTAATGCTATACGCCGGATGCACACTTCCTGGCAGACTTTGCAGCTTCCTTGTTAATGACAGCAACCCCCGGCCGCTTAGAGATCCGTGATGGTGGGTGTGGGCGGCCGGGCGGGTGGGCGTGGACTGGGGTTGGGTGGGTTGGTGGGTTGGGTGGGGGGGGTGGGGGGTGGGTGTAGGTGTGAGTATAAGAGTGTGTGTGTGTGTGTGTGTGTGTGTGTGTGTGTGTGTGTGTGTGTGTGTGTGTGTGTGTGTGTGTGTGTGTGTGTGTGTGTGTGTGTGTGTGTGTGTGTGTGTGTGTGTGTGTGTGTGTGTGTGTGTGTGTGTGTGTGCGTGCGCGTGTGTGCGTGCGTGTGCGTGTACAAAACGCATGCACGTATGTTCAAATGTATATGTACATGTATATATATAGATCACTCCTATTAGTCCCTCAATTACTGTTGCCTCCACAAAACACAAATTGAAAAGATAACATCATAATCATCAACAACAACAACAACGACACACAACAACAACAACACCACACCAACAACAACAATAACAACAAACCAACACCAACAACAAGAAGAGTAAAGAAAGCGTGTGTAGAGGCCGGTGAAACGCGTGCACGCAGGTTACACAATATTGATCTTTATTGATCGGCAAGTATTGATTGCTCTTGTGTATTGATGAGGGAAGTGAACCCAAGAACCAGCTGGGTTTGGCTGCCGGAGCTGTGAGTGGCTGCCCTGGTACGCGAGGAATTGTGTGCTTGCGCTGACGTTCTTGCTGTGAAAGGGGGGGGGGGGTAAGGGAAGGGGGGCGGTTTTGCCTGTCTGTCTGTCTGTCTCGATTTTCTCTTTGTCTTTCTTTTTCATTTTTTTTCTCTCTCTCTCTCTCTTTCTTCCTCTTCCCTGTCTCCCTCTCCCTCTTCCTCTCCTATTCAAACACACCCTTTCTCTTTCTCTCTCTCTCTCTCTCTCTCTCTCTCTCTCTCTCTCTCTCTCTCTCTCTCTCTCTCTCTCTCTCTCTCTCTCTCTCTCTCTCTCTCTCTCTCTCTCTCTCTCTCTCTCATCTTTCCTTCCGTCCTTCCGTCCTCCTCCTCCCTCCCTCCCTCCTTTTCCCTTCCCTCTTCTCTCCTCTCCCTCCCTCCCTCTCCTTCCTCTTTTCCCTCCCTCTCTCTTTTTCTCCCCTCCTTCCCTTTCCTTTCTCTCCCTCTCCCTCTTATCCTATTCCTCTCCCTCCCTCAAAGGCGTTCTAACCTGTAAAATCACCCTTCCCGGAATGATCATAATAAACATCTAAATATATCTGCTTTACTAAAAGCATGCATGACAGTATGACATTTTTCGGTCGTTTCACATTCCATCAAATCGGTAAATAGCAAGAACTTGATTTTTTTTCTCTCTCTACTTTTCTATTTGTTTTTTTTTTCTCTCTCTCTTTTCTCTTCTCTTCTCATTATTTTCTCGTTTCCCTTTTTCTTTATTCTTTTTTCCTCTTTCTCTTCTTTCAAGACCTCTTTTCTCTTCTTTGTTTTTCTCTTGTTTTTTTCTATTGCGAAAATACGAAACCTCTTTTCTCTTCTCTGTTTTCCTTCCTTTTTATAACGAAAATGCAATACCTCTTTTTTTCTACTCTCATTTCGCTTTTCTTTTTACTGTTTTTCCCTTTCTATTTATAACGAAAATGCAAGAAAATAGAAGACCTGGTTTGTCTTCTCCGTCTTCTCCGTTTTTTTATTCTTTTTTACAACGAAAATACAAGACCTTCTTTTTACTTCTGTTTTTCCCCTTCTTTTTATAACGAAAATACAAAACCTCTTTTCATCTTCATCTCCGTTTTTCCCTTCCTTTTTGCAACGAAAACGATAATTGCAAAACGCCAACGCAAATCCCACGTAATCCATCAACGTTTCAAATGGCGATTACATTCCCTATTTAGGATATTCGTTTTAATCCTTATTATTAACTTTTTTGTCTCGACATTCCTCACATCTCTTTTTATTAGGATTTAGGGTAAGGGGGGGGAGATGGGAAAGAGAGAAAATGAAAAGGAAGAAGAGAAGGAGGAGGAGAAGGAGGAGTAGGAGGAAAAAACGAGGAAAAGGAAGAGGAGGAGGAAAAGGAGCAGAAGGAGGAGGAAAAGGAGAAAAAGAAATTGAAGAAGAAAAAGAAAATGAAGAGGAAAAAGAAGAGAAGGTCGAAGAAAAAGAAGAAGAGGAAGAAGAAGGCCAGGACGAGGACGTGAAAAAGAAGAGGGAGGAGAAAAAATAAATAAACATACGAGCTATTTACGGTTGAGCCAAGTACGGGAAATACTTCTACATCTTCACCAAGCGTCTGCAGGAGAATTTGTATGTGTATATATTATCGGCCAAAAGTTTTAAAATTAGATCAGTTCCCTCAAAGAAAACACCCCCCCCCCCCCGGCACAACGCACACCAAGGACCAGTCAGCTTGCGTTACACAACGCCTATCCACCCCCACCCCCCGCCCTCCGCCCGCCCGCTGCCTGCCGCCCGCCCGTCACGCCCCAGTCGCAGCTGGAGGAAGAAATCCCACCCTTATCTCGCCCTGGACGCCCTGAATCGCCAATCCTCCACGACTCCCTCGAGGCGCCTTATCTAACTCGAGGATGACGTCACACTCCGCCTCCAGGACCCTCGCTCTTGGCTCTCTCTTCCTCTTCCTCGTCCTCGGAGTCGTTTCCTCCCCGCGGCTCTCCTCGCACGCCCTTTGCCGCTCTTCGCGCCGCGCCCTTTTGTCCCCCGAGTGACGAGAGGCGCCCTGCCCGCCCGTGCCTTCCGTATCTTGACTTTATTGTATCGGTAATTGACTTATCTGCAGGTGGGTTGCTGGTTCGTCCTTTGTGCGAATGTGGAGGTCTTTCTTTCTCTCTTGCGTATTTTTTTGCTTTTCTTTTTATTTTTTTTCTTTCTTTCTTTCTTTCTTCTTTCTTTGTTGTGTTTTGTGTGTGTGTGTGTGTGTGTGTGTGTGTGTGTGTGTGTGTGTGTGTGTGTGTGTGTGTGTGTGTGTGTGTGTGTGTGTGTGTGTGGAGAGAGAGAGAGAGAGAGAGAGAGAGAGAGAGAGAGAGAGAGAGAGAGAGAGAGAGAGAGAGAGAGAAGAGTGTGTGTGTGTTGTCTGTCTAACTGTCTGTCTGTCTGTCTGTC
>NW_020870994.1:336586-341586 GCF_003789085.1 Penaeus vannamei | reverse complement strand
ACTCGCCACGACCACCTGTGCATTTAGCAGTCGAGAGTTCATGCTTTGAGGTTTTTCTCGTAATGCTACGTATGTCTGTTTTTCGTATCTTTTTCACACTCAAAAAAAAAAAAAAAAGTAAAAGGTTAAAAAAAGACTTTATCATCCTTTCTCGCATTCCGATTCTTGCTTCCTCCTTCTTCTTCCCTTCTATCTACTCTGCCTTTTCCCCCTCTCTCCTCTAAATCCCTTTCTCTTTCCTCTAATCCCCCCTTATCCCCTCTCCCCATACAACTCACTCACTCTCTTCCCCTCCCCTTTCTCCCTCTCTCTCCTCCCCTGCAACTCGCTCACTCTCTTCCCCTCCCCCCTCTCCCTCTCCCCCTTCCTCTGCAACTCGCTCACTCTCTTCCCCCCTCCCCCCTCTCCCCTCTTCCCCTAACTACTACTCACTCACTCTCTTTTTCCCCTCCCCCCCCTCCCTCCCTGCTCTAAATACCTTCATACAAGGCGATCTCCACCCCCCCGTCCCGCCCTCCCCATTTAATATCAGTGACACACCTAAGTACAGATAACAAACCCTGCCTTAGCGAACCGCCCTGAACGGCAGGTGGCGGGCGGAAACGAACAGGTGTCAGCAACAGGTGTCTATGCTAAGCGGTTCTCCACGATGACTATGCTTGCGTTGGAGTACTGTTCGTAAAACCTGGGATAATGTTTATAATGTTGTGGTGGAAGAGATGTCGAAAATACGGTGGTTGTGGCGGTGTGGGTACGGATGGGGTTGGGAGGTGTCGTGGTGAGAGATGGCGGTGGTGGTGGTGTGGTCGTGGAGGATGTAGATGTGGAAGAGGAGGAGGTGGAGTCGCGGAAGGAGGAGGAGGAGGTGGTGGCGGTGGAGGAGGAGGAGGTGGTTGTGGTCGTGGAGGATGTGGATGTGGAGGAAGGAGGAGGAGGAATGGGGTGCTGTAGATGTAGTGTAGTGTGTGTGTGTGTGTGTGAGTGTGGTATAGTGTGAGTATGGTGGTGGTGGAGGAGGCAATGGTGGCGGTGGTGTGGGTGTGGTGGTTGTGGTTATAATCGTGATTGTGGTTGTTGTTGCGGTTGTGATGTGGTCTGGTGAGGGTGATGGTGTCGTGTAGTAATGATGTGGTGTGGCGGTGATGCTGGTGCTACCATCTAAAACAACAGTAATGTAATAAAAAATAATTAACAATTATAATGACAAAGATTAGCAACATAAAATAATGCAGGTAATAATAGCAACACCGTAACAAATATCACAAAGTCAAAAAACGAATTATCTTTCCGAGAACAGACCCCATTACAATAATTACAGACACTTTTATCTAAACGACCAAAATAATTATTCGAATTACAGAAACAGTTTACACTCGTCCCAGAAAAAAAACATAAATAAATAAATGGATAAATAAATAAATAAATAAACAAGGAAAGAAGAGAAGATAAATAAAGAAGATCTAATGAAATAAACACAAAATAAAGCGATGACCACAAAGAAAGAGACATTAACAGCAACGCCAATTGCAAATGCTGCACGTGCTCGTAAACACTTGCTGCTATGACCGCATATGTTCTACTGCGTCACGACAAATGTAAATCAGGTAGAATCACTTATGCAGCCTAATAATTACCTGTCTAACTGACTATGATATGTGCTGTCACGCAATAATAATATAAAAAAAAATAAAAAATCAATAGAAATATAAATAAATAAATAAATAAAATAAATAAATATGTAACACTAAATATACAATCAGATAGCTGAATAGATTGATAAATAAACAAACAAATGATAAATAACGCAACTACACAGATAAGTATATAAACATATACAACATTAAATATAGAACACACGGGTGATTATTCATACTAAAACTCTTCAGAAATCAAACCCCCATGTTCGAATCAATAGAACATACGGATGATTATTCATACTAACTCTCGAATTAAACACCATTCGTCAACTTCAAACTCCGTATTTTCGTAAAGATAAAACTTTCAAAATGAACGATAAAAAAAGACAGAAAAAAATGCAGATAAACCCTCTTTAAAAAAAAAGAACAGATAACAAACTTTTAAAAAAATGCAGCAGATAAACCCTCTTTAAAAAAAATATTAAACGAATAAAAATACAAAAAATGTAGATAAACCCTTTAAAAAAAATGAACGATAAAAAGACAAAAAATGCAGATAAACCCTCTTTAAAAAATGAAGATAAACCAAAAAAAGGCTGAATAAACCCTCTTTAAAAAACAGAACGAAATAAAAAGACCGATAAAAAAAGACATATAACTCACTTCTTACAAACAAACATGAAACGATGGAAAAGACAAGAAAGGCAGTGTAGTCTGCGCTAGATACACGTACATAACACGTGGCGAGTGTACGGAGNATTACCTGTCTAAATGACTATGATATGTGCTGTCACGCAAAAAAAAATAATAATAAAAAAAAAAAAATAAATAAATAAATAAATAAAATAAAATAAATAAATAAACAATAAAATAAATAAATATGTACATAAATATACAATCAGATAGCTGAATAGATTGATAAATAAACAAACAAATTAATAAATAACCATCAACACAGATAAGTATATAAACATATACAATATACATAAATAGAACATACGGATGATTATTCATACTAACTCTCGAATTAAACACCATTCGTCAACTTCAAACTCCGTATTTTCGTAAAGATAAAACTTTCAAAATGAACGATAAAAAGACAAAAAAAAAATAATAATGCAGATAAACCTTATTTTAAAAAAATGAACGATAAAAATACAAAAAAAATGTAGTTAAACACTTTAAAAAAATGAACGATAAGACAAAAAATGCAGATAAACCTTCTTTTAAAAAAATTAACGATAAAAATACAAAAAAATGTAGATAAACCTTCTTTAAAAAAAATGAACGATAAAAATACAAAAAAATGTAGATAAACCCTTTAAAAAAATGAACGATAAAAAGACAAAAATGCAGATAAACACTCTTTAAAAAATGAACGATAAAACCAAAAAAGGCTGATAAACCCTCTTTTAAAAAACTGAACGATAAAAAGACTAAAAAAAAGAGACATACATCCCTTCTTCAAACAAATGAACGATGGAAAATACAAGAAAGGCAGTGTAGTCTGCGCTAGATACACGTACATAACACGTGGCGAGTGTACGGAGAATCAGCTGTGATTTGTTTACAAGCATGACATCTGGCGACCGGGAGCGAGTGGAAATACAATCACATGAGTGTATTTGAAAGATACAAATTCTAGGTTATTATTCTTTTTCCTTAAGTGGTTCTGTTTGCGTTGTGTTGTGTGCGTGTGTGTGTGCGTGCGTGTGTGCGTGTGCGTGCGTGCGTGTGTGCGTGCGTGCGTGGGTGCGTGTGTGCGTGTGTGGGTGTGTGTGTGGGTGTGTGTGCGTGAGTGGGTGTGTGTGTGTGTGCGTGTGTGCGTGTGTGGGTGTGTGTGTGGGTGTGTGGGTGTGTGTGAGTGCGTGCGTGTGTGTGTGTGTGCGTGCGTGTGTGTGTGCGTGCGTGTGTGTGTGTGTGCGTGTGTGCGTGCGTGTGGGTGTTCCTGTGTGTGTGCGGGTGTGTGTGTGTGTGTGTGAGAGAGTGAGTGTGTGTGTGTGTGAGTGAGTGAGTGAGTGAGCGAGTGAGTGAGTGAGTGAGCGAGTGAGTGAGTGAGTGAGGGTCGTGAATGCATGCATGTATAACCTGTAAACATATGTATATAAACCGTACACACGTTAGATTATACCAACAGAAGAGAAGTAAACAAATCGTATAACTTCGTATAATGTATGCTATACGAAGTTATTACGTGTGTGTGTGTGTGTGTGTGAGTCCGTGTGTGTGTAAGAGAGTCCGTGTGTGTGTGTGTGTGAGTCCGTGTGTGTGTAAGAGAGTCCGTGTGTGTGTGTGTGGGTGGGTGGGTGCGTGCGTGTGTGCGTCCGTGCGTGGGTGGGTGGGTGTGTGCGTGTGTGCGTGCGTGCGTGTGTGTGTGTGTGAGTGTGTGTGTGTGTGTGAGTGAGTGAGTGAGTGAGTGAGTGAGTGAGTGTCGTGAATGCATGCATGTATAACCTGTAAACATATGTATATAAACCGTACACACGTTAGCTTATACCAACAGAAGAGAAGTAAACAAACATCACAACACAAATGCCTTCCCATGCAAAAGTTCGCACATACACTTCTACATACAAAGCCAAAAAAAAAAATGAGCACACAGACCAACCATAATAAAAATACACACACCGCCCACTTTCTCCACAATAAACCCAACCGAATTAGACATTTCCTCCCCAAAAATGACACTCTTAATCGACATGATGATAACCCTTTCGGCAAACCAGGTGTACACACTCGAACCCCTTCATTAACAAACAACTGAACGAAACGGACTTATGTTTATTTACCTGTGTACGTTTGTTCACTGTGTTCCGCGTTGTTCATGTTCTCCCCGCTGCGTATGTACAACACTGGTCCACTGGGAGATGTTCTGGTCATTTTTTTTTCTCTCTTTTTTTTATTCGCGTGTTCAATGTACACCGGAGTGCGTTTTGTGGTTTGCGTTTATACAATGCAGTCTCTCCTCTTTCATTCATTCTTTCGCTTATAAATTCATTCACTTTACTCGGTTTCGCATACGCACAGATCTGATAAAAGTGTGTTTAAATCTTTCATGTGATATACTCTCCGCTTTTAGGAATGGATGAATAAATAAATAAATAAACGAGTAAATAAATAAATAAAGTGGTAAATAAATAAATGAATATTACGACTAAAGCCATCCTTTCTCTTTCGCCCCCCCCCTTCCCCCTTCCCCCTGCTCTAAGGGACTCGCCATAAGCCACAACACGACAAGTGGCGGTGCGGAGGGGAAGGGGGAAGGGGGTGAGGGAGAAGAGGATGGAGAAGGGGAAAGGGAAAAGGGAAAGGGGAAGGGGTAGGGGAATGGGGTGGGGGAGAAGAGCCGTTGCGGATTGCATG
>NW_020870994.1:322791-334934 GCF_003789085.1 Penaeus vannamei | reverse complement strand
AGATTTTTTTTTTCTCTCTTTTTTCTTTTTTCTTTCTTTTTTTTTCTTTTTTTTTTTGCTTGTTTTATTTGCTCTCGTTCTCGCGAGGTCTTTTGTGGTCGGTTTCTGGCTGTTTCTCTCTCTCTCTTATTCTCTCTCTCTCTCGCTCACGCTCACCTTCTCTTTTTCTTTTTCCTTTTCCTTTTCCTTTCTCCTTCTCTTTCTCTCTCTTTTCCTCTCCCTCCCTCCGTTCTTTCTCGTCCGCTGTCCTTTCTCTCTCTCTCTTACTCTCTCTTTCTCTCTCCCTTCCTCTTCCTCTCCCTCTCCCTCTCCCTCTCTCCCCCTCTCCCTCTCCTTTTATTTCTTCTTCGTATAACTTCGTATAATGTATGCTATACGAAGTTATTTCGTTTTGGATGGGGGTGTTTTTTTTTTTTTTTCTTTTTTTTTTTGCTTTTTTTCTTGGTCGGTGATTTTTGGTGTAGGGGTTTTTTTTTTTTTTTGCCTTTTTTCCTTGTTTTATGTGCTCTCTTTCTCGCGAGGGCTTTTGTGGGCGGTTTCTGGCTGTTTCTCTCTCTCTCTCCTCGCCCTCTAATTCCCATTTCTTCTCCCCTCTCCCTCCCCTCTCCTTCTCGTCACCCTCTCCCCTCTCCCTCCCCCTCTCCCTCTCCTTTTATTTCTTCTTCGTATAACTTCGTATAATGTATGCTATACGAAGTTATTTCGTTTTGGATGGGGGTGTTTTTTTTTTCTTTCCTTCTTTTTTTTTTTTTTTGTTGTCGGTGTTCCTTGTTTTATTGGCTCTCTTTCTCGCGAGGTCTTTTGTGGTCGGTTTCTGCGTAATAACTTCGTATAGCATACATTATACGAAGTTATACGAATTATCATCATCACTGTCGTAATAACTTCGTATAGCATACATTATAGAAAGAGAGACGAAGAGAGAGAGAGAGAATAAGAGAGAGAGAGAAGACAGAATGAGAGAGGAGAATGAGAAAAAGAGAGAGAGAGATAGAGAGAGAGAGAGATAGAGAGAGAGAGAGATAAAGAGAGAGAGAGAAAAAAAAAAAAAAAAGAGAGAGAGAGATAGAGAGAGAGAGAGAGAGAGAGAGAAACAGCCAGAAACCGACCACAAAAGACCTCGCGAGAAAGAGAGCAAATAAAACAAGCAAAAAAGACAAGAAAAAAAAAATAAATAAAAAAAACACCGACATCCAGAAGCACCGACCGAGCGAAAAAGCACAAGCATTGCGGTGACCAATCTCCAGCCGTGAATGACATCCCCCATCCCCATCCCCTCCTCCCTCCCTCCCTTCCCTTCTTCCCTCTCCCTGTCCATCCCTCCATCCCCTCTTCCCTCCTCCTTCCCTCNATATATATATATATATATGTATATATATATATATATATATATATATATGTATATATATATAAAACAACTATTATTATTCCTTAATTCTCGAGAGGACAAAAAACTACAAAATAAATTAGAAATAAAAGTTTGAAATCACATTTGAGCTTACTTCTACTATCTGTGAGAGAAATAACTGCTCTCCCTTTGAATCATACTGTTAGGGAATAACTGATCCGGTAATCTCTGATACTGATCAAAGGCATTAGAATACAGATGGGAAAAACGCATCACCTTTAAAAGGAAATATACCTCTACATTATAATTAAAGAAATCTCTAACATCACTATAAAAGGAATGCTATAAGTCAACTTTGTACCAAAGTTTTGTATCTAATACTTAACAATGCAATTTAATTGAGTAAAATTACCAAGTTTTTTTCTTTTCATGCAACAAGTTCATGCTGCATGTATTGCATCATGGCAAATCAATTTTCTAAATTCTAACAGCAAAATTCTCATAGTTGTGTACATTCCATATCACCCATTGAGCTGCTGGCCTGAGACTTCGAGAAGGAGGGAGGGAGAGCTTTTGGCTCCTCCGCTATCACTGTGTTTGGATTCGCACTTTGGTCAGTATCTTTCACCGTGGAGAGCTTGACCGCCTTTTCGAGAGAGCTGATGTTGTCGTTGCTGCACTCCCAGCTTTTGTTGAAGGTGTCCAAGTCCTCCAGATCTATACTGTCATTAAGACTCCACCCTGCAGGAGACTCGAAGCTCCGGTTGTCATGCAGGGTGAAGGAGGATGAGGAGCCAAGACTCAAACTGTCAGTGGTTGTGTAGGTCCCTTCACTAATAGTGCGCAGGAGGGGAGGTGGATGCCGAGAGTCAGGAGCTAAGGCCTCGGGTGTGGATGCTTCTGAAGAACTGGAGCTCCTCCCTGGAAGACCAGAATATTGTATACATGGTGGACATAAACATGCAACTTATATCTAAGTCTATTCCTTTCTTTTATTTGAAACTAAGTTAACACTTTATTCAGAATCTACCTTTGATAGAATGTGGTGTGCAAAATTTGTGTTTTAATATTAGTCACACTTCTGGTGCATGCATTAACACACTTGAAAATACCTGAAATAATCAAGTACAACCTGTTCAACATACCCTACCTATACAGTTGCCTAACATCATCCCATGTCCTGAAATACTGTACAATAGGAAAAAAGGTTTGCCAGGGCTGAAGTGCAGGTAAACCACACTAAACAAACACAGATGCATCTTGTTATATTTCCATGGAGTTCCACAGGTAAGGTGGTAATTTTGATCTTATTTAATTACAAATTTTTATTCCAGGCACTCTGCTATGCAAGTGATAGTATTCCTTTGAGGGCTGTTCTTCTCCTTTTATCCTTTTTATTCCGTTGCTGTTATCTCAGCTTGAATTCATCCTTCTATTTTTTACATAAATAATGTTACATAATTTTAAGTTGACTTGATATACCTTATACATAGGAAATGTGTGGTATCCATGTTTTCTATAAGGCCTTGAAACTTTCACCATGTTTAAATTTTGCATATCTCAAACTCTTTGTATGTATGTTGAAACATGACTTAAAACAGGCCAATATGTTAAGAGCTCTCTTCACATTGGGAAGAATTAGGCATTTTAGTGAAAAATAATCATGTTTGCCTTTTATGTTGACACTTCATTTTCTTCCATTTTAGGACTCAAGATGACATTTTGTTACTTTCCATCAGTATGTGATAGGTTACAATTTCAGACAGGCTGGTAAAACTGGTAAAATGTGTATACCGTAAAGCCTATTGTATTTCCTTCACACTCATTAACAAGCCATCTCAATCAAGCAAAATATTCCTCCTGGGTAGAGATACACTTCATACCGTCTTTCATGACCTGTTTAATCTTGACTAACCCCACAGCATGGTGCCATGTAATGCAAGGTGGCCAAACAATACCCAGGCACAGAAAGGGTGGCATGTGCTGATGCACCCCAATCTCACCCAACTTTATACAATCTTGTACCCATCAATGAATGGGCTAACATAAACTTTTACATCTAAAGAAACTAGCTCATAACGTCTAGTTCAGTATGTATGTATGATTTTGCCATTTTTCTAAGACGGAACTTTGCATCTGTCTATCCTCAAAGCCTTTCCTAGCAAAGCGGCACAGAACCACGGTATTCTTATCAATATCCCCTTCAGAATTTCTATGTCTCTGCCAGAAATATTCAATTGGTAGCTCTTCTTAGGTACATGTGCAAATATGATCCTTTTACTACTCTCATCATCCTTTGAACTCTGATCTTCAGTGTCATGGGCCAACTTCTATATTGGGATCTCTCCCTCTTAATACTTTCCAAATTCAAAATAAGACTGAGGTTTTGGATTGATATCAAGTTCCTCTTAGCATTAGTTTCTATATGCTTTAGTCCCATTTTCTTCTAATCAATGACTCTCTTCAAATCAAGAACAGTTCTGGATGCCAAGATTCCCAAAGTTGCTAATTCAGTTTATAAATAGTTTGCAGTGTCCTGGAATTGTCTCTCTTTGATCACATTCTAGATGGTCATTTAGACAACATTACAACACTCTCCTTTCATCATCAACATCAAAGGGGCTGAGGCAACCACCCTTCGCTTCCAGCCATGGCAAGTCGCCAGGCAGGTTCTCAGCCCATGACAGGTCTAGTTGAGCTGCCCAAGCTACAACCTCCTAGTTACATGTCTTAAAGGCCTTGATACTAGATGCAATCTAGTGCATTGGAGTTGCGTCTCGATGCCTTTTGTATCCCATGCCAGTCTCATGGTGTAGTCATCAGTTGGACATACGGTCCTGTCAACTGTACCCCATGATCTGGAGTAGGGACTTGTTACAAAAGGCAACAAGACACAACTCCAAGACACTAGATTGCATCCAGTATCAAGGTCTTGAAGACACGTAACTTAGTCCTTCAGCATAAGGACTGGCACCTCCAAATACTTTTGTTGACTGACTTCCTGGTCTGACAGCCAAGAGACATGGACTGCACTACTAAGGCATGTACAGCTCTCTGTGACTTAAACGTCCTTACTGCAAGCCTGTATCGACTGAATTGGTTCTCCTAACAAGCCCTCAAAATCCTGGATCTTGGTCTTGGTCTAGTAGCCCTCTAAGCCCAGGTGCTTCGTCTCATTGCTGAACGCATCAAGAGCCACCACTAGAGGTTCCAGAGACTCAGATATGAGAGCAACATCATTGGCAAAGTCAAGGTCTGTGACCTTGATATTGCCCACTGTTGCTCCACAGTGACTGGATGGTAGCTCTGCCCATTATCCAGTCCAAGCAAGTGTTGAAAAGTGTTGGTGCCATTTGCTAATCTACTGATCTGATAATTTTCAGTCCTACTGGTCTTTTTTTTTTTTTTTTTTTTTTTTTTTTTTTTTTTTTTTTTTTTGAGTGATATACATATTATCAATATACGAAACTATTTCTGCATACAACAGCTGTGGGGACATATGCTCTTTCACTCTCTCTCAAGGGAAAAGCAAGGATCCCCTTTCTATCAAGAATGGATCCCAACACTTTTCACATGGCATCACCACATAGTTCCTCCAAAATTCTCACTAGTCCAAAAAACATCTCAAGCACTTTCATCTTCCTCATCTGAATTTATCTGGTCTAAATGTTATATCTGCCTTTCTCATCACTTCTCTATTCCAGATCTTTCATACCTATAAAGATTTTTTAAAGGCTTTACTGTCATTCAGATCACAAAGTGTTTCTCTTTGAAGATTTGCAATCTGTTTCTAATGAAAACCTTGTCCTCAAAAAAATGAAACTCATATTCCTTGCTTCCAGAAGTATCAGCAGTTTGTGTATCTGTCACTTTTGAATTGCACATTTAGTGATGTCACCTATATTTTGAAATTCAATATCTTCCAGAATTACTTACCTATAAACCAGTCTCCTTTGTCTTCTCCAAAACCCGTTTCCATCGGCTTCGTGACTTCCCCTCCCTCACCTGACCGATGGTGAAGACTTTCGAATATAGCTTGATCACACTTCAAATCACTCAGACGATACCCCATTACTCAAGCATCATACCTTACTTTGGCTGCACCAAAGACCTTGCACTGTATCACTCACAAAGTACTTGCACTGGTTTGGAGGATGGGTTAAATTAGTAAAGGATTCTCAGGCCAGGCATGGGTTTACACATACCCTTCTGCTCTCCATCAGCTTTGGTAAACGGGCAGCCAGTTGTATTATGCTTTGAAGACCATGTATTCCTTTTTTTATCCATCCATCTTGGTAAAAAAATAAATATATAAATAAATATCAACATAGCTACAGTTCCCCCTCTCACCCATTTGTCTGTCTCGAGTGCTCTTCGTAGATAACATTAATCAAATTCTTGAGTTTCACTTTCTGGTAGGTTGCCTGTCGAACATGCTAATTTCCTTAAAAAGAAAAAAGAAGAAAAAAAACAAAAAAACTTGTAGGCGCAACTTGAAGGAATTTTTCTTGGACATTTCTTCTCCCACGAATTTCCTCTTCCATGAACAATCAGGCAACTGCATAGACAGGGTACTTTAATCAGGTGATCACAGAGGCTCTCCTGAAGTTTTTCTGAAAGTCTATTTTACTATCTAGCCAGACATGTTCCATGAATATCAAATTCCATTGAAACATCAACCTTCCCACAATGTCCCTACAGGTGAGATTGAGTTGGAGCTAGAATATAACCTTACTTGCAGGCTGTTTCTGATATAGCTAAATTCATAAAATGGTTAAATTTACAAAATGGATAAACATTTAAAAAAACGCAGTCACCTGTGAAAACAAAGTAGGGCCTACCTCTACTAACAAAAACCTTTCAGAAAAGCTTCAGATTGTTTTGTCTTAAATCACTCATTTCCACATTTTCTAATCTGCTTTCCAACCACAGATCCAATATACTTGAAGACCTAAAGAAATTATCTAAAGAGAAGGCTATTCACCTCATATACATATGCCTTCAGTTGTTAGACAGAAATTATCTAAAGAGAAGGCTATACACCTCATATACATATAACTTCAATTGTAAGACAAACACATTATAAAAGCATATAATCATCATATATACACACCAAATTGATACAACTAACCTGAGAAAGAATATTTTCAAAATATTTATTAATCAGACTAACAACTGCCTATTTACGGAACAAATGGACACTTTACCATTGAAGTTATAAATGTCACCAAGGAGGTTAGAAGGTAACGGAGCTCCCACTGTGTAATGCATCGCTAATCCTTCTAACCAAACTTCTAAAACTTCAAAAGCAGGTCTGGAAAGGAGACGAAGATTAATAGCAACAATGAGGAATATCAATGAGATTCAGGGGAAGACGGAAGAGGAAGGTGATGAAGGGATGGAGGAAAATGATGAAGAAGGAAGACGATTAAGGAAAGATGAAAAAGATAAGGAGGAAGAGATGGAAGAAGACAAAAACAATGATGATAAAAAAATGATGAATAAAAGGAAAAATATACCTATGAAAAGGGGAAAGGATGAAGAAGTGAGGAAAAATGACAAAAAGGATGATGAAGAAGAGGAAAAGGAAAAATATGAAGAAATCCATAGCCTCTCAGCAATTTCTAATTTTCTCCCATTACTTTAACTGTCTTATATATACCTTTAATGATTCTTCATTTGTATGGTTGTTTCTAGCTTTCTCAGCAAAATTTCCAATTGGAAATCAAGAAACCAGATACTAGAATCTGAGCATTATTTATTCTTGAAACCTATTATTATGAAAATTTACCAACATATTTGTAGCTGAACAAAGAGAAAGAAAGAAAGAAAGAAAGAAAGAGAGAGAGAGAGAGGGAGGGAGGGAGGGAGAGAAGGAGGGAGGGGGGGAGAGGGAGAGGGGGGGGGAAGAGGGGGAGAGAGGCAGAGAGGCAGAGAGGGAGAGAGGGAGAGAGAGGGAGAAAGAAAAAAAGAAAGAAAGAGAGAAAGAAAGAGAAGGAGAGAGAAAGAAAGAGAGAGAGAAAAGGAAGAAAGAGGGAAAGAAAAAAGAGAGAGAGAGAGACAGAGACAGAGACAGAGACAGAGAGAGAGAGAGAGAAGAGAGAGAACGTAATAACTTCGTATAGCATACATTATACGAAGTTATACAAGGGAGAGAGAGAGAGAGGGAGAGAGAGGGAGAGAGGGGGAGAGAGAGAGAGAGGGAGATAGAGAGAGAGAGAGAGAGTGAGACAGACAGAGAGAGACAGAGAGACAGAGACAGAGACAGAGAGACAGAGACAGAGACAGAGAGACAGAGACAGAGAGAGAGAAAGAAAGAGAAGGAGATAGAAAGAGAAAGAGAGAGAGAGAAAGAAAGAAAGAAAGAGAGAAAGAAAGAAAGAGAGAAAGAAAGAAAGAGAGAAAGAAAGAAAGAAAGAGAGAAAGAAAGAAAGAAAAAAAGAAAGAAAGAGAGAAAGAAAGAAAGAAAAAAAGAAAGAGAGAGAGAAAGAGAAAGAGAGAGAGAAAGAGTGAGAGAAAGAGAGAGAGAGAGAGAGAAATGTACAACGTACCTTGCATCAGGATTAACATTGCAACACAAGAAGGCTATCTTGTAAAAAGGCTCTGGACATTCCTCGCAATATTTAGCTTTGAAGACCGACTCATTTAGGCCAAAGTCCATAGACCGTGGCATGTAGTCGGGGTCTGCTTCCACTCGACCGATAATCTAGAGAGTTTAATGGGGTGTGGAACAGAGTCAATATTTGCAATGACTATCACTAATATGACTTTCTTATTTATCAACCCCTTTGTCTTTTTTACTTATTAAATAATCCAGACAAAAGAATAATGAAAAGTTCAAAACAGAGCCTTACCTCACACAAGATAATTCCAAAGCTGAAGATGTCTACTTTTTCATCGTATTTGTTCCCTTTCATCATTTCTGGTGCCATCCAGTATGGGTTACCAACAACAGTATATCTGAAATTATGAATCTCATTAACAATTACATACTTCATATCATACAAAGGCAGTACTCACTGCAAGTCAAAAACCATGATGTTATGATGAGACTATTTTTCATCACATACAAAATAAAATGGAATTTAAGACTCTACCTTACCTCTTTTTTCTTGCATGTCTTTTACCAAACTTCTTTCTCTCAGCAGTCCAGTTGTTTTGAGGCATAATACGAGCTAAACCAAAGTCAGCTACTACAACTGTCTTATCCTGCAGGAGAAAACAGTGAATTATTAATTTATCATATATCATAAAAAGAATTGTGTGATGTGTTTCTATAAGCAGTATATTAAATGATAAATGCACCTTGAGTTGATAAAAGGTAAAAGATTACCCTGAGAAATTTGTCCAAAATTTAAGTTACAAATTGAATATTTCCGGCATATAATTTCTGAGTCTCCAAAGCTTGCCATTTATATAAACATTTATTAATTAACATAAAAAAATATGCTTCTTCTGCCTCCTCCCCCTAAAAACATCATAATAAAACAAGCCTTCAGAAATCCTATTTACAATAAATTCTGCAACTATATCATGAATCTCTATCTTGTATTGCACATTTCCTTCAACTTCCACATTTTACATCAAACCAACTACTAAATCGGCTTGAATACTAGAGCTATAAGAATAAAACAATAATCCAGACTGCTCACACAATATAAGATATGAATAAGACCTGATAAAATCACAATGTAAGATATGTAATTGACATCATCCATATGACATTTTCTTACAATTGCATGATTCTGATGACGAATTGTCAAAATATCAAACAGCTACAAATCTTGCATTATGGAATCATTCATTTTCCCTCAAGGCTCTTCTAAATTTGTAGCATGCACCTCACCTCTCTGACTAGGCAGTTGTGGGAGTTGAGGTCCCTATGTATAATATCACAATTATGCAGGTACGCCATGCCTGAGGCTATATCTTTGGCGAAGCTGATTCGCTGGTCCCAGGGTAGAGGCTCATCAAGAGCATGGATGATCTCTTTGAGAGTCCCACCTGAGATGTATTCTGTAAGTAAATGTAGTTTGCGGTCCTTGTATAAGACTCCAATGAATCGCAGGACATTTTTGTGACTTAGACTTCTTAAAACTGCAACCTGAAATGAGAAATGGGAGCATATGACTTTCAGAGTTTATCAAATCATGTCTTTTATGTCCTATATCACTTTGTCTTTGCCAACATAGAGCATATTTGTATATTTCTATTTTTAACATAATCATATAGGAAATATTCCTTACCTCTTTAAGAAAATTTGTCTGTGCTTGCTCATCTACTCTGTACAGCTCTTTCAAAACCATTACTTCTCCAGTCTCTGAATGAGTCATTTTGTATACCTGAAATGTACCATATCTCTTAGTTTTCTATTCATTTATATACTATTCTAATATCCTACATTTTATCTCTCCCCCTCTAAAAAACATGTAAGACAAGGTACTTAACAACTTTTATTGCCTTCTGCTAACATAATGAACAGCCATTATATAAAAAATAAACTTTACCCAATCAAATACTTCTATGGGAAGGGTGTTCATACTCTTAACTAAAACTAAATACCTAGCTGATAAAAGAAAGAAAGAAAAAATAAGATTGGAGAGAAACAAAAGGTTAACAAGTAACTTAAAATACATTGTCTCTAATAATCTCACCTGTCCAAAAAAACCTTTACCAAGAAGTTCTCCCTGAGTGAGATCAGATGCACGGAAGATACGATGATTCTTTGGCTCAACACGGAATGACTTTGTCCTGCTGAGGTCATAGTAACCACTTTCCCGAGGACAGTCACTGAAAAGTATGTTACGAATTTAGGAAACAAATACAAAAATTAACAAATTAAAGTGAATGATGTAAGCAAAATTTCATATACTCTACAAATTTAAACCAGTTCTCAAAAACATCTTCAATCAGAAATAAATAATGGAAAATGCAACGAGACAGTCTTTCAAACAGTAACAGATACAGCATTAACAAAGACATAAAAGGTAATGCAACACAAACACAATGGATTCAAAATTCACACACAACAGCAAAAATAGCCAAAACCTAACCCTAGACCTCTCTGATACTCACTTATCTAACAACTTTGGAAGTGACGAGGCTCGTTCCTTGCACCCTCTGCCTCGCCTTAGTTGACGACTTCTCTGTGTGCCAGAAACGTATCCTTCATCTCTTCTCTTGCATAATCTCTCCCGCAACCCTATACAGATCCAAAAGAAGTTGAAACAAGACAATCTTCAGTACAGGATTCACATATGGTATACATACTTAAAAAAATAATTATAAAAATATCATATATCTATACATAATCTTCCAGTACCTCTGAACATAAAACCATAGGCATGGGCATGGGTATGGGTATGGGTATATAATAAAAAAACAACTCTCAAAAACTGTCTATAGATCAAATAAGTAAAACAAGATAAAACCAGTAAAACACTGACCCTCCTTCTCTGCCTGATCACAAGTGCTCAGCGCAGGTCGGTTTGTTGACAAAAAGGGAAAACTTTGGCGTCGTGATGCCACTTCCTCTGGATCATGTTCTATGGTCAGCTGCAAAGAACTGGCTTGTTAGAAATGTTTCAAGATTTTATACAATACAAAAAAGGGGTATATATCATCACAAGTCCTCATCTAGATACATAAACATAAATAAATACCATTAGATAACTCACCTACATGCAATAACAGGGACTTTGCATCAATGTATATCTTCGAGAGACCTGTACTTCCCTCTTCAGTTCTTTCCTTGTACACTAAATTATTAATTTCTTACCTTTCTGTCACGTGTGTGATTTACCCACATTGCATACAGTACACAAGAAATAACATACTCACTTGCAGCACATCTTGAGAGCTTGCAATGAGATTTTCTATATCCTCAATACAATAGTCCTGTACAGGCCTTCCATTCACCTCTAAGATCCTGTCACCAATATGCAGGGACATCAAGTCAGCCGCTGAATCAAGCCTGTTTTTGAGAGAATGAAAACAAAACAAAAAAAGTCTAATTTTCATAGAGTAGGAATGAAATCTTTGAACTGCTCTGTACAACATTTTCTTGGTTCTGTGCTTCTGTGATTAACTATAGTTCAATCACAAATTCTCAATTGCTAGCTCTAAATCCCTTTTCCTAATAAGAATAAAAATACATGTAAATGATCTGTATCATGAGACAATATTCAAACCTGTTAAGTAAATACTAATTTCTAAGAAATATAACAATCATCAGTCCTTTGTGAACTTCAAGAGCAATACTATTCAGTGTACCAAGGTGGCTTTAGTGCTGGTAATGGTGGTGGCTCTGATGGTGGTACTGAAGGAGGTGGTGGTGGTGGTGAAGGATGTGGTGGTGGTGGTGGTGAAGGATGTGGTGGTGGTGGTGAAGGAGATAGTGGTGGTGGTGAAGGAGTTGGTGGTGGTGGTGAAAGAGGTGGTGGTGAAGGATATGGTGGTGGTGGTGGTGGTGAAGCAGGTGGTAGTGGTGGTGGTGAAGGAGGTGGTTGTGAATGAGGTGGTGGTGGTTGTGAATGAGGTGGTGGTGAAGGAGATGGTGGTGAATGAGGTGGTGGTGAAGGAGGTGATGGTGGTGGTGGTGAAGGAGATGGTTGTGAAGGAGATAGTGGTGAAGGAGATGGTGGTGAAGGAGATGGTGGTGAAGGTGGTGGTGTTGAAGGAGGTGGTAGAGCAGGAGAGGTAGTGGGGGAAGTGGTGTTCATGGTGGTAGTTTGAGTGGCAGTGGTGGTGGTATTAGTGGTGGTGATTATTAGTAGTGGTAGTGATAGTAGTGGCA
>NW_020870994.1:318005-322691 GCF_003789085.1 Penaeus vannamei | reverse complement strand
AGAAGAAAGGAGAAGAGAGAAGGAGAAGGAGAGAGAGGAGAAGAGAAGAAGGAGGAACGAAGAAAAGGAGAGAAGAAGAGGAGAGGAGAAGGGAGACAGAAAAGAGAAACAGAGAGACAGAGAGACAGGAGAGGACCAAGAGACATGAACAGAGAAACAGAGGACAGAAGACAGAGCAGAAGACAGAAAGACAAGAGACCAGAGACAGAGACAGAAGAGAACAGAGAGACAGAGAGACAGAGAGACAGACAGAGACAGAGACAGAGACAGAGACAGAGACAGAGAGAGAGAGAGAGAGAGAGAGAGAGAGAGAGAGAGAGAGAGAGAGAGAGAGAGAGAGAGAGAGAGAGAGAGAGAGAGAGAGAGAGCAGAGAGAGAGAGAGAGAGAGATAGAGAGAGAGAGAGAGAGAAAGAGAGAGAGAGAGAAGAGAGAGAGAGAGAGAGAGAGAAAGAAATGTACAACTTACCTTGCATCAGGATTAACATTGCAACACAAGAAGGCTATCTTGTAAAAAGGCTCTGGACATTCCTCGCAATATTTAGCTTTGAAGACCGACTCATTTAGGCCAAAGTCCATAGACCGTGGCATGTAGTCGGGGTCTGCTTCCACTCGACCGATAATCTAGAGAGTTTAATGGGGTGTGGAACAGAGTCAATATTTGCAATGACTATCACTAATATGACTTTCTTATTTATCAACCCCTTTGTCTTTTTTACTTATTAAATAATCCAGACAAAAGAATAATGAAAAGTTCAAAACAGAGCCTTACCTCACACAAGATAATTCCAAAGCTGAAGATGTCTACTTTTTCATCGTATTTGTTCCCTTTCATCATTTCTGGTGCCATCCAGTATGGGTTACCAACAACAGTATATCTGAAATTATGAATCTCATTAACAATTACATACTTCATATCATACAAAGGCAGTACTCACTGCAAGTCAAAAACCATGATGTTATGATGAGACTATTTTTCATCACATACAAAATAAAATGGAATTTAAGACTCTACCTTACCTCTTTTTTCTTGCATGTCTTTTACCAAACTTCTTTCTCTCAGCAGTCCAGTTGTTTTGAGGCATAATACGAGCTAAACCAAAGTCAGCTACTACAACTGTCTTATCCTGCAGGAGAAAACAGTGAATTATTAATTTATCATATATCATAAAAAGAATTGTGTGATGTGTTTCTATAAGCAGTATATTAAATGATAAATGCACCTTGAGTTGATAAAAGGTAAAAGATTACCCTGAGAAATTTGTCCAAAATTTAAGTTACAAATTGAATATTTCCGGCATATAATTTCTGAGTCTCCAAAGCTTGCCATTTATATAAACATTTATTAATTAACATAAAAAAATATGCTTCTTCTGCCTCCTCCCCCTAAAAACATCATAATAAAACAAGCCTTCAGAAATCCTATTTACAATAAATTCTGCAACTATATCATGAATCTCTATCTTGTATTGCACATTTCCTTCAACTTCCACATTTTACATCAAACCAACTACTAAATCGGCTTGAATACTAGAGCTATAAGAATAAAACAATAATCCAGACTGCTCACACAATATAAGATATGAATAAGACCTGATAAAATCACAATGTAAGATATGTAATTGACATCATCCATATGACATTTTCTTACAATTGCATGATTCTGATGACGAATTGTCAAAATATCAAACAGCTACAAATCTTGCATTATGGAATCATTCATTTTCCCTCAAGGCTCTTCTAAATTTGTAGCATGCACCTCACCTCTCTGACTAGGCAGTTGTGGGAGTTGAGGTCCCTATGTATAATATCACAATTATGCAGGTACGCCATGCCTGAGGCTATATCTTTGGCGAAGCTGATTCGCTGGTCCCAGGGTAGAGGCTCATCAAGAGCATGGATGATCTCTTTGAGAGTCCCACCTGAGATGTATTCTGTAAGTAAATGTAGTTTGCGGTCCTTGTATAAGACTCCAATGAATCGCAGGACATTTTTGTGACTTAGACTTCTTAAAACTGCAACCTGAAATGAGAAATGGGAGCATATGACTTTCAGAGTTTATCAAATCATGTCTTTTATGTCCTATATCACTTTGTCTTTGCCAACATAGAGCATATTTGTATATTTCTATTTTTAACATAATCATATAGGAAATATTCCTTACCTCTTTAAGAAAATTTGTCTGTGCTTGCTCATCTACTCTGTACAGCTCTTTCAAAACCATTACTTCTCCAGTCTCTGAATGAGTCATTTTGTATACCTGAAATGTACCATATCTCTTAGTTTTCTATTCATTTATATACTATTCTAATATCCTACATTTTATCTCTCCCCCTCTAAAAAACATGTAAGACAAGGTACTTAACAACTTTTATTGCCTTCTGCTAACATAATGAACAGCCATTATATAAAAAATAAACTTTACCCAATCAAATACTTCTATGGGAAGGGTGTTCATACTCTTAACTAAAACTAAATACCTAGCTGATAAAAGAAAGAAAGAAAAAATAAGATTGGAGAGAAACAAAAGGTTAACAAGTAACTTAAAATACATTGTCTCTAATAATCTCACCTGTCCAAAAAAACCTTTACCAAGAAGTTCTCCCTGAGTGAGATCAGATGCACGGAAGATACGATGATTCTTTGGCTCAACACGGAATGACTTTGTCCTGCTGAGGTCATAGTAACCACTTTCCCGAGGACAGTCACTGAAAAGTATGTTACGAATTTAGGAAACAAATACAAAAATTAACAAATTAAAGTGAATGATGTAAGCAAAATTTCATATACTCTACAAATTTAAACCAGTTCTCAAAAACATCTTCAATCAGAAATAAATAATGGAAAATGCAACGAGACAGTCTTTCAAACAGTAACAGATACAGCATTAACAAAGACATAAAAGGTAATGCAACACAAACACAATGGATTCAAAATTCACACACAACAGCAAAAATAGCCAAAACCTAACCCTAGACCTCTCTGATACTCACTTATCTAACAACTTTGGAAGTGACGAGGCTCGTTCCTTGCACCCTCTGCCTCGCCTTAGTTGACGACTTCTCTGTGTGCCAGAAACGTATCCTTCATCTCTTCTCTTGCATAATCTCTCCCGCAACCCTATACAGATCCAAAAGAAGTTGAAACAAGACAATCTTCAGTACAGGATTCACATATGGTATACATACTTAAAAAAATAATTATAAAAATATCATATATCTATACATAATCTTCCAGTACCTCTGAACATAAAACCATAGGCATGGGCATGGGTATGGGTATGGGTATATAATAAAAAAACAACTCTCAAAAACTGTCTATAGATCAAATAAGTAAAACAAGATAAAACCAGTAAAACACTGACCCTCCTTCTCTGCCTGATCACAAGTGCTCAGCGCAGGTCGGTTTGTTGACAAAAAGGGAAAACTTTGGCGTCGTGATGCCACTTCCTCTGGATCATGTTCTATGGTCAGCTGCAAAGAACTGGCTTGTTAGAAATGTTTCAAGATTTTATACAATACAAAAAAGGGGTATATATCATCACAAGTCCTCATCTAGATACATAAACATAAATAAATACCATTAGATAACTCACCTACATGCAATAACAGGGACTTTGCATCAATGTATATCTTCGAGAGACCTGTACTTCCCTCTTCAGTTCTTTCCTTGTACACTAAATTATTAATTTCTTACCTTTCTGTCACGTGTGTGATTTACCCACATTGCATACAGTACACAAGAAATAACATACTCACTTGCAGCACATCTTGAGAGCTTGCAATGAGATTTTCTATATCCTCAATACAATAGTCCTGTACAGGCCTTCCATTCACCTCTAAGATCCTGTCACCAATATGCAGGGACATCAAGTCAGCCGCTGAATCAAGCCTGTTTTTGAGAGAATGAAAACAAAACAAAAAAAGTCTAATTTTCATAGAGTAGGAATGAAATCTTTGAACTGCTCTGTACAACATTTTCTTGGTTCTGTGCTTCTGTGATTAACTATAGTTCAATCACAAATTCTCAATTGCTAGCTCTAAATCCCTTTTCCTAATAAGAATAAAAATACATGTAAATGATCTGTATCATGAGACAATATTCAAACCTGTTAAGTAAATACTAATTTCTAAGAAATATAACAATCATCAGTCCTTTGTGAACTTCAAGAGCAATACTATTCAGTGTACCAAGGTGGCTTTAGTGCTGGTAATGGTGGTGGCTCTGATGGTGGTACTGAAGGAGGTGGTGGTGGTGGTGAAGGATGTGGTGGTGGTGGTGGTGAAGGATGTGGTGGTGGTGGTGAAGGAGATAGTGGTGGTGGTGAAGGAGTTGGTGGTGGTGGTGAAAGAGGGGGTGGTGAAGGATATGGTGGTGGTGGTGGTGGTGAAGCAGGTGGTAGTGGTGGTGGTGAAGGAGGTGGTTGTGAATGAGGTGGTGGTGGTTGTGAATGAGGTGGTGGTGAAGGAGATGGTGGTGAATGAGGTGGTGGTGAAGGAGGTGATGGTGGTGGTGGTGAAGGAGATGGTTGTGAAGGAGATAGTGGTGAAGGAGATGGTGGTGAAGGAGATGGTGGTGAAGGTGGTGGTGTTGAAGGAGGTGGTAGAGCAGGAGAGGTAGTGGGGGAAGTGGTGTTCATGGTGGTAGTTTGAGTGGCAGTGGTGGTGGTATTAGTGGTGGTGATTATT
>NW_020870994.1:303005-305505 GCF_003789085.1 Penaeus vannamei | reverse complement strand
ATAAACGTTACTACATAATTCCAGATAAGGAGGTCTCTTTCCATTCCAGTCAGAGTGAGAAGGTAAAGTGTGACTGCTGATGAGAAATGTGCAAAGACTGGCAGAATAAATAGCCTGAGATCTGAGCATGGAGGTTAACATCTGATTTGCATTTTCAGTGAAGATTTCCCCCCCCCCCCCCCTATTTTCTCTACATCAAAGGCTCAGTTGACTGCTTCAGAATATACGACCAATAAAGACATAGTTTTTTCAGTTCCACTTGAAATAGTGCTTTCTGTAGACTTACTTTTATCATGATCTCTCTTATTACATAATTCTGGAGGAGCATACTAATAGTAAGTCCAATAATTATTCTACTTCCAATTCGAGAAACAAATCATAATACCAGCTAAAAAGAAAAACAACATTAATATCTGATATAGACATACAATGTGCAAGTGATCCCTTCACCTTTCTCATCTAACACAAAACCTTGACCTTACTCTGCTATGCGAAGTCCTCTGTAGTTGCTAAGGCCTGCGAGAGGAAAACCTTTTCTCGAGTCGACACTTAACTTGATTCTCCGCTGGTTGTCTGATTTTGCTGGCAGCTCTGTGTGGAATAGAGATGATTCATTAAAATTATCCTTGAGATCAGATAAAAAATAATAATATGGAAAATATGAAAAATATAAGAAGTAAAATTGATCAGTTTTCAACACGTAAAATGGCTGAACAAAGAGAGATACAGAGATAAAATGAAGACTAACAGTATTGTCCTTCTTTTCTCCTTTTAATAAACCACTACACTCTAATGGTATTTCATTCAAAAATATGATAAGTAAAGAAACCACATTAACTTACCAATAAGTTGTATACTATGAGGTTTCTTACTATATGAAGTGGATTTATTCAATGGCTGCATTTGTCTCTTGTAGCAAAGGCCACTGGAAATCAAACAACACAGAAGTTAAAGTGTAAATCAAATAATAAAACAAAACAAATTTAGTGATAGTACAATTACCACAAATGAAATGATGGAAATTTAACATTCAACTCACAGGATTAAGAAATTCAAGAGAAAAACAAGAGAGAAGGAGAGTTAGGAAGGGAAAAATTACACAAACTCATATCTATGTTACAGGCGATAAAGAATAAAGGAATTAATAAATCAAATTGAAATGAGAAAGACAAAGAAAAAATCAACTTACCAGTACAGTTTTGATCTCTCGACAAGGGCATAGGACTCTCCATCCCCAATATATGCCGAACAAGATGTACAGACAAAGCATTCCGGGTGGAACTTGTGGTCTCCCGCCACCATGACCGGGCCAGTGATGATCTGTAACCAACAGGTAAAGAAAAGAGAATGCAATATGCATGAATACTGTAAATGGCAGAGGATGAATGTTGTGGGTGAATGCAGCTAGTAAAAAAAAAAAAAAAAAAAAAAAAAAAAAAAAAAAAAAAAAAAAAAAAAAAAAAAAATCAAATAGAAAGGAATAAAGTCATAAGATTATCATTTTTCTCTGTTTTCTTTGAAAATAATAATCAAATAAAAATAAATAAAAGTAATGAGCTTCTTTTTTCATTTTTTCATTTTTAACTTAGAAATCCCTTTCTCACCTCTCCACAATCCTGACATGCTTCACCGTACTTCTTCCAATAATCATTTTTACAAAAGAGCAGACCATCTTTTTCGAAGTACCAACTGCTAAGTGTCACATCACATGCACTGCACCTGCAAGGAAAAGCATTTAAATCTTCTTAAATGCAATACTGACACTGGAAAGAGACTCCTTATATTCAATTCTTTAACCATGAAAAGATATGTACATGATCATTGTGAGAAGATATACATCAAACACAGAAAAAAAACATTGCCTCATATCTCTATTCACACTGCATTTTTCCATAATTTGTTTATTCCTATATCTTAGATAAACACTTATACATGAATCCATGAATGACTACACATAAACAAATCAAGTGATTATGCTCTATTAAAAGATAAAAAAAAAAAAAGAACTTACCGAAAGCAATCTGTGTGCCAGTCTTGGCCAAGAGCTGAGAAGAACTCATCGTCCTCTATGACATTCATACATCCTGCACATGTCGTTGTCTCCTCACAACTCTCTGTACCAGAAATCAGAGATGAAAAGTAGATCCAATTCTTTTGGAAGTACTATAAAGTGATAATGTGTACTATGATGTTTAATACTACAGTAAGGTTTTTAAGCTTCATAGGTAAGGGTGGGTACATTGTTTTAGTACTGGACATCTGCAGCATATAACTATACAATAAAAGTTTTTTTTTTATCATAGAAGAAATTAAAAATACAAATTAAATAATAATGATATGACTAATACAGCTAAGAAACAATAAAAAAGGAAAGGCAAACTATATTTCAGTACATTCTAAAATGTCCAAATAAAATTGGGAATAATTCTGTGGCTCAGTACTTAGAGTGAGGAAATTTTACTGATGGGAGGATGAACTTATCATAAGGTATATTTTGTCA
>NW_020870994.1:290505-295505 GCF_003789085.1 Penaeus vannamei | reverse complement strand
TTGTTAATGATAATTATTTGATACATATTTGACAAATTGGTGATGATAATTGCTTGGATGTATTTTGACTTAATGCATTTAAGCAATAGACACCAATTTCTAAAAGGCATCTTCTCCAGATTAAAGAAAAAAATATGCATACCTCTAAATATTAAAAAAATATAATAAACACTCAATAAATTTAGAAACCTAAAATCCTTAATTTCTCAGATATAATGTAGTAACATCACTAGTAGGAACAAAATAAGATACACTGACATGTGATATGAGTATAGGAATATCCGAAGGGGAACACTTGCAGTAATATGCTACCAATCAATCCTTCAAATGAGGGAACTGACTGTTTCAACACTAAAAATCTCTGACTCCTCAGAACATAATCAGTGAGCATAACTATTATGCAATACTGGAACAGCCAAATGTACTCTTAACTTCTGTTAAATCAACATCTTGGCATGGCTGAAGGAATCCTCTTCCTTGTTGTGACACTGGTCTCTTAATAGTGGCATTAACATTCAAGAGACAAGAGTGACAGATATCAAGAGACCCATCACAACAAATGGAAAAAAATTATGACAGTAATTCAAAATATATACTACATATTTCCCCCATATCATGTCCTTCCATATGAACTGTAACACCTTTCTGGAATATCTTACTACCATCTTTAGTAATATCTTGGAGAGAAGGGAATACCTCTTCCTGCAGTTTAGAAAGAGGCAACATCAAAAAATGGTTAGAATGCAGCTTAGGCATTATTCTAAAGATATGCAGGGATTCCAGAGATGCAACTCAGGAAAAGGAAATAGTAATTTCTACTTTAGCGCATTCAACAGTATTTGGTTTAATCAGAGATACTTTCAGGACTGTATTAGGGGTTTTAGTGGTTGTGTATGGTATATCGCCTGTTATCAAAATAGGTGGAGAACGTGAAATGGAGGCAGACACTTGGCCAGCAACAAATGTTTCCAGAAAAAGTCAGTACAAAAACCATGCTTCTGGAAAAGAGCAGCACATTGGAAGGAAAAGGCACACGAGAGAGAGAGAGAAAACACTAGGCCTGTGCCTCACCTCGCTTGTGGAGTCGCCGACAGCGCCCTGAGAAGCCAAGGTGATCATGAGATCATTTTATATGGTTTACTTGTAAGCTCGATTACATTTCTTACTTGTTACACTCTCATAATTAAATCTGAGGTTTGCTTGAACCATGAATTTTACTTACCCCAAAACAACAAGTTTTATGACCATGAGGACCCTTTCCTACTGTTCCCTCACAACCCATGTTCAGGTTGCCATCTTGGATGGAATGTATTTTACTGGCAAGATAAGAGTGCGAAACAGCTTCAGTCATTTTTCTGGATCCACAATTCATGTTTAACCATCCAATCTTTCCTTCGCTTCAAGGCCCTGGCTACTCTGGGAGGGCCCGCTGTCTTAGGGAAAATGAAAACCAGTGGCAAAGTTCTGACTGTCCTGGTCAACACATAAATGTTTATTAAAACAGAGACTCCTACCCTATCTCCCGCCTCTTATATCAGCAATCGGCTTTGAATCAAAAGATGTTCTCTCCTATGAGTACTTAATTCTACCACTAAAGATACAAACTTTATGCAAAATTTTAGAGGAGGCTATTGCCTTGAAAAATATCAGCAAGACAAAATTATGAAGAGCGCTTTTGGTTTCCTCAAAAGGATCTCTTGAATTAAAATCTGCTACGTTTACACACAATTTTTGAAAACCACAAAAAAATATAAAACTAAATAAAAATACATATCAAAATGCAGCACTATAGCTACAAACTTATAGAAACTCATAATTTTTTTTTCTTTTTCTTTTTTTTTTTTCTTCTTCTTTACATAATCTTTTTATTTTCATTTTCCAACTGGAGCATGTGAAAATTCAACATCTCAAGGCTAAGTTTTGGGAGGGGGTAGAGAGACGTTCCAGCACTATAGCCGTAAACTTATAGAAACACAATTTTATTTTATTTTTACTTTTACTGTATGATCTTTATGCCCTTAGCTCTCTTCTGGGAGTAGATATATGAAATCATAAATTATTCATCTGCTCTGCTATGGTAGGAGTCACCTGATTTGGAGGAACATGCTAAAATTAAGTTGTCTTCTTCATCCTGAAAGATTTGGAGAACAATATAATGGTAATTTTTTTCTTTTAAACAACCATCCCATCTTACAATTACTATTCCTTGTTTCAATTATTGAGTATAATCTGCATGAATCTCTCGCTGTTTCCCATCTCAAATGATATAAAGAAAATACTGTTTATGGAATGACCGCACCCCTTTGAAAATAAGTTCCTATTGCAGCATTTTCCCCAAGTGAATGCTGTGGCCTTACTCTCTCTGCATTAATCTTAATCTTAATATCTTCATTTCTGATCTTATTCTTAACCTACGTTGATTACATGTAGCAGAGACTATTGTTTCTCCCTTTCTTAATAAGAGTATTAGCAGATTTTCTTGTAAATGTTTACCAAAGGATTTCGTTTTGCATAACTTTCTTATGATCAACTTGCAAAGGAAATACATAGATGTAAAGTGTATTAAATGCTATTATTCTATCCATTATAGGCAAAACTCACCTTGTACCACATGGCTGTGTGAAACTGAAACTATACCAAAAATGTTACATCACAAACCACATGAGGACTTTAACCATTTCTGATTCACACTTTCCTTCACTTGAGAGAGCTTAATTAATCTCTTTTATTCTAACGTATGTTCTTGCAAAGAATATACTGTTTTTTAATTCTTACCAACAACTTTCACATCAACCCTTTAAATAACATACTAGTCAAAAGGTCTGTATCCACTGGCATTACTAGGGCCATCAGATCCATCAGAAAACTCGCTCCTTTAATGTTCTCTTCTAAACTGCTCAAATTACTATCAAGTACTGCCCTGACAGATAACATTCAATACTTGACCTACAAACCCCATTTAGATAAAATAATCTATCACAAAAAAATACAAATCCCATTGACAAGACCAACTAGTCCTCTAGGACACCCTCACAGAACTCAAAATCTTAGACCAAATTAGGAAGAAAAGGGAAAAAATCTACAGAGGTATTTCCTTCCCAGGCCAACCCCTTTTGGACACGACCTCGACCTTGTCTCGGCATTCCCGGGGTCACGCGAGGTCAGCCCAGGTCACGGGTCCCCTGGCATTTCACCCTCGGCGCCCGGACCCCAGTACCTCGCCTTCCAACCCGGGTCAAGTCGCAGGTGCGTGAGATAAGAGATAATAAGTTATAAGGAGGAGGTACGAGGGGGCCAGCCAACAGCACTTCCTGGCGGGCACTGGTCCCTCCTCTCCTGGCACTCACTGGCACTACCACACTCCTCCATGCCCGCCCACGCCCCGTGCCGCCTATGCCCTACGCCCCCGCCGTGCCTTAGCAGCCGTCCTACCTCGAGAAAAGGCATAAGAAGTAGGTAAAATGCCCTACCATGTGAAGTGGCCTCGTCCTCTTCCATGTTCTCACCATGCTTGTGACACTCTCCCGTGACACTCTCTGGCACGGCGAGGGGAGGTGTCAGGCGGTGTCATGTCGCCTTATGCTGGGAATCACGGATCTCTTGGTTTATTAATGGGTCTGGAGATATTAAGAATATCAATGAGTGAGTCTTGTGATTTTTCCCCTCATCAATGTTTCGGATTTAAATATATTAAATTCCCGAATGCCATATTTGGATTTCAGTTCTTATGTCACTTATCAAGCCTCAGAATCCTTTTAGGTGGGACAAACAAACCTCTAAAAAATACACACTCAAAGACCCTCACCCAACGCTACTAACCAACACCGAAAATAATACACCATTGGAGAAAAGGAAATAATTCATCTAGAGGGGAAGGAAACCACGGGAGTGTATTAAGCCTGGGAGGACCGCTGGGTGTAAACAGTGCGAAAGGAAAGCTGTCAGTTTCCCCTTTTCTCTGGTGTTTTGAGGGGAAATGAAGCCGAAACGGGGGCGAAGAAAGACATAGGATAAAGAAGAAAAAGAGAGGATAGAAGTTTGGCTGTTCGCATTGCGTGTCCTATTCTGAAAAGGGGGTTATATTGGGAAATTTGCTGAGGAAGGTATGAGGACTTGAGAAAACATTTCGTTTTGAGTTGTAATGCTATTCCTTCGTTTTTTAAGGATTTTTTTTTTTTCAGTAAAGGGAAAGAATAGCTATTAGCACGGGCAACAAACAGACCTAGTAATGTTTGTACACAGATGAAGATGAAATTTAAAACATTCAAGCTAATTAAAATGATAAAAAAAGTCATGATATTTTGCATGTACATGAATTGGTAATTGTTCAGAATAGCTTTGTATGGCTGATTATAACATACTTTTGGTGGATTCCTCTCACGATTTACTACCCATGTAGACCAATTGGGCAGCGAATAGCAACTGCACCTAGCATAGAGCACATGATGAAAAATCATTGTTCGTTCCGACTCACTATGAGTACTTACACATTCGCTGTTTATCCAAGAATTTGAAGTTCTTTGGCATGAAAATGTCAACGAGTTGTGTAGCCACTGGTTGTTTGAACCACGATCTGGGAATATGTGAAGGGTTAGACCTTTCTTTCCCATCATATTGTGGTTTGAACAACAATGGTTACACAGCTCCTCAGCATTTTCACGACAAAGAATTTTAAATTCTTGGAATGGCACAGTGAATCCATAAGCATGCATAGTAATTTTTTGAACGAAAGAGGGTTTGCTTTCACGAAGTGCTTTTTGTAAGGTGCAGTAATTGGTCATCGGAATCGGTAACTCATTACAAGGTCTAAATAACTTATATAGACCTTCATTCAATGTTAGGCCAGTTCGAAGGATTGTTGATCCAGATTTTGACAGTTAGACAATATGGACACTCTTTTAGGTGCACAGTTTCTAGTTTCACTACATAATGCTTTTTCACTCAGTTTTTTAACATAAAGTATTCATACAACATTTTCTCTCATGATAATAACATAACTT
>NW_020870994.1:263005-285505 GCF_003789085.1 Penaeus vannamei | reverse complement strand
AAACACTAAACATTACTGACGCCCTCTTCATTCTCTCCCTTTTCTCCATTCTTCACCATTGAAAGGTAGAAGAGTTAACAATTATGCACCAACTGGGAGGCAAGGAAGATCAGGAGCTGAAGTCTCGTAATGCTCCTGTGTTGGAGGCAGACATGAATTCCTACCAGCAAATCCAATCCAATCAGGTGTGCATGTACTATTTCTTTCATTAGTATTAGTGTTGTTGTTATTGCAATGTTTTTGTTAGTATTACTGCTTTTGTTATTAATTTTTTATTTTTGTGGCTATAACTTTTTTTTAATTATATTTCTTATACTATATCATAACGATTACTAATTTGATTCTAGGCATTGCCACCTTTACAGATGTTGCCCATAGGTGTCAATGATTGTACAGGTCCGAGTGAAATAACCATGAAGGAACTTCAAATTAACCAGAGCACCCTGAATCTAGATGCTGCACCTCTCATTCAGAGTAAGAACTAGCATATTCATGTAAATCACAGGCTTAATAGGATTTATCAGAAATTTTTATTTTTCATTCTGGTAATTGGTATATTTAAGTGGTCTTCTTGTCCCATAGGACTTCTAATCAAAGCAAGGAAAATATAGTAATGACCCCTTGTATTAGATTACAGTTGTGAATATTTCTCACCTTCAGCCAGAGTGATGTATACAGATATATGAATTGTCACAGTAGATTTTAACTTTTATATTATGTTTTTCTCTTAAAGCAAAGGCAGTTATTTATAACCTTTCTTGTTGGTCATGGCTGTAAATAAGCTTGATAAGTTTACCTCAGTAACAGCACTTTGCTCCATTAATTAGTAACATTTTGCACCGTCAGGAATGCTCCAAGACTCGGAAGCATATGAAGAGGAGGAGGAAGAAGAGGCTGAGGAACAGTAGCAAGGAGAAAATATAAATGAAAAATTCCATCATGTCTAACTTGACTCGACATTTGCATGATGAATTTCTATACTTTATGCTCTACATAGTCAAATTATTGGAAAATCTGAGTTCTGACACAATTATAGTAATTTATTAGGAATTACAACTTAGAAATAAATATGAACTCTGCCAAAACAAGAATGTTGATGAAATGCAGAAAACTTAAGTGGCCAATTTAATAGTGTTCCTTTTGTTGTTCATAAACTGGTAGTACTTATTTTTGTGGTTCATGATCATCTTTAGCTGTTGGCGTCATATCAGCTGTATTTTATTGTACAGTAATCAGCTGTGCAGTTCTATTCAGCTGTCATGTGCAAGTGGGTTTCTTGGCTTAATTTTTATTATTTTTTTTTTTTCTATATATTATAAATAACCTATTAGCTGTCTCCACAACAAAGGAGCAGCATGATTTCTAGGCTTATTTTGCATATGGAAACTATATTTCTTTACAATTGTTTCAACTCACTGATGGAATATGTCACAAAAACCCATAAAGTGATATAAGCAGAACTTAAGGGTAGAGAAAATATTTATATTTTTATACTTATATTTCTAGGGAAAGTGTGTGTGTGTGTGTGTATATATATATATGGATATGTATATATATATATATTTAACATATATATATCAAGAAAACGATATGTTTTATTACTGTCCTTCTTGATCATTCAAGACTCGATTTCTGACTGCCGTGGTGACAGCCTCAAATGGGTCATCATTATATATCTTGTCCTTATGAACAGCTAACATCATCTGTATGTCGCTCATGCTGAAAAATAAGTAAAATGCTATAAAGACATGAATAATGGAATGTATCTGTATTCTGAACACTTTTATCAGAAAAACAAAAGATGGGCATACTGTCTCTGGAATATAAAGGATAATCACAAGTAACACTGTTCTTGTATCAGTGCTCTGAACAGAAGAAGAAAGGAATTGAATGGAAACTTCACATTTCAGTAAGATGCCCTCACACTTACAATTCTTTTTTAGCTTCCTTTTGTTTCTTTAAACCTGTTCCCTTCTTTGTACTCGTCTGCTGCTTGCTGGCATTTGCAATCAGTTCCTCCAATGTTGGCAGCGCATTTAGCATGGGATGCAAGTCACCTACTACTTTCGTCTTTTCGCGTTTCTTGCGCTCTTTCTCTGCCTGTTTGCCTGCCTGGATGGCATCAATTTCTACAAAGAACAGGATGGAATAGCATGAGGAATATCACTTCCTACAGCAAATGGTAAATGTATTGTACAATGAACTCAAACCAATTTAAATTACGGAATATAATTAGTAACTTTTAAAATCCTTTTATACCTTTTTTACTCCTTAAATGATATTCCTATCTTCTTACCATGTGTGAAATGTATTTGGCAATGGTATAAAAAAAAATCATATCTGCTTACTGTATGCAAAAAGTATGTAAAATCTCACAGCAGGTTTCAAAATATCTTGTTAATTTGAAGGCATGAACTACTCCATTTCTGGTTGTGAGAAAACTAAGGTTGTTTGACTTGTACTGACACCTGAATAATTATAGCTTCTTTAAGAATGAAACAATATTTCACAGTGCGGTATAATAATGTAACTGCTTATATATCTTTCTCTAAACAATAATATTTACTCCAAAAAGCAGATAGGCTGGCATTTGAGGATTCAAAGCAGGTGAATAAAATACACAAACCATCAGCTGATTAGTGATTGTAGTACCTTAACCAGCCAGCTAATCCAAAAGCTTGCATCAAGATTAAAATGTAGTTCATATATAATAACATTTTCAACCTTCTGAGCTTGAAATATGAACCATTCAATACATTTTAATGATTTTACATCCTGATTTAACTTTTAAATTGTTCCTAATAGCAACCATTCAATTTAATTATGCAGTTTCTGAGATCACTGTCTGCTCTTAAGGGATTTCCTAGTTGCCTAACTTGATAAGTGACAGGAACATGAAATAAGAAAATGGAACTTAAAAATAGCTATTACATTACATATGATTCATGCATACTTTTATTAAAACAATTATCAACAGACTGGTGACCCCTGACATGCACTCTTTGTATCAGAGAAAATGTTTATATTTACATCACCATCACTCATCATAAAAAAAAGCCTACTTTTCATTAGATCCTGATGACGCTGTTTTATCCTCCCCTTCTTGATCCTCTTGCCTTTGCTCCTTTGGTCTGCAGAATCTGAGACTGTGGTGTCCATCACCTCATCTGTCTTAGGAGCAGTCTTTTTGGCTCCCCCTAAATTGATCTCTAAGCCAGCAAATATGTTCCCACTACATAAAAGAGATAATAAAGTGAGTAAAGCATTGGGAAAAAAATGCATATTAAAATAGTCATTGATATACTGCATAATAATATCATTGTCATAATCTTCTAAGTTAGTTAATACACATAATAATTCAATCAAAAAAAACATTTTACACTTTAGTGCTACAACACTTTTCACACAAAAGTTCCTCCAAAAATTATACCCACACAACTAACCTTGATTTTCCAGTCTGATCTGTTTTTGTCTTCACAATGGGAACCAGCCTTGGAGCATCTGTGCCCATATCCTTATTTTCTGTTGCATTTGGAGTATTCTTGGAGAGGCTGGAGTGATACTTCTGTCGAACTCTTCTCACTTTTCCCATGATGCTATGCTCTTTGTTGCTGTCAGCTGAGGGAGAGAGAGGGAGGGAGAAATTCATCAATTTATTTCAGTGCAATTCAAAAGGCTAAATATGAAGAATATATAGATGATTAGCACTGAAACGATACCAATATAATGATTTATGACAATTTACAAGGCAATAAATATTACAGTACAAACATCCACCATCTAAACTTAGTGTTTCCACTGCAATACATTCTTTTCTTGTCATTGTCATGAACTGCTACATAAAATATGATTTTGCACATTTAAAAATACTCACATGAAACACATATATATGCCCATTGTCATTCTTTTTTACCAGCAGTTTTCCTACCACAAGGGTTCCAAATCCACTCCCCTGTTCTTACATTTACAAAAAATCCAATATATGGTTGCAACATCACATAGTTTCCATAATGATAGTCAAAGTCACTTACAGTTCATCTGTACACATTCTTTTATTCTACTGTACTTGCACATTAAATCCACAAGAATATCTTTTGATATATTTATCCTTTTTAACCTGCAGGTGTACTCAATGGGGATTATGACATTAATAGTCTCAAAAGATGATGCTCACAATAATATATTCAAAAGAATGGGGATACTCAAAAGGATTATTATTTGTAATACTTGAATATACTTAACATTAAAAGAGGGAAAATCTTAGCTTCAATTATTTGACTTTCCTTTTATACCATTTTTTGTAAATGAATAATTAGGGCACTTAAGACAATGAAGATGAAGAAAAGCCAAGAGCACTAATAAACTTTCTGTATCAAAAGGGTACTAGATACTAGGCACTCAGTGTGCACAAAATAGAATGCTAATAGAATATCACAACAGGTCTTCCTATTAGGATGACTGAGCCAATTAAATCTATAATAAACTGTTATGTGAAAATAGTACTCCACCTGTAGCCCTCAAAAATTCAAATCAGTTACAAAATGGCCAGTCATTCCAGTTAGTGAGAGCAAAAGGACACAAACTAAAACACACTGGTAGATATCATTAAGTGTCATCTAACTGAAACTAACATTTCTACTTGGGACCGGTTATTTTTAATGCATACTAACAATATATGTATATTTCAAATTGTCAGTTTTGACAATTTCAGCACTGATACACTATAGCATTTATATCACCAGTATATTCTAGCTCGATAAAACTATTAGACCTCCATGGTGATTTTTCATGACATAAGGAATCAGCCTAAACTCTATTTTGCTAGAATATACAAGCTGAAAGTTTTCCTTGCATTTGCTACAGGGCCGTAAGTAAAGGTAAATGTTGGCACTTTTGTATTTGTGGACCCTAGATATAACTCCTCCACAGAGAAGGTTGTAGTTGTACAAATAGTAACCCATTGAAATAATGTGTCAATATCTGAATATCAATAGTGTAATTCATCAATAACATCACGATTTCTGAAGTTGACACGGCAAGTCCCTTGGTATAATTCATACTCCTACCCTGTCGGGTCCTGTATCATCACTGCTCTTCAAAGTATATAAGGAAAGTGTCTTTCATTTCTCTTCAACTCATACTTTACGCTTTTAATACTGGGCGTCTATTCTGTACACACTAATTCACATTCACAAAACAAGAAAAAACATGTATACAATTATAATCAACTACCTTCAAAATCAAATTTCTCAAGCCCACGAACACCTTTTTTTACTCCGAACCTTCTCTTCTTAAAACAATGTTTAACTAACTCTTTCTACACATACATACGAATCAACAAAACAACCACCCACTGAACTTTAAAATACATTAAAAATTGCATACCTCACGGACACATAAACGTCTCAATTTCCCCTTTTCTCAAATAAAAATCGCCAGAGGTAAAAGCACGTGTGAGGAGGAACCAAAACAAACTGGATCAGCTGATTGTGGGCGGAGCTAAAGAAGGAGGGAGAGGTCATGTAATATCATTATCAATATTTTCTGGAACCTTTCCTTCTCTCTGGGGATAGGAAGAGTGGATTCAAGTTATGCCATTGTGGTTCTGAAGAGGGGATTCAAATTATCCTATTATGATTACAGTGAGAGCATTTAGATTGTCCTTTTCATCAATATTTATATTTTCTTGACCTTTCTCTTTTGTGTTTGAAAGAAGGGACTTAAGTCAACTCATTATGGCTAGGAGAGGTAATGCGATGTCATTTTTATCGATAACTTTTTTTTTTTTTTTTTTTTTTTTTTTTTGAGAGGATTGTTAGCCGACTTGGTAAAATGACAAAAATACCCATTATATAAGAAATATCTTTGTGTGAGGAGGAGGCAATTTGTTGTATTGCCTTTCAGCCTGGTTGGATTTTCTTTCGTTAGAGTCGTGTATGTGTGGTGTGTGTGTGTGTGTGTGTGTGTGTGATGTGCATATATATATATATATATTATATATATATATATATATATATATATATATATATATATATATATATATATATATATATATATATATATATACATACATACACACACACACACACACACACACACACACACACACACACACACACAACACACACACACACATTACACCATATAATATATATATATATATATATATATATATATATATATATTATATACCGTATGAATACTGTGATAGAAAAACCCTCAATCCCAGATCTGAAGACCTGAATACGGATTCAATTCCGAAACTGTTGTCTCATTTCAATAAATCTTTTGTCATTGTAGGTTTTTCTACACAACTCATTTGCGTGCGTGCGTGCGTTGTGTGTGTGTGTGTGTGTGTGTGTGTGTGTGTGTGTGTGTGTTGTGTGTGTGTGTGTGTGTGTGTGTGTGTGTGTGTGTGTGTGTGTGTGTGTGTGCGTGTGTGCGTGTGTGCGTGTGTGCGTGTGTGCGTGCGTGCGTGCGTGCGTGCGTGTTCTTACCTAGTTGGTTCAATACAGAAGAAGGTGGTAAGTGGTAGAGTGCCCGTCTTGCAGCTACCTTCCTGCAACGGCGGCGTGGGATCGAATCCCGATCGGAGAGGTTTTGTATTCATCATATAAATGCGTTAGTGCATTATTCCATCTTTCAATACAGAAGAGCCTGTTCCATGGTTCAGTGGTTCTGTTTGGGGAAACTAATTTTTTTTTTTTTTTTTTTTTACATCTTTACAGTATTACCTTTTCTTTTTTTTTGTTTTGTGTCCTCTCGTCCTTCTTGTGTTCAAGATTAAAAAGTCATCTTTATCAAACTTCACTCCTCCTGTAATACAGTTGAACAGCATAAGCCGTCCCCCTTTTCTTTCTTCCAAGGTAGTGTCCTAATTTCTGTAGTCTATCTTCGTAACATATCTCTTAGAGTAGGTGCCCATCTTGTGGCCAGTCTCTGAACTCTTTCCAGTTTATCAATACACTATTTTAAGTGTGGACCATGCCACTGCACCGTACTCTAGACTTGGTTTTATGATTGCTACAATTATCATTTTTACCATATCTTCGTCCAGATACACGATTGCCCTCTTCATGTTGGCAATCAGTCCTAGCATTTTGTGGACCTTTTCATTTATATGATCATTTGGGTTTAGGTTTCCATTTATGATTACCCGATCTTTATCCCTGTCAGCTGTTTAATATTGCGTCTCCTAATTTATATTGGAATAGTGGGCGATTTCTACTTTCTCCGAACCTGACTACGTGGCATTTATTGATATTGAATTCCATTTTCCATGTACAACTCGACGTAAATAAGTTCTCGATGTCACTTTGGAGGCATTGGCATGAGAGGTAGTCTGTTATCCTCTTTTTTCTTTTGTATCTTTGCGTCATCTGCAAATATATTCAGATAGCTACTGGGGCTTATGTTTGACTCTAAATCATTGACGAAAATAGTAAACAATCGGAGCCAAAACCGATTCTCGAGGCACTCAGGTGGTTACTCATCGTCATGTAGAATGCTTCCCCCTAATCACTGTGCTCATCTGTCTTTCATGAAGAAAATATTTCATCCATGCGAGTAGTTTGCCTTTCACTCCACCTAGGTACTCTAATTTCCATAGTAGTCTCTTATGAGACACCTTATCAAAAGCCTTTTTATAGTCCTACATACAATCCACCCAGCCGTCTCTTTCTTGTAATATTTCAGATACTCTATCATAAAAAAACAGATTTGGTACACTTGACTTTCCTTCTTTTAAAGCAAATTGTTTATTTGATATCATTTCGTGTTCTTCAAGAATTTCAACCCATTGTTTCCTAATTGTACTTTCTAGCAGCTTGCATACTACACTAGTTAACGAAACATAATTTAATGGATTTTGTTTGTCGCCGCTCTTATATAAGGGTGTAACATTGACGAGTTTCCAACATTTGGGTAATTTACCTTGTCTCACTGAATTTTGGAATATTTACAATAAAGGAGTACATAGTTCTTCGGCACATTCCCAGGGAACCCAGTTAGAAATTCCATCTGGTCCCTCTGCTTCGGTCTTGTCTAATCCTTTTAGTAGACTTTCATTTCATTCTTTTTGAGGGTGATATTTTCAAAGTTCTTTACTTTTGTACGTATATTTACCAAAGTATGGATTCTGAAAAAAACACTGAAATTTCTCATTTAGGATTTTCGCACGATTTTTCTTCAGAATAAATAATGTTATTGTTTTTGAGGCGGTAATTTAATCTCTACTCTTAGTTTTACTATTTTAGTCAAAGAAGAGTTTTGGTTGACTTGTACATTTGTTGATTATATTGTTTTCAAAGTTAAATTTCGCCTCTCTCATGCTTTGGGTATACTCATTTCTTCCTAAATATATTTGTACATTTGCATATCTGTATGTCTGTATCTATATCTTTCTAGCTAGGTTTATCGTTAATATATCAATACTTAATATATCAATACTTATATCTTTGTACTTCTATCTCTCTATCTATGGATGAATAGACAGACAGAGAGATAAACAGATAAATAGATGGACAGAAGATAAATAGGAATATATATACACATATCAGTCAAATGTAAAGTATCATGTTTGTTTGGGTGTTTTATTTTCTCATAATTTATTGTAAACTATATCTAAGTGTCTGCTAACGTTGGCGTGCACTATTGTTCTTGCACCATCAACAGAGGCGTCGGTTTTCAAGAGAATCAGTGACGTCTAATGTATCGAGAAATTCAATTGTCCTCTCCTTATAACTGACGTTAGGCCTCGGCATTATTATCATTTTTATCTTGAATAGCGAGCAAGTCTGGTGGTAATGAAATGTCGACGAGAGGCAAAATAATAATAATAATAATGATAATAATAATGAATAAATAAATACCCAGCGCCAAAATAATACGTGTACAGGAATGTATCACTTCCAGCCCCACCTGGAGGAGATACAATTCTGTCTTACTAGAATCTTCGAGGAGTTGAATGAAAATACAAAGAATCCTTTCAACCAGAATTTATTATTTTGGAAATCAAAATCAAACATATTCACGATAGATATATATTATATATATATATATATATATATATACTATATATAATATATATATATATATATATATATATTTTGGGGGGGACGATAACATACACAATAAATCATAGGCAAATTGATTAGTATTTTTTATTTTTTTTATTATCATTTATTTGTTATTTTTTTGCTACTTCTTCCGCGGACGTCATAATATCGAAGGGAAATTTGAAGGAAAAAAAAAACGCGATTTTTACTTCTATTCATTTTCTTGGAAGTAAATGTCGACGGGTCCGCTATTCAAAATGATAATAATAATAATAAATAAATAATAGAAAAAAATGATGGCCATAGCGCTCAAAAATTATAGTTGTTATATATGCTCGAGAGTGTGTGTGTGACTGTGTTTGCGACTGTGTGTGTGCGTGTGTGTGTGTGTGACTGTGTGTGTGAGTGTATTCGCTGCATCCTTCTGTGAAACCGCATCTCTGCAGCTTCTGGTTTCAATTTTAGTTCCCTGTGGACAGGTTTCTCACTCATACCCTGCGTTGACCAGATAAAGGTTTCCACTTCTCGGGACTTTAATCTCGTTTTCTATTATTATCTATCTATTTATCTATTTATTTATTTATTTATTTATTTATCATATTTTTTATTTTGTTATTATTATTATTATTATTTTTTTTTTTTTTGCTAACCACATTTTAGCAGTCCCATTCGTTTTATTTTTCTTAGTAGGTTTTGTCATTATATGTGCAATACTGCATCCAAGGAAATCTTGCATAATTCAGCGATTAGTATTATGTTTGTTATAAATGCACAGTTAATCGAACTGGCAGAAATTTTAGATTAAGTGCAATTGCAGCGTTGCAAAGAGACCAATGACAGTCATCATTCATCACTATATTGCACTGCGCTGGATTTTAATATTTTGAAGCCATCCTAGAATCAGCCTTTGTATAGGTCAACAATGAATTTATTTGCCTCAGGACTTGTGTGAGGTTGAGAGATCATAGGAACGTGGCATTATTTACTAGAATAAATTTAGTTCATTGATTCAATTAACTGGAGATGAGAAATGGTGATCCAAGTCCTCGGGTGGCTTTTACAGACTCAGGGATTGAAAACTGAGTACCATAGACAAGGTAGAAATAAATGAAAACTCTTAGACACTGAGAGTACAGAGCTACTTTCTCTGCACAGGAATCGTTTGAGGATAATCTACAGCATTTTCAACAGCGAGACTAAAAATATGTGACAAAGGACATTTCCATCTATCTGTCTCTTTCTCGGGAGCATACAGTCACCGAGAGAGAAAGGGTATTATATTACATTTACGAAAGATGTAGGGATGCAGAAAAAACAAAGCAGGAATGAGACTGAACAATTTCTTAGCCCGCCAAATGTATCCATCACGCTATGACATTACTCAAGTCTCATTCATTCGCCCATGGACATCTTTGTAGAGTCCCACCCTTTTCCCTTTGGCAACTTTGATATTTAATTACCCTTTTGCTGATCCTTACCCTTAAAAACCCATTTACTCACCCTCTCTACCCCTCCCCCCGCCCTACTTACCGTTTTGAATGACATACTAACCTAAACTGCCGTACGACTTGTGACGTGTAGCACATTTAATCATCAGCTAAATCACCCTTTTACTCTTTCCACTACTACCACTTTCTATAGTGCTACATAGCCTTTGATGTCTAGCTCATTTATTTTGCTTTGTACTTATTAACCATTGATTAGTGGCACTTACTAAACACTAAATGGAAAATTGTGTGTGTGTGTGTGTGTGTGTGTGTGTGTGTGTGTGTGTGTGTGTGTGTGTGTGTGTGTGTGTGTGTGTGTGTGTGTGTGTGCGTGTGCGTGTGCGCGCGCGCGTGTGTGTGTGTGTGTGTGTGTGTGTGTGTGTGTGTGTGTGTGTGTGCACTTACTAAACACTAAATGGAAAACTCGTGTGTGTGTGTGTGTGTGTGTGTGTGTGTGTGTGTGTGTGTGTGTGTGTGTGTGTGTGTGTGTGTGTGTGTGGTGCGTTGCGTGCGTGTGCATATATGCATATGTGTATGTTTCTAGTTTTATAATACTGTAGTTTAGCACCATTCTCACAAGGCAACTAGTCATAGTACCCGATGAATTGCAATGCATTTTCAACATACACAAACAATTCTTGCAACAGCAGCCTCAAGCAACTGCCCATCATTCAAGGAACTGGTGTCTAAAAAGGAACTACAGAAGAGATCCTTCAAAAAGCCCATAATAAATAATGGGCAGTTGCGGCAACTAGTGACACGGTGTGAAAACTCTCGAGTAGCGGCAACTGAGTTGCCACGTCAAAAATTCCTCTTTGAAGAAAAAAATGCATAGCTAAAAGTGTGGAATCGAAAAGAGAGAGAGAGAAGAGAGAGAGAGAGAGAGGAGAGAGAGAGAGAGAAGAGAGAGAGAGAGAGAGAGAGAGAGAGAGAGAGAGAGAGAGAGAGAGAGAGAGAGAGAGAGAGAAGGAAGAGAGAGAGAGCAACCACAACAACACCACTCACCCTCAACCCGATGGCTCCGTTCATATAGAAGCCTCCTCGCTTGCCACGTTGAATTGTAAAGGATGGCGCAACTCAGTTTAAATAAAGACAAGGTGTGTTCGAAATATTTTATGCTTACGCTCTGGCGCTTGTTACGGCTCATTTGCATCCCTGAGGGAGAGAGAGAGAGAATGGGAAAAAGAGCGAGAGAGAGAAAAAAAAAAAGAATGATCGAGAGAGAAAGAAAGAGCGAGAGAGAGGAGATTAAAGAGTTAAGAGGCGAGGAAGCGAAAGAGTTACTACACACACACACACGCACACACACACAGCTGGGCCTCCAGCTCAGGTTCCTCCTCCTGGGCCTCCAGCTCGGGTTCCTTCTCCTGGGCCTCCTCCTGGCCTCCAGCTCGGTTCCTCCTCTGGGCCTTATAGCTCGGTCCTCCTCCTGGGCCTCCAGCTCGGGTTTCTCCTCCTGGGACTCCTGTTCCTCCAGCTCGGGTTCCTTCTCTTGGGCCTCCAGTTCGGGTTCCTCCTCCTGGGCCTCCAGCTCAGGTTCCTCCTCCTGGGCCTCCAGCTCGTTCCTCCTCCTGGCCTCCAGCTCGGGTTCCTCCTCCTGGGCTCCTCCTCCTCCTCCAGGGCTCCTGGCCTCCAGCTCGGGTTCCTCCTCCTGGGCTCCAGCTCGGGTTTCCTCCTCCTGGGACTCCTTTTCCTCCAGCTCGGGTTCCTCTCTGGGCTCCAGCTCGGTTCCTCCTCCTCCTGGGCCTCCAGCTCGGGTTCCCTCCTCCTGGGGCTCCAGCTCGGGTTCCTCCTCCGGCCTCTCTGGTTCCTCTCCTGCCTCCAGCTCGGGTTCCTCCTCCTGGGCCTCCACTCCTGGGCTCAGCTCGGGTTCCTCCTCCTGGGCCTCCAGCTCGGGTTCCTCCTCCTGGACTCCTGTTCCTCCTCCTGGGCCTCCAGCTCGGGTTCCTCCTCCTGGGCCTCCAGCTCGGGTTCCTCCTCCTGGGCCTCCACTCTCCTCCTCCTGGCCTCCAGCTCGGGTTCCTCCTCCTGGCCTCCAGCTCGGTTCCTCTCCTGGGCCTCAGCTCGGGTTCCTCCTCCTGGACTCCTGTTCCTCCAGCTCGGTTCCTCCTCCTGGCCTCCAGCTCGGTTCCTCCTCCTGGACTCCTGTTCCTCCAGCTCGGGTTCCTCCTCCCTCCAGCTCGGGTTCCTCCTTGGCCTCCAGCTCGGGTTCCTTCTCCTGGGCCTCCTCCTGAGCCTCAGCTCGGATTCCTCCTCCTGGCCTATAGCTCGGTTCCTCTCTCCTCTCCTCGGGTTTCTCCTCCTGGACTCCTCCTGCTCGGTTCCTTCTCTTGGGCCTCCAGTTCGGGTTCCTCCTCCTGGGCCTCCAGCTCAGGTTCCTCCTCCTGGGCCTCCAGCTCAGGTTCCTCCTCCTAGGCCTCCAGCTCGGTTCCTCCTCCTAGGCCTCCAGCTCGGGTTCCTCCTCCTGGGCCTCCAGCTCGGGTTCCTCCTCCTGGGCCTCCAGCTCGGGTCCTCCTCCTCCTCCAGCTCGGCCTCCTCCTGGGCCTCAGGGTTCCTCCTCCTGGGCCTTCCAGCTCGGTTCCTCCTCCTGGGCCTCCAGCTCGGGTTCCTCTCCTGGGCCTCCAGCTCGGTTTCCTCCTCCTGGCCTCCAGCTCGGGTTCCTCCTCCTGGGCCTCCAGCTCTTCCTCCTGGGTTCCTCCAGCTCGGGTTCCTCCTCCTGGGCCTCCAGCTCGGGTTCCTCCTCCTGGGCCTCCAGCTCGGGTTCCTCCTCCTGGGACTCCTGTTCCTCCAGCTCGGTTCCTCCTCCTGGGCCTCCAGCTCGGTTCCTCCTCCTTTCCTCCAGCTCGGGTTCCTCCTCCTGGGGCTCCTCTCAGGTTCCTCCTCCTGGGCCTCCAGCTCGGTTTCCTCCTCCTGGGCCTCCTGCTCGGTTCCTCCTCCTGGCCTCCAGCTCGGGTTCCTCCTCCTGGGGCCTCCAGCTCGGGTTCTCCTCCTGGGCCTCCAGCTCGGGTTCCTCCTGGGCCTCCAGCTCGGGTTCCTCCTCCTGGGCCTCCAGCTCGGGTCCTCCTGGGCCTCCAGCTCGGGTTCCTCCTCCTGGACTCCTGGCCTCCAGCTCGGGTTCCTCCTCCTGGGCCTCCAGTTCGAGTTCCTCCTCCTGGGCCTCCAGCTCGGGTTCCTCTCCTAGGCCTCAGCTCGGGTTCCTCCTCCTGGGCCTCAGCTCGGGTTCCTCCTCCTGGGCCTCCGCTCGGGTTCCTCCTCCTGGCACCTCCAGCTCGGGTTCCTCCTCCTGGGCCTCCATCTCTGGTTTCCTCCTCCTGGCCCCCAGCCTTCCTCCTCCTGGGCCTCCCTCGGGTTCCTCCTCCTGGCCTCCAGCTCGGGTTCCTCCTCCTGGGCCTCCAGCTCGGGTCCTCCTCCTCCTCCAGTCGGGTTCCCTCCTGGGCCTCCAGGCCTGGCCTCCAGTTCGGGTTCCTCCTCCTGGGCCTCCAGTTCGGTTCCTCCTCCTGGCCTCCAGTCGGGTTCCTCCTCCTGGGCCCCCAGTTCGGTTCCTCCTCCTTGGCCTCCAGCTCGGGTTCCTCTTCCTGGGCCTCCAGCTCGGGTTCCTCCTCCTGGGCCTCCAGCTCGGGTTCCCCTCCTGGGCCTCCAGCTCGGGTTCCTCCTCCTGGGCCTCCAGCTCGGGTTCCTCCTCCTGGGCCTCCAGCTCGGGTTCCTCCTCCTTGGCCTCCAGCTCAGCTGGGCCTCCAGGTTCCTCCTCCTCGGGCCTCCTCCTGCTCCAGTTCGGGTTCCTCCTCCTCGGGCTCCTGCTCGGTTCCTCCTCCTGGGCCTCCAGCTCGGTTCCTCCTCCTGGGCCTCCAGTTCGGGTTCCTCCTCCTGGGCCTCCAGTTCGGGTTCCTCCTCCTCCTGGGCCTCCAGTTCGGGTTCCTCCTCCTGGGCCTCCAGCTCAGGTTCCTCCTCCTGGCCTCCAGCTCGGGTCCTCCTTCTGGGCCTCCAGCTCGGTTCCTCCTCCTGGCCTCCCTTCGGGTTCTCCTCCCTGGGCCTCCACTCGGGTCCTCTCCTCCTCCTGGGCCTCCAGCTCGGGTTCCTCCTCCTGGGCCTCCAGCTCGGTTCTCTCCTTGGGCTCCAGCTCTGGGTTCCTCCTCCTGGGCCTCCAGCTCGGGTTCCTCCTCCTGGGCCTCCCAGTTCGGTTCCTCCTTCCGGGCCTCCAGCTCGGGTTTCCTCCTCCTGGGCCTCACGCCGTTCCTTCCTCTCCAGGTTCCTCCTGGGCCTCCAGCTCGGGTTCCTCCTCCTGGGCCCAGCTCGGGTTCCTCCTCCTGGGCCTCCAGCTCGGTTCCTCCTCCTGGGCCTCCAGCTCGGGTTCCTCCTCCTGGCCTCCAGCTCGGGTTCCTCTCCTGGGCCTCCAGCTCAGTTCCTCCTCCTGGGCCTCCAGCTCGGGGTTCCTCCTCTGGGCCTCCAGCTCGGGTTCCTCCTCCTGGGCCTCCTGCTCGGGTTCCTCCTCCTGGGCCTCCAGCTCGGTCCCTTCCTCCTGGGCCTCCTGTTCCTCCAGCTCAGGTTCCTCTCTGGGCCTCAGCTCGAGTTCCTCCTGGGCCTCCAGCTCGGGTTCCTTCCTCCTGGCCTCCAGCTCAGGTTCCTCTCCTGGGCCTTCAGCTCGGGCCTCCGGGGCCTCCTCTCTCCTCCTCCTGGACCTCCAGCTCGGGTTCCTTCTCCTTGGGCCTCCAGTTCGGGTTTCCTCCTCCTGGCCTCCAGCTCAGGCCTCCAGCTCGGGTTCCTCCTCCTGGGCCTCCAGCTCAGGTTCTCTCCTCCTCGGCCTCCAGCTCTCCTCCTCCTGGGCTCCAGCTCGGGTTCCTCCCCAGTCCTCCATTCGGGTTTCTCCTCCTGGGCCTCCAGCTCGGGTTCCTCCTCCTGGGCCTCCTGCTCGGGTTCTGGCCTCCTGGGCCTCCAGCTCGGGTTCCTCCTCCTGGGACTCCTGTTCCTCCAGCTCGGGTTCCTCCTCCTGGGCCTCCAGCTCGGTTTCCTCCTCCTAGGCCTCCCTCGGGTTCCTCCTGCCTCCCTCGGTTCCTCCTCCTGGCCTCGGGTTCCTTCCTCCTGCCTCCAGCTCGGTTCTCCTCCTGGACCTCCAGCTCGGGTTCCTCCTCCTGGGCCTCCATCTCGGGTTCCTCCTCCTGGCCTCCAGCTCAGGTTCCTCTTCCTGGGCCTCCAGCTCGGGTTCCTCCTCCTGGCCTCCAGCTCGGGTTCCCTCCTCCTCAGGGTTCCTCTCCTCCAGTTCGGGTTCCTCCTCCCCTCCTCGGCCTCCCAGTTCGGATTCCTCCTCCTGGGCCTCCTCGGGTCCTCCTAGGGCCTCCAGTGGCCTCCAGTTTCGGGTTCCTTCCTCCTGGGCCTCCAGCTCCGGGTTCCTCCTCCTGGCCTCCAGCTCGGGCTTTCCTCTCTTGGCCTCCAGCCTCAGGTTCCTCCTCCTGGGCCTCCAGCTTCGGGTTCCTCCTCCGGACTCCAGTTCGGGTTCCTCCTCCTAGGCCTCCAGTTCGGGTTCCTCCTCCTGGGCCTCCCTGCTCGGTTCCTCCTCCTGGACCTCCAGCTCGGGTCCTCCTCTGGACCTCCAGTTCGGGTTCCTCCTCCTGGGTCTTCCTTCGGGTCCTCCTCCTGGCCTCCAGCTCGGGTTCCTCCCCTCCAGCTCAGGTCCTCCTCCTAGGCCTCCAGCTTGGGTTCCTCCTCCTGCCTCCAGCTCGGGTTCCCCTCCTGGGACTCCTGTTCCTCCAGCTCGGGTTCCTCCTCCTGGGCCTCCAGCTCGGGTTCCTCCTCTAGGCCTCCAGCCTCGGGTTCCTCCTCCCTGGACTCCTGTTCCTCCAGCTCGGGTTCCTCCTCCTGGGCCTCCAGCTCGGGTTCCTCCTCCTGGGCCTCCAGCTCGGGTTCCTCCTCCTGGGCCTCCAGCTCGGGTTCCTTCCTCCTGGGCCTCCAGCTCGGTTCCTCCTCCTGGGCCTCCAGCTCTTTCCTCCTCCTGGGCCTCCAGCTCGGGTCTCCTCCTTGGGCCTCCAGCTCAGGTCCTCCTCCTGGCCTCCAGCTCGGGTTCCTCCTCCTGGGCCTCCAGCTCGGGTTCCTCCTCCTGGGCCCTGGGTTCCTTCTCCTGGGCCTCCAGCTCAGGTTCCTCCTCCTCCTCCAGCTCGGGTTCCTCCTCCTGGGCTCCTCCGCCTCCCCTCAGGTTCCTCCTCCTGGCCTCCAGTTCAGAGCTCAGGTCCTTCTCCTGGGCCTCCAGCTCCTCCCTGGCCTCCTGGGTTCCTCTCCTGGGACCTCCAGCTCGGGTTCCTCCTCCTGGGCCTCCATCTCTGGTTCCTCCTCCTGGGCCTCCAGCTCGTTCCTCCTCCTGGGCCTCCAGCTCGGGTTCCTCCTCCTCAGCTCGGGCCTCCAGCTCGGGTTCCTCCTCCTAGGCCTTCAGCTCGGTTCCTCCTGCTGCTCGGGTTCCTCCTCCTGGACCTCCAGCTGGGTTCCTCCTCCTGGGGCCTCCATCTCTGGTTCCTCCTCCTGGGCCTCCAGCTCAGGTTCCTCTTCCTGGGCCTCCAGCTCGGGTTTCCTCCTCCTGGGCCTCAGCTCCTCCTGGGCCTCAGTTCGGGTCCTCCTCCTGGGCCCCCAGTTCGGGTTCCTCCTCCTGGGCCTCCAGTTCGGTTCCTCCTCCTGGGCCTTCGGGTTCCTCCTCCTCGGCCTCCAGTTCGGGTTTCCTCCTCCTGGGCCTCCCGGGGTCCTCCCTCCAGTCGGGTTCCTCGTCCTGGACCTCCAGTCGGGTTCCTCGTCCTGGCCTCCAGCTCGGGTTTCCTCGTCCTGGGCTCCAGAGGTTCCTCCCTCCTTCCTTCAGTTCGGGTTCCTCCTCCTGGGCCTCCAGCTCGGGTTCCTCCTCCTGGGCCTCCGGTTCGGGTTCCTCCTCCTGGCCTCCAGCTCGGTTCCTCCTCCTGGGCCTCCCTCAGTTCGGGTTCCTCCTCCTGCCTCCAGCCGGGTTCCTCCTCCTGGTCCAGTTCGGGTCCTCCTCCTGGCCTTCAGTTCGGGTTCCTCTCCTCCAGCTTTGGGTCCCCTCCTTGGCCTCCAGTTCGGGTTCCTCCTCCTGGACCTCCAGCTCGGTTCCTCCTCCTGGGCCTCCAGCTTGGTCCTCCTCCTGACCTCCAGCTCGGGTTCCTCCTCCTGGGCCTCCAGTTCGGTTCCTCCTTCCTGGGCCTCCCTGCGGGTTTCCTCCTCCTTGGCCTCCTGGGCTCTCCTCTCTGTTCCTCCTCTTGGCCTCCAGTTCGGGTTCCTCCTCCTGTGGCTCCATCCTCCTCCAGTTCCTCCTCCTGGGCCTCCAGCTCGGGGTTCCTCCTCCTGGCCTCCAGCTCAGGTTCCTCCTTCCTGGGCCTCCCTCGGTTCCTCCTCCTGGGCCCCAGCTCGGGTTCTCCTCCTGGGCCCCAGTTCGGGTTCCTCAGTTCGGGTTCCTCCTCCTGGGCCTCCAGGGTTCTCCTCCTGGGCCCCCAGTTCGGGTTCCTCTCCTGGGCCTACAGTTCGGGTTCTCCTTCTGGGCCTCCTCGGTTCCTCCTCCTCTCTGGGGTTTCCTCCTCCTAGCCTCCAGCTCGGGTTCCTCCCCTGGGCTCCAGCTCAGGTTCCTCCTCCTGAGCCTCCAGCTCGGGTTCCTCCTCCTGGGCCTCCAGCTTCGCGGGTTCCTCCTTCCTGGGCCTACAGTTCGGGTTCCTCCTTCTGGGCCTCCAACTCGGGTTCCTCCTCCTGGGCCTCCAGCTCGGGGGCCTCCAGCCTCCTCCTGGGCCTCCAGCTCGTTCCTCCTCTCCAGCCGTTCCTCCTCCTAGGCCTTCCAGCTCGGGTTCCTCCTCCTGGGCCTCCAGCTCAGGTTCCTCCTCCTGGACCTCCAGCTCGGGTTCCTCCTCCTAGGCCTCCAGCTCGGGTTCCTCCTCCTGGGCCTCCAGCTCAGGTTCCTCCTCCTGGACCTCCAGCTCGGGTTCCTCCTCCTAGCCTCCAGCTCGTTCCTTCCCTCCTTCCAGCTCGTTCCTCCTCCTGGGCCTCCAGCTCGGGTTCCTCCTCCTAGGCCTCCAGCTGGGTTCCTCCTCCTTGGCCTCCCTCCTCCTCCTGGGCCTCCAGTTCGGCTGTTCCTCCTCCTGGGCCTCTAGTTCGGGTTCCTCCTCCTGGGCCTCCTCCTGGGCCTCCAGCTCGGGTTCCTCCTAATTCCTCCTCCTGGGCCTCCAGCTCGGGTTCCTCCTCCTGGGCCTCCAGTTCGGGTTCCTCCTCCTGGGCCTCCAGGTCGGGTCCTCCTCCTGGCTCCAGTTCGGGTTCCTCCTCCTAGGGCCTTCCAGCTCAGGTTCCTCCTCCTTGGGCCTCCAGCTCAGCGTTCCTCCTCCTGGGCCTTCAGGGTTCCTCCTCCTGGGCCTCAGTTCTCCTCCTGGGCTTCAGCTCGGGTTCCTCCTGGGCCTCCTCCTGGGCCCCCAGCTCGGGTTCCTCCTCCTGGGCCTCCTCCTCGGGTTCCTCCTGCCTCCAGCTCGGGTTCCTCCTCCTGGGCCTCCAGCTCGAGTTCCTCCTCCTAGGCCTCCAGTTCGGGTTCCTCCTTGGCCTCCAGTTCGGGTCCTCCTCCTAGGCCTCCAGTTCGGGTTCCTCCTTGGCCTCCAGTTCGGGTTCCTCCTCCTGGGCCTCCAGCTCGGGTTACTCCTACTGGGCCTCCTCCTGTGCCTCCAGTTGGGGTTCCTCCTCCTAGGAGGAGAACAGAGAGCTACACATACCTTGGTACTGCAGTCCTCTGGTCAGACCAGGAAGTCAGTAGACGGAGTGGTCTGACAGCAGGAAACATGAACCCGGTCAGCAAGAATATTTGGAGGTGCCAGTACCTATGCAGAAGGACTAAGTTGCGTTCGTCTATCTCTCTCCGTTATTTGTCTTGGTCTCTCTTTGTGTCTTTCTCTTTATGTAATTCTCTATGTCTTTGTCTCTCTTTGTCACTTCTTTGTGTCTTTCTCTTTATCTTATTCTTCTATGTCTTTGTCTCTCTTTGTCACTTCTTTCTGTCTTTCTCTTGCCTGACTTCAAGGCCTTCTTAGGTTACTGCCAGTTCTGCTCTATGGAAGCGAAACCCGGACGCTACCTATTAAACAGTTACCTATTACCCCTCATCCCCCTTAGCCTTACGCTAGAGATCCTACTCTCCCTCCCTAGTTTACTAAGGATCCTTCTAGTGCCCTGGAGTTGCGTCTCGATGCCCTTTGTAACAAGTTCCTACGCCGGGTCGTGGGGCACAGCTGGCAGAACCATGTCTAACCGCGCGACGAGGCGACGACTACACCGTGACAGTATTGATAACTGTAATAACATTAATTATGATTATAATGAATGACATTAATGATAAAGAGAGTAGTAATAATAGTATTAACAACAATGATAATGATAGCTATAATGATAATGATGATGACAATAATAATGATAATAACAAAATGATAATAGTGATAATAATGATAATGTTAATAATAATAACGATAATAATAAAGATAATAATGATAATGATAATAGTGATAATGATAATGATAAGAACAAATTAATGATCATAACAATAATGACAACATTATTATTGATGATTATGATAATAATGATAGTAATGATAATAATGATTACGATAATAATAATAATAATAATGGTAATGATGATAGTAATACTACTAATAATGAATATAATAATGATAACCGTAACAATAATAATAACAATAATGATGATTTTGATAGTAATGATAACAATAATAATCATGACATTAATAGTAATAATGGAAATAATAACGATAATGAAAATAATAGTAGCAATTCCAGTAGTGATAAAAGTAATAATACTAATAATAACAATAATAATAACAATAATGATCATAATAATAACAATAACAATAATAATCATCATCATAGTGATAATAATAATGATAATAACAATAATTATGATTATAATAATAACAGTGATAATAATCATCATCTTATATGCATGTTAGGCATCACTACCACCACATGTATGCAACACTACCTTCCCTTGCTCGAAGGTGGTGCAACAAGAGCAACAAAACAGTCGCAATAATAATGATGATAATAATGATAGCAATGATAATGATAATAACAATAATAGCAACAGCAACAAACATAATAGCAATGATAATAGAAATGATGCTGATAATAAGGATGATAATAATGATGACGATAATAACAATGATGATGATAATTATTATTATTATCATTATAACAAAAACAACAATAATTACAATAGTAATAATAATGACATAAATAGAAAGAATGATAATAATAATCATAATGATGATAATAACATAAGTCATAATGATAATAACAATGATAATAATAATATTAATAATAATAACAATGATAATAATACTAATGATAACAATGAGAATGATAATAACAATAGTTATTATTATTATTGTTATTATTATTATTATTATAGTAATGTTGATAATAAGAACAATTATCAAAACGGTAATAATAACAGTAACGATAACTACCCTTGAGAGAATGTGGTACATACATTGTCTTCATTCCTCTATATAGCCACATCTTGGGGATCTTGCCTATAAACTATATAGCCACTAATTGACAGTCTTGATAGATGCTCAAATCAGACATATAAATTATTTAGCTACCTCTTGACATTTTTAACAGAAGACTAAATCAGACATATAAACTATTTAGCCACCTCTTGGCATTTTTAACTGATGACTAAACCAGACATATAAAACTATTTAGCCACCTCTTGTCATGTGTTGACAGATCAAAGACTATACGTATATATTCTCTGTTGACAGATGACCAAACCAGACATAAAGTGACGTCACGCTCCTCCCAGTCTCTCCGGACACGACGGCGACAGGAACCCCTACACGTGGCCTTTTATCACCGGACTCGTATTCTTATCTCTTCGGGAGTAATTTGAATTAGTTATCGTGCGTTTATTATCCCTGCTAAAAATGGCGGCGGTTGAACCCATTGCTATCGATGGAAGCTTTTTGGAAGGTGTAAGTATTTTTTGATTTATGAAAAATATGAATTAAGAAAAGTTAAGTATGTCTTGTATGTGTTTGTGCATTTGTATTTGTGTTTGCCAGTCTTTACAAATAGATATTTCGTCAAGTATTCCTTATTTTTTGTTTTTATTTTTGTAAATTCTTACGGTCCGTCAATCCCATGTGTAGTTTGGAAAATGATCTTTGTTTACGCGTTGAAAATGATTGATATACCGCACACACACACAACCTACACACACACACACACACACACACACACACCATCACAATACACCACACTCACACACACACACACACACACACATCACACACACACACACATCTATCACCACACACTACACACACTATCACACACATATCTACACACACATCCACACACACACACACACACACACACACACTACACCTATCATACCACACATCACAGATATACACAAAACCACATTCACACACACACCATCAATCCACTCTTTATATATTTCTCATCTATATATCTCTTCACTTATATACTCTATGCCTCTATCTCTCTCTCTCTCATATTACTTATATACTCTCTCTCTTACTATTATATACCTATATAATATATATATACTATTATCTATATATTACTGTATAAATAGATTAACTATATAATATATTAATACTATATATTGTAGATAACTAACTAATATAAATATAGATTTATAATATATACTTTATTACTATAGTATGTATACCATATCATACATACTATATAATAATACTATAGATATATTACCTACTACTATTATATATCATATATATATATATTCCATCTATACCATTCACCATACACTTAATACATGTATATACACACTCTCACTTATCCTCTCTTCTTATTCATATATTATATATACCTACTCTTTTCTTATACTCTATCATCTTACCTACCTTCTCCCATCCCTCTCTCTACTACTACAATCTTTTCAATTTCTCT
>NW_020870994.1:248305-258305 GCF_003789085.1 Penaeus vannamei | reverse complement strand
GCCAACACAGACCACATTTTCGCCACACACTGACCGCTATTTTTTTCCAACACCCATTTGTCGGTACTCTTTCCAAGGCTCCGGTCCCCCTCCCCATCCTATCCCCCTTCGCCGTGTCCCTGTCATAAACCCTTGCCTTTCGTTGGTGACTATCAGTTCTTCCTTTTTCCCTTCTTTATATTTTTTCTCACTCTTCGTGTTTCCTTTGTTTTATACTCGCCTCCTATCTTCTTCCGTTTCTGTTTTTTTTTTTCACCCTCTGTCATAGCCTTATTTTTCTCCCGCTCCATCTTCCTGCCATCTCCAATCTCCTATCTCTTCCTCCTTCTCCTTCTTCTCTTCCTCCGTCTACTTCTTCTGATCTTTCCCCCTCCTCTTCTTTCTCCCTGTTCCTTCTTTTTTTTGCCCGCCTCCTTATCTCCTCCTCCCCCTCCATCATCACCTCCGCTTCCTTTCTCTCCTGGTCTTCTAACTTAAATGAGAACAAAGAAACAAACGTTTGCAGTGCGTGGTAAATAATAATAATAAAAAATCGTTTTGCGGCTCGGAGTTCGTACAATCGTGTGACTCAAGTTTGATCTTTTGTCTTTGTCTCCGGCTATCTCTTCTTTCACCACGGACTCTCTTTCTCTCTCTCTCTCTCTCTTTCTCAATTCATTATAACCAGGTGGTCACTCGCCCTCGCACATGCATCCCCGCCTCTGTTACTCATGTTCGCACGTACCCTCGGTTCACACACACACCACACACACACACACACACACACACACACACACACACACACACACACACACACACACACACACACACACACACACACACACACCAACACGCTGCCCCCCTCCCTCCCCACTCCCTTCCCCATCCTTACACACGCCCCCCCCCCCTCCACACACGCACGCACTCACATAACACATTTCTTCATTCCGGGAGTTCCTGTTTGCAGAGGGACATCAATCTGCGACATCTCTGTGAAAGGGAGACGCGGCGAGGACGTGGCTCTGCGGCGCGGCAGGAGATTTGCCGGGACGTGTTACTCGAGTGACTGGGACGAAGGGGAGAGTGGGAGAGAAAGAAGAGAAAGAGAGAACGAAGAAGAATGAGAGGGAGAGAGAAAAAGAGAGGACGGGGAAGTTGGAAAAAGAGAAACGGGGAAGAGGGAAGAAGAGAGAACGAGGAAGAGGGAAAATGAAAGAAAAAGAGAGAACGAGGAAGAGGGGAAATGAGAAAACAAGAAAGAGGGAAAAAAACGAGAGAGAAGAAAAATAAGAAAACGAGAAAGCCGGAAAATGAGAGGAGAAAGAGGGAAAATGAGAGAACGAGGAAGAGGAAAAAAAGAGAACGAGAAAGAGGGAAAATGAGAGAACGAGGAAGAAGGAAAAAGAGAGAACGAAAAAGGGAAAAAGAGAGAGCGAGGAAGAAGGAAAAAGAGAACGAGGAAGAGGGAAAATGAGAGAACGGGGGAGGGAAAAAGAGAACGAGAAAGAGGAAAATGAGAGAAACGAGAGAGGGGGAAAAAGAGAAGGGGAAAGAGGGAAAAAGACAATTAGAAAGAAGGAAACTGAGAGAACGATAAAGAGGGAAAATGAGAGAACGAGAAAGGGGAAAAAGAACAACAAAGGAAAAAAGACCGAGGAAGAGGGAAAAAGAAGGGACGAGGAAGAGAGAGAGAGAGAGAGAGAGAGAAGTAGAAGTAGAAAGAAAGAACGAAAGAAGATATATATACATATATATAAAGAGTGCGAGTGCGAGTGCGAGTGTGAGTGTGAGTGTGAGTGTGAGTGTGAGAGTGAGAGTGAGAGTAAGAGTAAGAGTAAGAGTAAGAGTAAGAGTAAGAGTAAGAGTAAGAGTAAGAGTAAGAGTAAGAGTAAGAGTAAGAGTAAGAGTAAGAGTAAGAGTAGAGTAAGAGTGAGAGTGAGAGAGAGAGAGAGAGAGAGAGAGAGAGAGAGAGAGAGAGAGAGAGAGAGAGAGAGAGAGAGAGAGAGTGAGAGAGAGAGAGAGAGAGAGAGAGAGAGAGAGAGAGAGAGAGGATAGAGAGTAGTAACGAACACCAAGAAACGAAGGGTCCGGCTCCTTGCACCCTACATGCCGCAGCGCCGAGGATACCGCCCGGCTCGTGTGTGGGGCGTGCTTAACCTGGTTATATGACTTATCAGGAGGATATACATCCCATACTAGTGACGAGGAAGGAGGGGGGAAGGGGAGAGGGGAAGGAGAAGAGAGGGTAGGGGAGAGGGGAAGGGGAGGGGAGGGGAAGGGAAGGGGAAGGGAGAGGGGAAGGGAAGGGAGGAGGAGAAGAACGGGCGTGGTGACACGCTGTTCTTTGAAGTCCCAGAGTGTGCGTGTGAGCGTGTGTGGATTCTGTAGGCGTGTGTGAATTCACCTGTACTGACAGCTGTCGTATGAAAGAAACATAAAATGGATTTAAAGTAATGATTGCAAAATTTTCCTTTCAGCCTCGCCTTTCTATACCTTCAGAGAATAAATTTACGTGAAGTCGAATATTCTATCCAATTTTACTGATTACATCAAAAGAGGGACCTGCAGGGACTTCCCCATTAATGCTCGTAATCACTTTTGTTAATTAGTTCGTTATAAAACGAACTTTTTTTTTCTTGGTAGCATTGCGATGTGCTTTATGGACTTTACTGGGTGAAAGGAAAGAAGTCAGGCTCTCTCCCCCTCCCACCCTCTTAGCATCCATCTTCCTCGTCTCCCAGTGCCTCCCTCGCGCACATGAGCTCCGCATGACAGCTCGTGACGTCACCGGGCCTTGCACACCCCACGCCCCGCTGATCCCCCGTGGAAGCCCCCGGATGAAAGCAGCCTCTCCATGGTATTATCAGGAGAGCAGGAGGACAATGAGGCCAAGAAGGGAGGGAGAAAGGAAGGATTGGTGGAGGGAAGGGAGGAAGGAAGAGAGGGAAGGAAGGAAGGAAGGGAAGGCGAGATTCGATCTGGCGGAGTAGAGTATAGGAGAGAGAGAGAGAGAGAGGAGAGAAGAGAGAGAGAGTGAGACGGTGAGAGAGAGTGAGTGAGTAAATGCAACGAAGAAGAGAAACGCAAGAATCAAACGAGGAAGAAAAATGCGCATTTGCGTACAAGAGGACACACGAGGAGGAAAATGCAGTGAGGGTTACGCGGAGAGGAGCAAAGGAGGAGGAGAAGTAGCAAGCAGGAGGTGGTTGGTTATATTACAACTTCACACAATCCTGCTTTCAAAACGCTGGTTGGCCGTCCTCCCTCGGGAGACGCAGGTACTCGAGGAGTGCGGCCATGCTTTGTGTGGCGGAGGCGGAGCGCTGCCGGGGGACGCTTAACGAGGTGTGTTTACATGTGTATATATATATATATATATATATATATATATATATATATATATATATATATATATATATATATATTATATTATAATATATATATTATATATAATTATTATATTATATATATATATATATTATATATTATATATATATCTATATATATATTATATATTATATATTATATATATATATATTATATATATTATATATATATACACATTACATATATACATACATACATATATACATACATACATATATAAACATATACACATATACATACATACACATACATACACATATATACATATATACATATATACATATATACATATATACACATACACATATACACATATACACATATACATACATACATACATACATACATACATATACATACATATACATACATATACATACATATACATATACATACATACATACATACATACATACATACATACATATATATAATATAATATATATGTATGTATGTATATTATTTATTTATTTATTTATTTATTCACACACACACACACACACACACACACACACACACACACACACACACACACACACACACACACACACACACACACACACACACACACACACACACACAACACACACATAAATGTGTATATGTATATATATATATATAATATATATATATATTATATATATATATATATATATATATATATATATATATATATATCCCTCTCGTATGTCATGAGGAAATATCAATATCGATTAAATGAATATCCACGTCTGTCATTCTGTTTTCCCATGGATAATTATATTGTCGAGCCATGATTTGTCTGCGGTCGACCGCCGTCATATCATGATTGGTTTATCAATGAATTATTCGGCGGCCTTTTCCAGAGCTAATGTTACTACCTCTGCCTAACTGAAGGTGTGTATTTGTGTTAGTAGACGTCGGTGCGTGAGGTTCCTTGTGTACGTCTGCAACTCCGAGGGGACTCTTTGACTGCGGGACCTGCTTCCCTAAGTGCCATTCCTCGACGTTCTGGTGTGTCGTTGGGAATCGTACGTCGTGGAGAGTGGAGCGTCAAGGGGAGTTGTGCGTCGGCGGGAGTTGTGCGTCGCCGGGAGTGGTACGTCGTCGGGAGTGGTGCGTCGCGGGGAGTCGTACATCGTCGGGAGTGGTGCGTCGTCGAGGGATTTCCCTCGAGCGGCGCTGGTTTATGAATTGGGTCGCCTGTGGGAACCGCCTCCGCCGTAAATATCGAGTTTCTGGCCTCATCGTGGCAGGTCACTCTTCGTCCTACCACGCACATCCTTCCTTGACCATCGACGTTGGCTTTGTTTTCTCGTGCCACCCTTCATCGCGTGTCCCCAAACCCTGGGGGAAAATGTGATTAAAACTTTCTTCTGATAGAAAAAGGGAAAAAAGTGCGCCAGACTTTATCGCCTCTATAAAAAATCAGTAACGTAATTTTTAACGAATTTTAACGGCCTGTGCAAAAAATGAATAAGTAAATAAAAGATAACAGTCAACTGCTTAAAAAATATAATTCCCTTAAAAAACATATACAGAACATTATCGCTTCACCCCTCTCCCCCCCCAAAAAAAAAGTAAGAAAAGAGAAAATGAAACTCACTGCTTGAAATTTATTCTCTGAAAAAGGTCTGCGCCAATATCGCCTCGCCCGTCGCCCTCGCCGCCTCCCTCCCCTGACACGTGACGGAACGAAGTTATGCGCCCTCCGCTGACCAGTCCATTTGCGCGATGGGCGGCGTGGGCGGCCGGAGATGACTCTTTCCCTTTTATCTTCCCTTTTATCCGTAATTCTGATACGGAGAGGCAAAGTTAAAGCAGGAAAGAGAATGCAGTTTTGAACGGATGATATTCACATGAAGTGTAAATTTAAATCATCATGTTTCATGAATAAATAAATTCGTAGATGTCTACAGTTTTGAGGCTGGCGATGAAGGGACTGGTTGCGTCCCTTAGAAAAAGCGTACCGTGGGTGTACACTAGCCCGATTGAATTATACCCTTGTTTTCGCGTCTGTAGGTGCGAACGGACTCTTCTCGCAAACCTGGAAAGCGCGATTTTGTGACTTCATTTACTCTGCCGACTCTCAATCATTTCCCTTGACTTATTCCCGGCTGCTGGCCTCGCGCGTAACGTGTGGCGCCATTACTCCCCTGGTTTTTAATTGCGTATATTGATAGACCCTGTCGTTCTTACTGTTTTTTTTTTTCATTCCTCTGTTGTTTACAAGGTGGAAGGGTATTTTTCGTGTCTTCTTTTTTCTGTGTTGGTTTCGTAATTATGGAGAAGTGAATTAGGACCTTATTGATGAGCTCTTCTGGTCGACGAAACGCCCGCCCGGTGTCCCGCCTAATCGGGTCTGCAACTAATTGCTTTTTGGCGAATTTTAGTTTGCTGATTCGGACGTCTGGTATGGTATGGGTGGGCGTCAGGTCTCCGTTTAGGGAGGGAGGGAGGGATGAAGGAATGAAGGAATGAAGAATGGGGGGAGGAGGGAGGAGGGAGGGAGGGAGGGAGGGAGGGAGGAGGAGGGAGGGAGTGGGAGGGAGAGGGAGGAGGAAGGAAGGAGAAGAAAGAAAGAAGGAAGGAAAAAGAAGAAGGAAGGAAGAGAAAGGAAGGAAGAAAGGAAGGAAGAAAGGAAGGAAGAAAGGAAGGAAGGAAGAAAGGAAGGAAGGAAGAAAGGAAGGAAAAAGGAAGGAAGAAAGGAAGGAAGAAAAAGGAAGGAAGAAGGAAGGAAGAAAGGAAGGAAGGAAGAAAGGAAGGAAGGAAGAAAGGAAGGAAGAAAGGAAGGAAGGAAGAAAGGAAGGAAGAAGGAAGGAAGGGAGAGAAAGAAGGAAGAAAGGAAGGAAGGAAGAAAGGAAGGAAGGAAGAAGGAAGAAGAAGGAAGGAAGGAAGGAAAGAAAGAAGGAAGGAAAGAAAGGAAGGAAGGAAGAAAGGAAGAAGGAAGAAAGGAAAGGAAGAAAGGAAGAAGAAGAAAGGAAGGAAGGAAGAAAGGAAGGAAGGAAGAAGGAAGAAAGAAGGAAGAAAAGAAAGGAAGAGGAAGAAGAAAGGAAGGAAGACAGGAAGGAAGGAAAAAGAAGAAGAAGGGAAGAAAGGGAAAGGAAGGAAGAAAGGAAGGAGAAAAAGAAAGGAAGAGAAGGAAGGAAAGAAGGAAAAGAAGGAAGGAAGGAAGAAAGGAAGAAAGGAAGGAAGGAAGAAAGGAAGGAAGGAAGAAAGGAAGGAAGGAAGAAAGAAGAAAGGAAGAAGGAAGAAAGGAAGGAAGGAAGAAAGGAAGGAAGGAGAAAGGAAGGAAGGAAGAAAGGAAGGAAGGAAGGAAGAAGAAAGGAAGGAAGGAAAAAAGGAAGGAAGGAAGAAAGAAAAGAAGGAAGGAAGAAGAGAAGGAAGGAAGGAAGGAAGAAAGGAAGAAGGAAGAAGGAAGAAGGAGGAAAGAGAAGAAGAAAGGAAGGAAGAAAGGAAGAAAGGAAGAGGAAGGAATGAAGGCAGAGAGAGAGAGAGAGAGAGAGAGAGAGAGGAGAAGAGAGAGAGAGAGAGAGAGAGAGAGAGAGAGAGAGAAGAGAGAGAGAAGAAGATAGTGCAGAGTGACAGATAGTGACAGATAGTGGCAGAGTAACAGAGTAACAGAGTAACAGAGTAACAGAGTAACAGAGTAACAGAGTAAACAGAGTAACAGAGTAACAGAGTAACAGGTAACAGGGTAACAGAGGTAACAGGGTAACAGGTAACAGGAGTAACAGTAACAGAGTAACAGAGAGAGAGAGAAGAGAGAGAGAGAGAGAGAGAGAGAGAGAGAGAGAGAGAGAGAAAGAGAAAGAGAAAGAGAAAGAGAAAAAGAGAGAGAGAGAGAGAGAGAGAAGAGAGAGAGAGGAGAGAGAGAGAACGAGAGAAGAGAGAGAGAAGAGAGAGAGAAAGCAGACAGACAGACAGACAGACAGAGCGAATATTTTTATGTTGCAATAATGGGGCAAAGGTTTGGCCAAGCATTTGAGAAACGGGCGGAGGGCGTGGGCGTGAGGTCGGATGGCGAGGCGGACCCAAGGATGGAGCTGAAGTTATGGCAGGAACGTGGGTCATTTGAGCGGAATGAGGAATCTTTTCCCTTCTTTTTTTGTCGGACTGGGAGGAGAGAAATCGGTGAGAATTGGTGAAAGCAGGATAAAAGGTATTTGGGAAGGAGAGAGAGAGAGTGTGTGTTAGTGTGAGCGTGAGAGTGAGAGACAGACAGACAGACATATAGAAAGACAGACAGACTGACAGAAAGATAGAGAATGACAGAGAAAAGAGAGAGTGTGCGTGTTTGTGTGCTTCCGGGTGAGTGAAGGGGAGGGTGGCATGTAGAACTCCCTTCTGAGGAAGAATGGAAAAATGTCGGCCATATATTGGAAGCGGGCAGCATAGAGTACAGACGAGTAAATGGAAAGGGAGGCGAGAGTATAGTAATTTCCATTTTATTTCAACGGTAACGGACTCCGCATACCCCTGATACTGCATTAGTAAACCACAACATGTCCAACATATACATCAACATGAGCTTCAACATGACCCTCTCTTTGATTATGTGTATCATCAGGCGTGTGTTGGCTGAGCTGCTGGAAAGTTGACAAAACTGTATATAGCCAGAGCAGCGCGGGCATCACGTTGCTATCACAGGTGTGTGCTGACATTGTAAACACAGGGGCTTGAGAGCGTTTGGTTGCTGGCGCGATGATTGAACCCTGCCTCTTCTTTTTTATTTATCTGTCTGTTTATCCATGTATCTATCCATTTATCTAGCTAACTGCCTATCTCTGTCCATGGCTCCTCACTCTGTCTTCACTCTCAATCTTCCCTCTTCTCTCTCCCCACTCGCCCCACTCGCTTTTTCTTTCTTAAATTGCCTCCGCGTTATCTTTGTAGATAATGGCGTTTATCTATGTCAATGGGACACGCCTATGGGACTGAGTGTCTCATCGCCATGCATTGGCTCCCCGGGGGAATTTGAACCTTATTGCTCGCCGTTCTCCTGTTTACGTTAACCGGCCCTGAAATGTATCAGCGATCTCTCCCTCTCTCTCTTTCTCTCTCGCTCGCTCTCTCCCTCCCTTTCCATCTCCCTGTCCCTTCCCCTCTCCTCCCTCTCTTTCTCCCTCTTCCTTTCCGTTGTGCAACCAGAGGGCATTGCTTCCCCCTTCATGACGTCTTTAACCTTTTTTGATGTCTCTCTTTGCGGCGACTTTAGCGGGGTTTCGCCTCTCCACTTCACCCTCACCGAGGGGGCTCTTACACACGTCCCCTCCTTGACACTCGCGCTCGTTAGTCATTCATTTTCGCACGCTCTTGCCACGGAAAGAACGGCCAGAATTATGGCGTAGGAGCCTAGTTATCTTAGGCTTCTTCTTATCTGTCGTTTCCTTTTTTCTCTGATTCGCTTTTTTCACGGTCTGTGTCCTTCCCGGTTCTACTTTTCTCGTCTTTCCTTCCATGCTTCCTTCCTTCCCGGTACTCCTTTTCTCCTTGCTTCCTTCGTTCCTTCCCATTCGTCACTACCCTCCCTTCCTCCCCCTTCTTTATGTCTCTCCTTCCCCGTTCACCTTCTTTCCTCTTCCTCTCTGTTCCCCCTCCCTTCCCTCCTCCCACCTTACTTTGCCCTATTTCCCTTGGCATTTCCTCCTCTATCCTCGTTCCACAAATTCTGTCTTGTGCTTTCCCTTCCACCCGTACATAGACGCAGAACTCGGGTGGGGCTTCCCTTTCATTCGTGGGAGAGGTTTGTTGACGTGGCAGAAATGATTCGAAGTGGAGGGAAAGAGAGAGGGAGGGAGGGAGGAAGGGAAGGATGGAGGGAAAGGAAGAAGGGAAGAGGGAGTGAGGGAATTATGGAGGGAGAGAGGGATTGAGGGATGGATAGGAAGAAAAGAGGCCGGAGATACGTTCTCTCTGTTTGGAAGATTCAATAACATTATCTGCAATAGAGGCTGTGAGAAACGGGGGACCGGCGTGCTTTTGTATGGTGTGACTCATCCGCCATGGTTGCAGTTCTTCATCATCTGTTTACTAAAGGCCACCTGTATGATCTACTTGTCCCACCTGTGTGGCTTATTTATTCCCCACCTGTTTGATTCACCTGTCGTCTTCACTTGTATGACGAGAACACTTTCACCCCTTCACTCACTCACTCTTTCACCCCTTCACTCACTCACTCTTTCACTTTCACTTTCACTTTCTCTCTCTCTCTCTCTCTCTCTCTCTCTCTCTCTCTCTCTCTCTCTCTCTCCTCTCTCTCTCTCTCTCTCTCTCTCTCTCTCTCTCTCTCTCTCTCTCTTTCTCTCTCTCTCTCTATCAATATATCTTTATTTCTCCGCTCACACCAGTGTAGCATATTTTTTCCCATTCCACACCTTTGCGAATTGTGATTCACTTAAATGTTTCGTTCCGTGGAACTTAATGTGACAAATTTTATCTTGAATTTCTCGTCTCAACTTTTTCGTCTACTTCCTGCCTCTCAATTTGTTCATATTACCCTCCTTGAGTGACTTGCCTGTTTTGTGATGAGTAATTAACTTTTCCTTACTTGTATGGTCTGACCTCCTCGTTCCCTCCCTCCCTTCCCTCCTTCAGCTGTGATATATCCTGAGGTTAGCTGCACAGCTCGGCTGGGCCTTAGTTAGGTGCCTCC
>NW_020870994.1:195805-230805 GCF_003789085.1 Penaeus vannamei | reverse complement strand
CACTATGATTTTGGAAAGTCAGAGAACATCAGAAGGTATCACCAGCCAACTCCGCCAAAATACAACCTGAAAAACGTGACAGCGCCAGTGGCTCTGATCTGGGCACAGAATGATTGGCTTGCTGATCCAGAAGTGAGGATCTTTCTTATTTTCTTGTACTCTCTCTTCCTTTTTCAGTGCTAGTGTGGAAGTTATTTCTGTTATATCTCAGAATACCTTTTATAATTGAAAGAATAAACTTTCATGTTTTGTAATATTATTTTTCATTATTGCTTGTTTGTTAACCATTATGAATGTACAATAGTAATGGAGTTAAATGGAATTGCTATTGTAATTTGAAACTCCCTTAAATGAAAAACAGGCCTTTTACCTTTTTTTCTTTTTTCAAATTTTTAATCTTTTATTTTATTTTTCAGGATATTGTATACCTTGCCTCAGAACTTCCAAATTTGGTACTGAACATTAAGATGCCATTGCCCGATTTTAACCATATGGACTTCATCTGGGGAATTGATGCAGATAAACTTGTCTACAAAAGAATCCTGAAGTATATGAAATTCTTCTAAATCAAAATGGATGTTGAGAAATTGCATTATTACAATCAATGACATAGATTGTATGTAATGCTTCATTCTGTTGATGTTTGCCACTTCTATATATATATGATTTAGGTATCAGTTTACCATGAAATTGATACTTATAACAGTATATATGTTACTTATAGTCCCAGTCATCATAGATTTAAAATGAAAATGAACTTGCAAAAATATTTGTGTACAAAGGTTTAAGAATACCAGTGGTCACAAAAAGAAGAGATTTGTGGAAGTTGTTTTAGCAATACCAGTGGTCACAATACTTTTAAAAATCAGTATTTGTATAATTTTTATGAATTTGTCATCTTTTTACTTTGTAGAAAGTATTTTTGGGGAAGAAAATTTTTAAGGAGGCTTATACAAAAAAAAAAAAAAAAAAAAAATTATGCTTAGATGTGCCTAAGTTTCTCACTCAATTGTTTTTTTTGCATTGTTGATATCTTTTATTGGTTCTTATACTATTTATTGTTATGATTACTTTGATGTTAAGTATATGAGGAGTTGCTAATAGAAAACAAAAACAAAAAATAGTCAAAGGTTCTTAAAACCATATATTTGAATTTATAATTATACTGGCTGTCAAATATATGTTTGTGTATGTTTCTCATAAATATATGGACGTGTATGTGTATATATTCTTTAAATACACACACATACAAATACATATATTTAAATATGGAGGATTTTATTCATGTATAACATATACTCACTTTGTTTTAAGAATATATATTATATTCTTTTTTTCTAGTCTTATACAAAAGCAGGAATAATTGTAAGCCGTAAATGCTAATTTGCTTGCCAGATATTGTGTGAAACTTACTTTGTAGTCAAGTGAAATTATTCAGAAAATCAAGTATGTGCATGATTTTGAAATATATCTAAAATGAAGAAAGTAATATGCATATTGCTATTGATGTTCCTGTAATCTTACACCCACAAGGCATGCAATAAATCAGTCAAGCAAGGTTTTTGTTATAGAAAAAAATATTGAAAAAAATAAAAATTACTTTAATATCTGTCTTGTTATTCTACTCCCTCGTGTTAATCCATTATTCATGGAGTATGTTGAAAGGAAAACTGTGGACTCTCTTGAAGTTAATGAAAGTCTCATCAGTATCTGAAAGCAGTTCTTAATCAATGTTTAATCTATTCAACACCCACATTTTTTAGGTTACATTGCTAAAGATAATGTCTCTTGTCATTAAAGATTCATGAGGAAAGCAGAAGAATTCTTTTACTGTTGGCTCTTCATATTTCTATGAAGGTGTGTTCGTGTGTACTGAGAACATTGCAAGTCCAGTTAGACTAACCTTCATCTAGACCCAATGCAGGGATCTCGCCTGCCTTGGGCCTCCCCTGATTTAGTTGTCTGACCCTTACCCCCGTATAGGGCACTGGGGGATGGACTTAATTTCCCTTACATAATCAAGGCTTCCCATGGCCAGTAATGAAGATGTAATACCCTTATTAGGGGCAATGAGGCTTGCCCCTTCATCAAATAGCTCCACCGGGTCCCCAACCCCAGGCTCTCCTTTGACCATGACTCCTAACACAAACTACTACCCACTCCTCAATGCCTACTAGTGCATTACCCACCCAAGCCGAGACTCAATCTCCAGAAGACATTCCTACCCTCCCAACTTCCTCAAAGTCATCAACTCAACCCCCACAACCTTCAAGCACCCCATCCTCCCTTATTACTACCTTAAGCCTTATTCTCCATAATAATCCCTCTTCCACCACCACCAACCCTACAAATATCTTAAGTACTCTGTTTAGCCCAACTAAATGGGACCGATTTTTTGTGATCCCTTCTACAGCTCCTTACTCAGGCAACACTTTTCTTTCAACAATGTCTCCAAAAACAAGTGGGCAGAGTCCCTTTCAATACCAGACGTGATCGTTTCCGTCTCGTAACAGTCAGATCAGAAACTGAATCTACAGCACTATCCAATCTAACTGATCATTCTGGCATCCCCATTCCTGCAGAACCTCATCCAATCCTTAATAATTGTACCGGAACTGTCTCTCTCCCCCAGCAAACTGCCCAGTCGATACCAAAGATTGGTCAGACAGTGGAGAAGACTTATTAGAATGCCTCAAAGACCAAGACGTGAAATCAGTACATTGCTGCACCATTCCTCCTAGAAGTCAATGAAAGAAACCAATCAACATTGCCAAAATTACTTTCCGTACACATAACCTTCCCTTACGTATCTACATTGGTGGACAATCCCTCCTTGTTCGACCATACCAACCCCCACCCCTTCAATGTCAAAAGTGTTGGCGCTTTGGACATCCTGCCAAACACAGCCGTTCCACAGCCTGATGCCATCTGTGTGCCCAACCAGGTCATAACAGATCAAACTGTTCTGCACAAACACGTACATGTGCTAACTGCGGTGGCCCCCATAATGTATTTTACACAGGCTGTCCCACTTACAAGTTTGAATCTGAGGTAGCAACTCTCAGATAATACAAAAATGGTCTCACTTTACGTGAAGCCAGACAGGAAGCACGTCAACAAGGTTTCTCTCATACTCCCTACTCTAGTAATGTTGCTCGCTCTGCCCCTTCCCCTTCACTTCAAGATGTCCCTACACCCTCCCCTATACCTACTTCCCCACTTCCACTTCTACATTCTGCCTCCCCAAGTCAAATTCTTTTGCCACTCTAAATCCAGACACCCAATCTCAACCACAGCCAAACACAATCTCCCCAACACCATCCCTCTCCCTCCCCGCCTTCCACTACCTTTACCTTTACTCCTCAGACACCAGTCTCCTCTTCCCCCCCTCATAAGAAACCTTTGTCCCACAAAACTCTCCAACCAACTCCACTGCAAAAACTATGGAAGATATTCAAAACTATATGCTTGAGAGACAAAATTCCATAACTCATGCTCCCTCCACACATGAAGTGATTGCTGAGATCCATACCCCTCCTACTCATATTCCCCCTACACCCCTTCCTCCTAGCCCCTCAATTCCATCCACCACGATATCCATCCCCTTGACATCCATCCCCCTCTTATTCATAGCACCCCTACACCCCTTCCTCCTAATCCTTCCCAAGACAACACATCCCCTTCAACTTAACTATCCATTCTTCCGATATCCATCCTCCTACAACTAATATTCCCCCCACAACATTTCCTCCTACTCCTTCCCAACACAACCCACCCCCTTCAACTCTAACTATATGTACATTTTCCCTCCCTCCATCCCCTCTCTCCTTTCCACTCCCTCCCGGATACACACGTGAATCACTCATGTCACAACAATGCCCTTCCCCAGATTCCCTACCTCCTGATATCCCTCCTTTACACCCCATAGCTCCCGCCCCCCCAGATTCCCCTGCACGTAGAGGCGCTTTCACTCATAAAATAACTAAGATATAGCTCTCCTACAATGGAATATTCGTGGTTTCCGTTCTCACAGACCAGACCTACGTTATATCCTTGCTTACAACCTGTTCTTTTTCCTCAGACGCATAAATATCCTTCACTTGATCTAATCCCCTTACCAAAACCACCATAACCCATTCCCTCATCAACTCCTTTACCCATCTCCAACCTTTCAATATTACTTTAGATAGATGACGTATAACAATTATCACCTGCCATCACCTTTTACTATACTTTCCTATAGTGCTATATGACCTTTGATGTCTAGCACATTTATTTCTCTTTTAACCATTAACCATTAACCATTGCCTACTTCTATCTGTTTACTACTACTACTACATATAACAGTGACTATAGTTTAAATTACACAAAATAATGGGGGTTTTAAATTTTAAATCTACTGATCAAAATCTTTATGAAAGTCTTGTCCCAGGAGTGGAAGTGAAGCTAATATAAGCTGCATGGTAAACTTGTAAATAATATATGGTCTTTGTAATATTATTTATTCTTCAAGAAGCTGCCTAATAATTGCCTATTCTATACTCAATAAAAATCAGAATATAACATAACATTTCCCAGAACACTTATCAGGGCAAATACAAAATAAAAAACAGTTGCATTAAACATGTAATTTAACATAGTACATGAATAAATTTCAAATTCAGTATTCAACAATCAATTGTATAAATTAATATTGATTAAAAACACATAAAATATATGTGCATTAATAACACAAAAGTGAAAATAAGATCTAAAAAGTGAGCAAAACTTTTCATCAATAAATTGCAAGTGTAGATTTTCTCAAATATCTACCATATCATTCAAATTTCATATAAACAGTTGAGTTCACACAGTTTTCACAGCCAGCATGCTAACATATTATATACAGTATGTTTGGCTTTTTTAGTGTGTCAGGATAAGCAGCACATAATACTGTCCTTGAAAAGCGAGGGAATGCCAACACAAGTGGATAGACAATTATATAAGAGGACTACTAGAGGGGTATTTAGCCTTAGAGTAGATATTCCAGCCAAAGTACACATTGCATTTGGGAAGTTCCAAGCATGAAAAAAATATATAAATAAAAATTGTGTTCCTCAACACAACAGGGGAAGGGTGAATATCTCTAATGCGAGAGAGAGACAAAGGGTGTATAATCTGAGATTCCATAAACTAGAGGGACTGCTTCTCGGGGTTCATTGTGTGGCTTTCCTGTCATGCGTCCATTATGTACTTGAAGGTTAGGATACATTAATTACGTACCAATATTCAGATACAATTGGCAGATCACTATTAAAAAAATCTTCACAAGAATGTCAATTAGAAGGAAAAAAAAAAATGCTCTTTGGACTAGATTAAATGAAAAAAAATTAATTCACTGTTGTAACAATCCTTAGATTATTGTTGTGAACGTCAATATATATAGTATATAACATATATCTTATATAATATATATATGTATATATATTTTCCAGTATATGCTAGTAATGTAAATCTAGACTATTTACTTTCTATCCTTTGGAGTTAAGCCTAACCCATCACATTCTATAAATATGCAGTCACTCTCCTTATCTTCTGTGATGGTAAACTTCACCTATAAGAGAAAAAATAAATCCATAGCTGAGTATATATATCATCAAAGAATCACATATAACCTCAAGATAAACAACAAAATAACAGAAATAATACAGAAATAGTACTCTAATTACCTTAGTCATTAACTCCGCAACATGTATAGCTGTCTTGGTGTGGTCTGTTAAGGGCCCAGTACGTATAATGGATTTGCCTTTCGCTAAAGCCATGTATAGTATAACCTTGGACAAACAGGAAATCAAAGTCAATTAAGAACAGTGCTATTCTTTTGATATTATTTACTTATTCACAAGCTGACTTATTACATATTGTTCTTACAATACAGTACTTACCTTACTATGTTATCAACCTATTTGTAATTTCATTTGTCTATTGTATTTTTTCTTATGAAATCTGTTCATCACAAATATCTACATACCTGATCCTGAGCATGGCTATCCAGACATGCCTTCCTTTTGATGCAATCTAAGATTTCTTTGGCTGCTTTCTCCCCATCCTGTTCTGCAGGTTTGCCCTTCTTACCCAGACTGGAACCACCAAGGATGCAACCGCTAGTTGTCTCAGCCCACAAGCTACATTGAAAGACATAAAAACAGTTAATCTTGTGCAGGGATATCCAAATTAAATTCTGTAGTACAGTTTAAAATAAAAAGTCTCTAAAACAACTCTACAAATATCAATCTTACTCTAACCTTAAATTTCTAAATGTCTAAATGCTGAACTATTCGAATTGGTTATCTTACACAATGCCAGAGCCACTTCCAACAGCTGTCTCAGGATGTTCTTGGATTCGGTCAACACGAATTTTAACTCCTTGAGGGAGATTCTCATACAGAAGGTTTTCTGCAGCATCTGCCATTTTGTGTGCAACCTAAAAGGAGTTTTAGAGTAAGTAGGCAACCATTTTTCATACCAGTATCACTATTTTCTTTGATGTTTGGACTTTCAATATTTTGAAGATTAGTTAAAATAAAGCACCCAAGTATTAGTAAAATTACAAGATAAATGGTAAGTCAACCTCTACTCGGGCACTTCTTCCTAAATTATTTAGATATTCAAAATTTACTTCATTTTACATTTCCCCTCACACATAGTACACTTAATTAGATGATATATATGTAAGGTATACTGACTCGTATAGGGAGAACTCCAGCTACATAAGCTTTGCCATAAACTGATATGACTTCACCAAAGTCAGTAAAATCTGCGGCAATCAGACCTTGTCGGGCCGGTTTCACTTCTAAGGATACCTCTCCTCTTCCTTGAGGATAGAATCCCCTGAAACATAAGCATTATCCTTCATTACTTACAAAAACTAATATATTTCTTAAAGACATACCATTTGCATTTTAGCCCTGCTAAATTATTACCAATCCATTATGTCGCCAGTTCAATAATATATACATGAAAATGGGCCTTTTATAAATACTTATCATAAATATTTATATATCTTTATAAATCTGAACTTTTAGCTTAATTTTGAATAGCCATTCTTACTTTCCTGTCAAAAGACATTACACTTAAAGGTGCAAAATTAATTGCATAAAAAACTACTCTATATTGTCTATTACAACTAATCTAACAATAATCACATGTTTTGTATGGTATTACTACTCTTTTCCAATCAACAATAAAACTAATCACATTGCCAATATTTCTATATTTCTTAATTCACAAATTACATTGTACTCTCCTCATCATGATCACAAGTTTTGCCTTCAACCATGAAAGTATCAGGCACTACCCATAGTCTTTATCAAGAGTGATTAAAACAAAACAAAAACATTCTCTGTGTTGAGAGGAGGAGTGAACTTAACAATTCTTGGATACCTAAAAGACTAAACGTTTATAACCAAACAAGAGTAAAATCCTATACACTGCAAAACTTTCTTCATGTGAACAAAAATTACCACATATTGCAGTACCTCTAAAACAGGCTTAGCCAATAACCTTTGTTTTCACCTCTTTTTCTTTTCTCAAAACAGTACCTTCTATGGAGGAAGAGCCGGAAGTCTGCACCAAACCAGGCACTAACTTTTCTGAATACCTGGAGAGAATGCATTAATAAATTTTGTGCCATTTCACATTCACTGTTTTTTTTTTCTTATTATTATTATTTCCTAATACTGAATTTTACTTTGATTGTTTATATCAACTTTTCACATCAAAGAATATTTTGTTTCTGTCTTAGAAATGATGTTTTATCATACTGGGGGATGGGGGGCAGTAAAATAAATACTAAGAGAATTTTAGGGATTAGGTCTTGTCAACAAGAACAGAAAATAATATTTAACAAAGTCTTTTGAAAATTGTTGGAATCTATATACTTTCTTCAAATAAATGAGCATGATATTCATATTGAAGAAGAGGAAAAAATAACAACAGATGTATTCTTTTTGACAAATCCCTTACCATTTCTTTGAAAACAGTATCTTTGAATAAATATATGAACTATTTACATAAATAAATAAACACATGCACTTTTTAACTACTAATCTACACGTTTTGCTTACATGTATAGTGTAGTCAACTTGTGGCGCCATTTCTGCGTTGGTTCCGCCAGACAAGGTCAGATAGGTTGGGCTGCTGGCGTACAGTGCACATGGCAAGGCAGCTTGTATTAACAGACTCACACTCCTACAATGGAAATAAGTGGGATATCAACCATTTAAAATTCAGAACTATCTAATACTTACTATTCTGTTCCTAGTCAATTTTAACTTTAGGGATCTGGGAAAAGTTAAAATAATTTTCAAATATTTTGAAATGGCTTCTTTTGTTACAATGTGAAATTTGTCAACAGTTCCGCAAACTGATTGAAAATGATTAAAGAAATATTAATTTCCATAAGATTATTTCTAATCTCTAAACACTATTTTTAACACAATCGAAATTTTCACTATGTCACTAAGTTACATTATTATCAATATTAAAATAAAATACAAACAAACTTACCCAGCAGTCTGAGTATCGGCTACATATTTACCGCCCGAAATATGACCCGGGTAAAAGCTGATCTCCATCGACCCGATCTCCCCTCCTTCCAGACGGCCATTGCTTGTGTCCCTCACCAGCTGTAACCCTTAGGTCATTGCTCAAATAAGTAACTTGTAAACATTTTTTCTCTATAATTTATATTCAGTACCCTAAAATTGTAAGTTATACAAAACAGCCTCCATAAATAATTAACATAGCTATTACTTTTTCCTATATTTAATCTAGATATCAATGGTTATGACCAGTTTTATTTCAATTTTTTCCTCCATTATATTTAACCCCTTAATTGTTTATGTAAAGAATTTCTAAAACTTTTAAAACCTAAACTTGTTAATTAATTCTCATCTATACTATTTTCCACTCTTATTCAAAGATCCCAGAAAAATATATATACATAAAATATTCACATATTTTTGGACATGCACACTTTTGGATAATGTTAACAATAAAGTTTTTTTTTTTAATAAATGCACAATTTGAAATATATGCTACATGTATAAATCTAAAATTTCCTTGGAAAAATCTGCATCATAAGACCCTAAAAACATTTTCCTATATGTAATAAGTGGTTATCATTTTCTATAATACCGTACCTGTTAAGTGCTGTGGCCGCAAACCAGGATTAGGTCTTCCTGCTCGGATCTTTGTGACTGTTATAGGAAGCTTTCGCACAGAGCTCAGGGCCAGTCCCATGCGCAGAATCTGGCCACCCTAATAGGAGATGAATATAATAAAAAATCCTGATAAATGTGAAAACTATGAGATATTTCTAAATGTATATAAAAATATGCTATTGTATGAGCTACAACTACAGAATTTTAAGTAATGATAAATATTAAATATGTTTGTATTACAGGATGCCTTTATAATTATGACAATCTTACCTTTGTCTAAAATACAGGATATAATTCAAAATCACATTAATAAAGAAAGGCAGCACAATCTACAATAAAAAAAAAAAAATAAATAAAAAAATAAATAAATAAAGGAATTCATACAATGGAAAAAGATTCCACATAAATGTGCAAACTGATGCATGCGCACGTGATACACACCCCCAAACATGCATACGCGCCAACAGAGAATAGGCCTACGGAAATGAATGAAAGATTGAATAAAACACCAAATAAATACAATTTTCTGGTAGCAGTTTATTACAAAATTATATGTTGCATCAAAACAAAATTATCATTCAAAATCTTGTAACAGACTTGTATAGATATCAAGAGGTACTAAAATCAAGATTTAGTTTGTGTAGATATTTCTAACCTATATTTTAGCCTAGATAAATATTTTATGAGATTTTTTTTTCTTTCTTTCTTTTTTGTAACTATAATGGAATACAAACTATCTGAAAACAAGGAAAGTGGCCCAGAAAAAAAAAATATATAAAGATATATATATAAAAATAATAATGCCCTCAGCTATTCCTGCAACATATCTTGAGCTCTGGCAGGGGCCAATAAACTCCTACTATGCTTAATCTAAGACGGTAAAGCTTGGGATCTGTTCTTTATTTGTCAAAAATTGCTGCTTGAGACTGGTTCTTTATTTGCTGATAAACTGCCGCTTGGGACTGGTTCTCTGACTACCGATAAATTGCCATTTTGGATTGCTTCTTTATTTGTCAATAAACTGTTGCTTAGGACTGCTTCTTTCATGGTAATAGATTGTCAGGGAGGTGTTGTCAAGCTTTACCCTACTAGACAGTATATAATGGATGTTCGCTGGTCTTTGTCAGAGTCCAAACAGGCTTGTTGCAGACATAAAGGCATCTTCCAAACTTTCATCACACAGTAAGTAGTGGGTAAAAGTCCCAATATAAAAATAAATGTGGATAAATCATGGATATATCTTAACAATAGTCATTATAATAATGAAAAGACTTAGTCTTTTCTTGTGCTCTATCTTTACTTCAATTTACACAAGAAATGCCACAAATAAAAAGGGTCTCAAATTTAATCAAAGTAACCATTCCATACACCATTTAAAATGGAAACCTGCTTATCTTCCATTAAAAATTCACCATGAGAAGAAGTTCTCAAAAAAGAAACATAATGCAGATCTGATAATGGTATTGGCAATGCTATATTAGAAATTCCCAATTACTTTTACAATTTACATTTACAATCCAATAACCACTTTGAAACTAAAAACAATAACAAGAATTAAATGAGACCGAGAAAAAATAATAAATAAATAAACATGGCAAGCATCGCATAAAAATAAGAAAGTCAAGTATACATGAAGGCGTCATTCCATATTAAATTTAACAGGGTTGTAACATTGTAAGCCGCCATGCAGAATGTCATAGATCCTTTAAATATTTGTTAACCCCATTGAGAACAGTAGAGAGAGAGATAAGAAAGAAAAGAAAAAGAAAAAAGGATCCAAAAATCACACTTAGAATATCATGAAATGAAGGCATCTGTATAAATTTGATCAATAAAACCATTCATTGGTGTCAGAAAATTTTTAACCTCTTCATTTTGAGCCAATTTTTTTTCTGTCTCCTTAAATATACAGCAATTTACTTTATACCAATTGAAGGAGCAGTCTTTGAACTGTTTAAAAGTATCATGAGAACCATTTGTTTATGGAGGAGACAAAAAGTGATTGCAGTTGAAGAAATCTTTTTATTTTTGTGAAAATTTGCCATTATACATATATTTTTACCAAATATTTTTTAATATTTGCTTGCAAGCATGGCCTCAAAGAGTTCATAAAAAGCCCAAAAGTTTTATAACATCTGGTATTTGAAACTTCCTGAGTACCAAGACCAAATCATTCACAGAATAGTGTTAAAGAAGCCACTTCAATGTACTTGAGATATCTGAAGTTGAATCATCCTCTTCAACAAGTCAATCAAAAATAGGTGTCTTAAAAACTTCTAAGCTATTTTTTTTGTTTTTGTTTTTTGCCCCAAAAACACAGCATTCTAAAGCTTTATCAAATTTCTTATGCACATGTAACGTTAGACAGTGCAGTGGTCACATTTAAGCTGCCATTTGCAGCAGCTGTAGGAACTGAATATAGCCTTCTTTGAAATGGGAAAGTCACTGCTGATCTTGAAAAGGCCAATTCAATGACAGAACACCTGTGAGAAATGTTGAGTTTCCAGTGTTCTGGGTTATTTTAAAGTGGCAACGAAGAATAATTAGACTATAGTAACCATGCCAGGTTAATATCTGGGCCCAATCAAGAGCTCCAAATGCCGAAAAAATGATTAAATTGAAGCAATCCAGACAGAAGAAATATGCGAATGAAAGCTTAACGTTTCCAGATCTAAAGGTATTTGGTTTATCATTTTATGGTGTGAATGCAGCTTTATCTCGCTGTGCATACCAAGGTGAAGAGAATGTGTCCCAGGGGTGTTGAGAGGATCTGCCCCCCATCAACCCAGGCACGCCTAGTCATGACAACTTAAATTGTTAGATCAGGCTGGTTTGTTGGTCAATATTTTTTTTGGGGTTCTAACATGTGAATTCCTGTAGAGTTTTGCCAAAAGGTGGGTTGGGCTCCTGTAAAGTTTTTGAATATTGGCACATCAGTCTATAGAATTTCCAAAATGGCCGTTACATCCGTAGAATTTCAAAAGTGGCAGTTACATCAGTAGAGTTTCATTGGCCGATTTTAAGTGTTTTATGCATTTTTGAGCTTTATTATTCTTATTTCAGCCTGTTTTACCCCATAATTTCCGTGATATACTTCTTGCCCTCCCCTGTTAACGGAACTATCAAATGGTACTTGATCTCCTGATCGATTCATTCGCAGAATAAACAACAAAGAGATTTGATGAAATCATTGTATTTCCTGCCGAAAAACATTATTTTTTTTTTACTTAGTCTCTGGGGGGATGCTTTGATATCAGTGACAATTACCCTGTACCCTGCATCCAATAGTTATATATTCTATAATAAAGAGACACTTTTCAACAAACCATTTTGCTTTGTCAGATGATTTAGACCATGATACCAGTTTTGTCTATGAAATAACAGTTACTAAAAATCATGGCTTTCATCAACAACATTGAATATTTCCCTTATGATATCATAAAGCAGATTTCAGCATTGATGCAAACTAGACTTTCTTTGCAACAAGTCAAGGCAAATCATAAAGTGACAGAATAGGGGAAACAGTCAAGAGATTGACAACCTGACAAGAAACTATTGTCTGAGCAAATTCTCACTGTTTCAAGTGTGTGTACATTCTGCCAAGAGAACATTTCAAACGTCAGATTTTTGTTTATCTCGAAAGAAGGAATGAGTGGTGTTCATAGAAAGTTGCAAAGCAGATTTGACCCACGACATACATTACCTGGGACCAGGAGCTACCACTTCTTTGAGCCACATTGTGTCATTGCTTACAAGTGAATATCTGAAGATGATGCTTTTGCAGGCACATTTAACAATACTTGGAAACCTCAAAAAATGCATTTCTCTGAAGATAATAAGCTTAAATGACTATGAAAGATGGAATAATGCACAGGCCGCATTGATATGATGAATATATAACCACTCCAAAAGGGATTTGAACCCCCACCGCTGTTGCCTGAAATAATCTGCCAGATTAAGGCACCCATACTGTCACTGACTGGACATACAATAAAACTGAAGTTGATTTAAAACAAATATGTAATATTTTTACTATGGCAAACTGAAAGGTAATTTGGGTATTTGTTACAGAGTGATGCACCCTCCCACAGACTAAGTCGAAAAAATTGATGTTTTTCTGCAGGAAATCCAATAATTTCATTGATTTCCGGTGTTGTTTTTTGTGGAAATGAATCGTTCGGGAGATCGAGTACCATTGCTCCATCAACGATCTTGATTTGATGGAGGGGAGGACATAAAGTATATCAGGGAAATTAAGGGAAGGGGTAAAACAGGCTGAAATAAGAAGAATAAAGCTCAAAAATGCATAAAACACTTAAAATCGGCCAATGAAACTCTACAGATGTAACCGCCATCTTTGAAATTCTACGGGCTGACGCGCCAGAATTAAAAAATCCAAAGGGATCCCAACCCACCTTTCGGCAAAACTCTACGGGGAAAATCACATGTTCCAAACCCCCTAAAAATACATATTGACCAATAAACCAGCTGATTGGGGGGCTCTGCCCCCAACACCCCCCAGGGCACATTCTCTTCACCTCGGTATGTACGGCAAGATACAGCTGCATTCACAACACAAAATGATAAACAAAATACCTTTAAATCTGCGGCCATCAAACTTTCGTTCGCTTCCTTCTACCATCTGGATTGCTTCGATTTTAATAACTTTTTTGGCATTTGGAGCTCTTGGTGGGCCCATATATTAAACTGGGATCATTACTGAAGTCTATTTTATCTTCTTTGTCACTGTATAGTCTTTAGAATAACCTAGAATGAACACAACACTGGAAACGCAACATTTCTTACCAGCGTTCCACCTCGAAATGAGCGGGCTGGCCAGGTATCAACCTGGCAGCAGGCGAAAGGAGTTGTGAAATGCACAAAGCGCACGATTCTAAATAAGGCTATAAACCAATCTTAAAACATATAAATGAAGTATAATAATATTAATAAAATACTTTAAGAGCATAAATGTGCAACATTATACAGTGATAAGTAGCCAAATATTGTTTTGACAAGCGCATAGTAACACTGGTACTACTTAGGGCATCGCAGTAAGGAGTTCATGGGTCAGTATTGTGTTTTTCTTCACAAGGTAAGCATGCTGATGGACTTGGAATTTGAAAGGCAAGCGCGCATTATATTTTCATCATTTACCAGTAAATATGGGGCCGCTGCAGTTTAAACTATGCTCTATTCCACTCTATTTCATCCGCTCTATAAGATGGCGGTGTCCATTTCCCTCTATCTACGTGCTTCGGTGTCTTCAACCTATACTGTAATTTGTTATTCACCTTAAAGTAAAGTCATCACTTCAGTCACTCTGACTGTACCTTTTAAATGCTATTTAAATCCAAAAGTAGTTAGGCATCAGGCTTTTATAAAACTGTTCTGTGAATGATTTGAAGTCTTGATACTCAGAAAGTTTCAAATGCCAGATCTTCTAAAACTGTTGGACTCTCTATGAACTTTTGAGGCCATGCTTGCAAACAAATATTTCAAAATAATTAGTAACAATTTATGTACAATGGCAAATTTTTACAAAAATCAAGAGTTTTTCAATAATTTTTTATCTCCTCCATAAACAAATGATTCTTTTGGCATTTTTAAACAGTTCAAAGAATGTTCCTTCAATTGGTATAAAGTAAATTGCTGTATGTTTAAGGAGACATAGAAAAAAATTGGCTCAAAATGAAGAGATTAAAAATTTCCTGACACCAATGAATGGAATCATTGATCAAATTCATGCAGATAGCTTCATTTCAAGAAATTCTAAGTGTGATTTTAGGATTCCTCAGGATCAATAGGTGCAGGTTACAAATTATCATTCACATGTGAAGTATGAAATTAATTTAAAATGCCCCAGATGTCCCAGCGAGTGAAACGGGTGGTGTCAGAGCCTAAAATAAGGTACTTTTTGTTTATCTGTAAATATGAAACCGCTCGAGATATTAATCACAATCTTTTTTTTTTTTTACTGTTCTTAATGGAGTTAACAAATAGGCAAGGGTTATAGAAACGGATACATTTCTACACAAATATGTTTTTTCTTGGAGGCACGGATCCGGTTTCCCATCCATCCTATCCTATCCTATCCTACCCTAACTCTAACCAAACCAATTCAGGTCTTCTTTGGCAGTACTCGGCTGCATTCGACAACCTCGATCTCGATTCGAGGAAGTGTTCCGGTTATCCATCTCTACAGAAAGATTTTCTGCAGATAGAGAAACGGATCTGTTTCCACACAATGATTTTCGGGCTAAGTGGCACAGATTTTTCCATTTCTATAACCACTTTGTTACAAATATTCAAAAGATCAATGACATTCTACATGGTGGGTTACATATGGTTAAAAAATCTAATGATTTGATATGGAATGACACGAAGGGAAATCTAAGGTAAGTTGCAAAGCATGGTGCAAAACATTGCTTTGAATTAATTATATCACTAGTCCTTATGGATGACAACTAATGTGAAAAAAAAACAGACAACCAAACCACGCCCACTGACAATTTGCAAAAAACAAACAAAAATGTGGCAAGAACAATATAAGTAGAAAACGAAAACAAACAAAACACGAGAACTATATAATCCCCATGAAAAAGGAAGTTTACAATCATATTACACATACCGGTATCAATCATTTTCAACCGTAAACAAGATCATTTTCCAAACTACACATGGGATTGACGGACCGTAAGAATTAACAAAAATAAAAACAAAAAATAAGGAATACTTGACGAAATATCTGTTTGTAAAGACTGGCAAACACAAATACAAATGCACAAACACATACAAGACATACTCAACTTTTCTTAATTCATATTTTTCATAAATCAAAAAATACTTACACCTTCCAAAAAGCTTCCATCGATAGCAATGGGTTCAACCGCCGCCATTTTTAGCAGGGATAATAAACGCACGATAACTAATTCAAATTACTCCCGAAGAGATAAGAATACGAGTCCGGTGATAAAAGGCCACGTGTAGGGGTTCCTGTCGCCGTCGTGTCCGGAGGGAGACTGGCTGTGGGAGGAGCGTGACGTCACTTTATGTCTGGTTTGGTCATCTGTCAACAGAGAATATATACGTATAGTCTTTGATCTGTCAACACATGACAAGAGGTGGCTAAATAGTTTTATATGTCTGGTTTAGTCATCAGTTAAAAATGTCAAGAGGTGGCTAAATAGTTTATATGTCTGATTTAGTCATCTGTTAAAAATGTCAAGAGGTAGCTAAATAATTTATATGTCTGATTTGAGCATCTATCAAGACTGTCAATTAGTGGCTATATAGTTTATAGGCAAGATCCCCAAGATGTGGCTATATAGAGGAATGAAGACAATGTATGTACCACATTCTCTCAAGGGTAGTTATCGTTACTGTTATTATTACCGTTTTGATAATTGTTCTTATTATCATCATTACTATAATAATAATAATAATAACAATAATAATAATAACTATTGTTATTATCATTCTCATTGTTATCATTAGTATTATTATCATTGTTATTATTATTAATATTATTATTATCATTGTTATTATCATTATGACTTATGTTATTATCATCATTATGATTATTATTATCATTCTTTCTATTTATGTCATTATTATTACTATTGTAATTATTGTTGTTTTTGTTATAATGATAATAATAATAATCATCATCATCATTGTTATTATCGTCATCATTATTATCATCCTTATTATCAGCATCATTTCTATTATCATTGCTATTATGTTTGTTGCTGTTGCTATTATTGTTATTATCATTATCATTGCTATCATTATTATCATCATTATTATTGCGACTGTTTTGTTGCTCTTGTTGCACCACCTCGAGCAAGGGAAGGTAGTGTTGCATACATGTGGTGGTAGTGATGCCTAACATGCATATAAGATGATGATTATTATCACTGTTATCATTATAATCATAATTATTGTTATTATCATTATTATTATCACTATGATGATGATTATTATTGTTATTGTTATTATTATGATCATTATTGTTATTATTATTGTTATTATTAGTATTATTACTTTTATCACTACTGGAATTACTACTATTATTATTTTCATTATCGTTATCATTATTTCCATTATTACTATTAACATCATGATTATTATTGTTATCATTACTATCAAAATCATCATTATTGTTATTATTATTGTTACGGTTATCATTATTATATTCATTATTAGTAGTATTACTATCATCATTACCATTATTATTATTATTATTATCGTAATATTATTATCATTACTATCATTATTATCATAATCATCAATAATAATGTTGTCATTATTGTTATGATCATTAATTTGTTCTTATCATTATCATTATCACTATTATCATTATCATTATTATCTTTATTATTATCGTTATTATTATTAACATTATCATTATTATCACTATTATCATTTTGTTATTATCATTATTATTGTCATCATCATTATCATTATAGCTATCATTATCATTGTTGTTAATACTATTATTACTACTCTCTTTATCATTAATGTCATTCATTATAATCATAATTAATGTTATTACAGTTATCAATACTGTCACGGTGTAGTCGTCGCCTCGTCGCGCGGTTAGACATGGTTCTGCCAGCTGTGCCCCACGACCCGGCGTAGGAACTTGTTACAAAGGGCATCGAGACGCAACTCCAGGGCACTAGAAGGATCCTTAGTAACTAGGAGGGAGAGTAGGATCTCTAGCGTAAGGCTAAGGGGGATGAGGGGTAATAGGTAACTGTTTAATAGGTAGCGTCCGGGTTTCGCTTCCATAGAGCAGAACTGGCAGTAACCTAAGAAGGCCTTGAAGTCAGGCAAGAGAAAGACAGAAAGAAGTGACAAAGAGAGACAAAGACATAGAAGAATAAGATAAAGAGAAAGACACAAGAAGTGACAAAGAGAGACAAAGACATAGAGAATTACATAAAGAGAAAGACACAAAGAGAGACCAAGACAAATAACGGAGAGAGATAGACGAACGCAACTTAGTCCTTCTGCATAGGTACTGGCACCTCCAAATATTCTTGCTGACCGAGTTCATGTTTCCTGCTGTCAGACCACTCCGTCTACTGACTTCCTGGTCTGACAGCTCAGAGACATGGACTGCAGTACCAAGGTATGTGTAGCTCTCTGTGGATTCACCGTCCTAGGAGGAGGAACCCCAACTGGAGGCACAGGAGGAGGCCCAGTAGGAGTAACCCGAGCTGGAGGCCCAGGAGGAGGAACCCGAACTGGAGGCCAAGGAGGAACCCGAACTGGAGGCCTAGGAGGAGGAACCCGAACTGGAGGCCAAGGAGGAACCCGAACTGGAGGCCCAGGAGGAGGAACTCGAGCTGGAGGCCCAGGAGGAGGAACCCGAGCTGGAGGCCCAGGAGGAGGAACCCGAGCTGGGGGCCCAGGAGGAGGCCCAGGAGGAGGAACCCGAGCTGGGGGCCCAGGAGGAGGCCCAGGAGGAGGAACCCAAGCTGAAGGCCCAGGAGGAGGAACCAGAGATGGAGGCCCAGGAGGAGGAACCCGAGCTGAAGGCCCAGGAGGAGGAACCTGAGCTGGAGGCCCAGGAGGAGGAACCTGAGCTGGAGGCCTAGGAGGAGGAACCCGAACTGGAGGCCCAGGAGGAGGAACCCGAACTGGAGGCCCAGGAGGAGGAACCCGAACTGGAGGCCCAGGAGGAGGAACCCGAGCTGGAGGCCCAGGAGGAGGAACCCGAGCCGGAGGCCCAGGAGGAGGAACCCGAGCTGGAGGCCCAGAGGAGGCCCAGGAGGAGGAACCCGAACTAGAGGCCCAGGAGGAGGAACAGGAGGAGGAACTCGAACTGGAGGCCCAGGAGGAGGAACCCGAGCTGGAGGCCAAGGAGGAGGAACCCGAGCTGGAGGCCTAGGAGGAGGAACCCGAGCTGGAGGCCCAGGAGGAGGAACGAGCTGGAGGCCCAGGAGAACGAACCCGAGCTGGAGGCCTAGGAGGAGGAACCCGAGCTGGAGGTCCAGGAGGAGGAACCTGAGCTGGAGGCCCAGGAGGAGGAACCCGAGCTGGAGGCCTAGGAGGAGGAACCCGAGCTGGAGGTCCAGGAGGAGGAACCTGAGCTGGAGGCCCAGGAGGAGGAACCCGAGCTGGAGGCCTAGGAGGAGGAACCCGAGCTGGAGGCCCAGGAGGAGGAACGAGCTGGAGGCCCAGGAGGAGGAACCCGAGCTGGAGGCCCAGGAGGAGGAACCCGAGCTGGAGGCCCAGGAGGAGGAACCCGAGCTGGAGGCCCAGGAGGAGGAACCCGAGCTGGAGGCCCAGAAGGAGGAACCCGAACTGTAGGCCCAGGAGGAGGAACCCGAGCTGGAGGCCCAGGAGGAGGAACCCGAGCTGGAGGCTCAGGAGGAGGAACCTGAGCTGGAGGCCCAGGAGGAGGAACCCGAGCTGGAGGTCCAGGAGGACCCGAGTTGGAGGCCCAGAAGGAGGAACCCGAACTGTAGGCCCAGGAGGAGGAACCCGAGCTGGAGGCCCAGGAGGAGGAACCCGAGCTGGAGGCCCAGGAGGAGGAACCCGAACTGTAGGCCCAGGAGGAGGAACCCGAACTGGGGGCCCAGGAGGAGGAACCCGAAGCTGGAGGCCCAGAGGAGGAACCCGAACTGGAGGCCCAGGAGGAGGAACCTGAGCTGGAGGCCCAGGAGGAGGAACCCGAGCTGGAGGCCAGGAGAGGAACCAGAGCTGGAGGCCCAGGAGGAGGAACCCGAACTGTAGGCCAGGAGGGAGGAACTGGGGGCCCAGGAGGAGGAACCAGAGAGGAGGCCCAGGAGGAGGAACCCGAGCTGGAGGTCCAGGAGGAGGAACCCGAGCTGGAGGTCCAGGAGGAGGAACCCGAACTGGAGGTCCAAGAGGAGGAACCAGAGAGGAGGCCCAGGAGGAGGAACCCGAGCTGGAGGCCCAGGAGGAGGAACCCGAGCTGGAGGTCCAGGAGGAGGAACCCGAGCTGGAGGCCCAGGAGGAGGAACCCGAGCTGGAGGTCCAGGAGGAGGAACCCGAACTGGAGGCCAAGGAGGAGGAACCAAAGCTGGAGGCCCAGGAGGAGGAACCCGAACTGGAGGCCCAGGAGGAGGAACCCGAACTGAAGGCCCAGGAGGAGGAACCGAACTGGAGGTAGGAGGAGGAACCCGAGCTGGAGGCCCAGGAGGAGGAACCGAGCAGGAGGCCCAGGAGGAGGAACCCGAGCTGGAGGCCCAGGAGGAGGAACCCGAACTGGAGGCCTAGGAGGAGGAACACGAACTGGAGTCCCAGGAGGAGGAACCCGAGCTGGAGGCCCAGGAGGAGGAACCTGAGCTGGAGGCCAAGGAGGAGGAACCCGAGCTGGAGGCCCAGGAGGAGGAACCCGAGCTGGAGGCCCAGGAGGAGGAACCCGAACTGGAGGCCCAGGAGGAGGAACCCGAACTGGAGGCCCAGGAGGAGGAACCCGAACTGGAGGCCCAGGAGGAGGAACCCGAGCTGGAGGCCCAGGAGGAGGAACCCGAACTGGAGGCCCAGGAGGAGGAACCCGAACTGGGGGCCCAGGAGGAGGAACCCGAACTGGAGGCCCAGGAGGAGGAACCCGAACTGGAGGCCCAGGAGGAGGAACCCGAGCTGGAGGCCCAGGAAGAGGAACCTGAGCTGGAGGCCCAGGAGGAGGAACCAGAGATGGAGGCCCAGGAGGAGGAACCCGAGCTGGAGGTCCAGGAGGAGGAACCCGAGCAGGAGGCCCAGGAGGAGGAACCCGAGCTGAGGCCTAGGAGGAGGAACCCGAGCTGGAGGCCAGGAGGAGGAACCCGAGCTGAGGCCCAGGAGGAGGAACCCGAGCTGGAGGCCCAGGAGGAAGGAACCGAGCTGGAGGCCCAGGAGGAGGAACCCGAACTGGAGAAACAGGAGGCCCAGGAGGAGGAACCCGAGCTGGAGGCCCAGGAGGAGGAACCGAGCTGAGGCCCAGGAGAGGAACCTGAGCTGGAGGCCCAGGAGGAGGAACCCGAGCCGGAGGCCCAGGAGGAGGAACCGAAGCTGGAGGCCCAGGAGGAGGAACGCCGAGCTGGAGGCCCAGGAGAGGAACCCGAGCTGGAGGCCCAGGAGGAGGAACCTGAGCTGGAGGCCCAGGAGGAGGAACCCGAGCTGGAGGCCCAGGAGGAGGAACCCGAGCTGGAGGCCCAGGAGGAGGAACCCGAGCTGGAGGCCCAGGAGAGGAACCCGAGCTGGAGGCCCAGGAGGAGGAACCCGAGCTGGAGGCCTCAGGAGGAGGAACCCGAGCTGGAGGCCCAGGAGGAGGAACCCGAGCTGGAGGCGGAGCCCAGGAGGAGGAACCCGAGCTGGAGGCCAGGAGGAGGAACCCGAGCTGGAGGCCCAGGAGGAGGAACCCGAGCTGGAGGCAGGCCAGGAGGAGGAACCCGAGCTGGAGGCCCAGGAGGAGGAACCCAGCTGGAGGCCAGGAGGAGGAACCCGAGCTGGAGGCCCAGGAGGAGGAACCCGAACTGGAGGCCCAGGAGGAGGAACCCGAGCTGGAGACCCAGGAGGAGGAACCCGAATGGAGGTCCAGGAGGAGGAACCCGAGCTGGAGGTCCAGGAGGAGGAACCCGAGCAGGAGGCCCAGGAGGAGGAAACCGAGCTGGAGGCCTAGGAGGAGGAACCCGAACTGGAGTCCCAGGAGGAGGAACCCGAGCTGGAGGCCCCAGGAGGAGGAACCTGAGCTGGAGGCCAGGAGGAGGAACCCGAGCTGGAGGCCCAGGAGAGGAACCCGAGCTGGAGGCCCAGGAGGAGGAACCCGAACTGGAGGCCAGGAGGAGGAACCCGAACTGGAGGCCCAGGAGGAGGAACCCGAGCTGGAGGCCCAGGAGGAGGAACCCGAGCTGGAGGCCTAGGAGGAGGAACCCGAACTGGAGGCCCAGGAGGAGGAACCCGAACTGGAGGCCCAGGAGGAGGAACCCGAACTGGAGGAACAGGAGGAGGAACCCGAGCTGGAGGCCCAGGAGGAGAACCTGAGCTGGAGGCCCAGGAGGAGGAACCAGAGATGGAGGCCCAGGAGGAGGAACCCGAACTGGAGGCCAGGAGGAGGAACCCGAGCTGGAGGCCCAGGAGGAGGAACCCGAGCTGGAAGGCCCAGGAGGAGGAACCCGAGCTGGAGGCCCAGGAGGAGGAACCCGAGTGGAGGCCTAGGAGGAGGAACCCGAGCTGGAGGCCCAGGAGGAGGGAACGAGCTGGAGGCCCAGGAGGAGGAACCCGAGCTGGAGGCCCAGGAGGAAAGGAACCTGAGCTGGAGGCCCAGGAGGAGGAACCCGAGCTGGAGGCCAGGAGGAGGAACCCGAGCTGGAGGTCGCCAGGAGGAGGAACCCGAGCTGGAGGCCCAGGAGGAGGAACCCGAGCTGGAGGCCCAGGAGGAGGAACCCGAGCTGGAGGCCCAGGAGGAGGAACCCGAGCTGGAGGCCCAGAGGAGGAACCCGAACTGGAGGCCCAGGAGGAGGAACCCGAGCTGGAGGCCCAGGAGGAGGAACCCGAGCTGAGGCCCAGGAGGAGGAACCTGAGGCTGGAAGGAACAGGAAGTCCCAGGGAGAGGAACCCGAGCTGGAGGCCTAGGAGAGGAACCCGAGCTGGAGGCCCCAGGAGGAGGAACCCGAGCTGGAGGAAAGGAGTCCCAGGAGGAGGAACCGAAGCTGGAGGCCCAGGAGGAGGAACCCGAGCAGGAGGCCCAGGAGGAGGAACCCGAGCTGGAGGCCCAGGAAGAGGAACCCGAGCTGGAGGCCCAGAGGAGGAACCCGAGCTGGAGGCCCAGGAGGAGGAAGCCCGAGCTGGAGGCCCAGGAGGAGGAACCCGAGCTGGAGGCCTAGGAGGAGGAACCGGCTGAGCTGGAGGCCCAGGAGGAGGAACCTGAAGCTGGAGGCCCAGGAGGAGGAACCCGAACTGGAGGCCCAAGAGAAGGAACCCGAGCTGGAGGTCCAGGAGAGGACGCCGAGCTGGAGGCCCAGGAGGAGAAACCCGAGCTGAAGGCCCAGGAGAGGAACCTGAGCTGGAGGCCCAGGAGGAGGAACCGAGCTGGAGGCCCAGGAGAAGGAACTCGAACTGGAGGCCCAGGAGGAGGAACCTGAGCTGGAGAAACAGGAGGCCCAGGAGGAGGAACCCGAGCTGGAGGCCCAGGAGGAACCCGAGCTTGGAGGCCCAGGAGGAGGAACCTGAAGCTGGAGGCCCCAGGAGGAGGAACCGAGCCGGAGGCCCAGGAGGAGGAACCTGAGCTGGAGGCCCAGGAGGAGGAACCCGAGCTGGAGGCCCAGGAGGAGGAACCCGAGCTGGAGGCCCAGGAAGGAGGAACCCGAGCTGGAGGCCCAGGAAGGAGGAACCCAAGCTGGAGGCCCAGGAGGAGGAACCCGAGCTGGAGGCCAGGAGGAGGAACCCGAGCTGGAGCCCAGGAGGAGGAACCCGAACTGGAGGCGCAAGGAGGAGGAACCGAGCTGGAGGCCCAGGAGGAGGAACCCGAGCTGGAGGCCAGGAGGAGGAACCCGAGCTGGAGCCCAGGAGGAGGAACCCGAGCTGGAGGCCCAGGAGGAGGAACCCGAGCTGGAGGAACAGGAGTCCCAGGAGGAGGAACCCGAGCTGGAGGCCTAGGAGGAGGAACCCGAGCTGGAGGCCCAGAGGAGGAACCCGAGCTGGAGAACAGGAGTCCCAGGAGGAGGAAGACCCGAAGCTGGAGCCTAGGAGGAGGAACCTGAGCTGGAGGCCCAGGAGGAGGAACCCGAACTGGAGGCCCAGGAGGAGGAACCCGAACTGAAGGCCCAGGAGGAGGAACCCGAACTGGAGGTCCAGGAGGAGGAACCCGAGCTGGAGGCCCAGGAGGAGGAACCCGAGCAGGAGGCCCAGGAGGAGGAACCCGAACTGGAGGCCTAGGAGGAGGAACCCGAACTGGAGTCCCAGGAGGAGGAACCCGAACTGGAGGGCCCAGGAGGAGGAACCTGAGCTGGAGGCCAAGGAGGAGGAACCCGAGCTGGAGGCCCAGGAGGAGGAACCCGAGCTGGAGGCCCAGGAGGAGGAACCCGAACTGGAGGGCCAAGGAGGAGGAACCGAACTGGAGGCCCAGGAGGAGGAACCGAGCTGGAGGCCAGGAGGAGGAACCCGAACTGGAGGCCAGGAGGAGGAACCCGAACTGGGGCCCAGGAGGAGGAACCCAAACTGGAAGGCCCAGGAGGAGGAACCCGAACTGGAGGCCCAGGAGGAGGAACCCGAGCTGGAGGCCCAGGAAGAGGAACCTGAGCTGGTGGCCCAGGAGGAGGAACCAGAGATGGAGGCCCAGGAGGAGGAACCCGAAGCTGAGGTCCAGGAGGAGGAACCCGAGCTGGAGGCCCAGGAGGAGGAACCCGAGCTGAAGGCCCAGGAGGAGGAACCCGAGCTGGAGGCCCAGGAGGAGGAACCCGAGCTGGAGGCCTAGGAGGAGGAACCCGAGCTGGAGGCCCATGAGGAGGAACGAGCTGGAGGCCCAGGAGGAGGAACCAGAGATGGAGGCCCAGGAGGAGGAACCCGAGCTGGAGGTCCAGGAGGAGGAACCCGAGCTGGAGGCCCAGGAGGAGGAACCGAGCTGAGGCCCAGGAGGAGGAACCTGAGCTGGAGGCCCAGGAGGAGGAACCCGAGCTGGAGGCCCAGGAGAAGGAACTCGAACTGGAGGCCCAGGAGGAGGAACCCGAGCTGGAGGAACAGGAGGCCCAGGAGGAGGAACCCGAGCTGGAGGCCCAGGAGGAACCCGAGCTGGAGGCCCAGGAGGAGGAACCTGAGCTGGAGGCCCAGGAGGAGGAACCCGAGCTGGAGGCCCAGGAGGAGGAACCTGAGCTGGAGGCCCAGGAGGAGGAACCTGAGCTGGAGGCCCAGGAGGAGGAACCCGAGCTGGAGGCCCAGGAGGAGGAACCCGAGCTGGAGGCCCAGGAGGAGGAACCCGAGCTGGAGGGCCCAGGAGGAGGAACCCGAACTGGAGGCCCAGGAGGAGGAACCCGAGCTGGAGGAATCAGGAGGAGGAACCCGAGCTGGAGGCCAGGAGGAGGAACCCGAGCTGGAGGAACAGGAGTCCCAGGAGGAGGAACCCGAGCTGGAGGCCCTAGGAGGGAACCCGAGCTGGAGGCCCAGGAGGAGGAACCGAGCTGGAGGAACAGGATCCCAGGAGGAGGAACCCGAGCTGGAGGCCCAGGAGGAGGAACCCGAGCTGGAGGCCCAGGAGGAGGAACCCGAGCTGGAGGCCCAGGAGGAGGAACCCGAGCTGGAGGCCCAGGAGGAGGAACCCGAGCTGGAGGCCCAGGAGGAGGAACCCGAGCTGGAGGCCCAGGAGGAGGAACCCGAGCTGGAGGCCCAGGAGGAGGAACCCGAGCTGGAGGCCCAGGAGGAAGAACCCGAGCTGGAGGCCCAGGAGGAGGAACCCGAGCTGGAGGCCCAGGAGGAGGAACCCGAGCTGGAGGCCTAGGAGGAGGAACCCGAGCTGGAGGCCTAGGAGGAGGAACCTGAGCTGGAGGCCCAGGAGGAGGAACCTGAGCTGGAGGCCCAGGAGGAGGAACCCGAACTGGAGGCCCAAGAGAAGGAACCCGAGCTGGAGGAACAGGAAGTCCCAGGAGGAGAAACCGAGCTGGAGGCCCAGGAGTAGGAACCCGAGCTATAAGGCCCAGGAGGAGGAATCCGAGCTGGAGGCCTCAGGAGGAGGCCCAGGAGAAGGAACCCGAGCTGGAAGCCCAGGAGGAGGAACCCGAGCTGGAGGAACAGGAGTCCCAGGAGGAGGAACCCGAGCTGGAGGAACAGGAGTCCAGGAGGAGGAACCCGAGCTGGAGGATACAGGAGTCCCAGGAGGAGGAACCCGAGCTGGAGCCCAGGAGGAGGAACCCGAGCTGGAGGAACAGGAGTCCCAGGAGGAGGAACCCGAGCTGGAGGCCCAGGAGGAGGAACCCGAACTGGAGGCCCAGGAGGAGGAACCCGAGCTGGAGGCCAGGAGGAGGAAACCGAGCTGGAGGCCAGGAGGAGGAACCCGAGCTGGAGGCCCAGGAGGAGGAACCCGAGCTGGAGGCCCAGGAGGAGGAACCCGAGCTGGAGGAACAGGAGTCCCAGGAGGAGGAACCCGAGCTGGAGGCCCAGGAGGAGGAACCCGAGCTGGAGTCCCAGGAGGAGGAACCCGAGCTGGAGGCCCAGGAGGAGGAACCCGAGCTGGAGGCCCAGGAGGAGGAACCCGAGCTGGAGGCCCAGGAGGAGGAACCCGAGCTGGAGGCCCAGGAGGAGGAACCCGAGCTGGAGGCCCAGGAGGAGGAACCCGAAGCTGGAGGCCCAGGAGGAGGAACCCGAGCTGGAGGCCCAAGAGAAGGAACCCGAGCTGGAGGGAAAAGGAGTCCAGGAGGAGGAACCCGAGCTGGAGGCCCTAGGAGGAGGAACCCGAGCTGGAGGCCCAGGAGGAGGAACCTGAGCTGGAGGCCCAGGAGGAGGAACCCGAACTGGAGGCCCAAGAGAAGGAACCCGAGCTGGAGGAACAGAGTCCCAGGAAGAGAAACCCGAGCTGGAGGCCCAGGAGGAGGAACCCGAGCTATAGGCCCAGGAGGAGGAATCCGAGCTGGAGGCTCAGGAGGAGGCCCAGGAGAAGGAACCCGAGCTGGAGGCCAGGAGGAGGAACCTGAGCTGGGAGGCCCAGCTGTGTGTGTGTGCGCGTGTGTGTGTGTGTAGTAACTCTTTCGCTTCCTCGCTCTTAACTCTTTAATCTCCTCTCCTCGCTCTCTTTCTTTTTTTTTTTTCTCTCTCTCTCGCTCTTTTTCCTTCTCTCTCTCTCTCCCTCAGGGATGCAAATGAGCCGTAAACAAGCGCCAGAGGCGTAAGCATAAAATATTTCGAACACACCTTGTCTTTATTTAAACTGAGTTGCGCCATCCTTTACAATTCAACGTGGCAAGCGAGGAGGCTTCTATATGAACGGAGCCATCGGGTTGAGGGGTGAGTGTGTTGTTGTGGTTGCTTTCTCTCTCTCTCTCTCTCCTCGCGTCTCGTCTCTCTATCTCTCTTCTCTTCTCTCTCTTCCTCTCTCTCTCTCTCTCTCGTTCTCTCTCTCCTCTCATCTCTCCTCTTCTCTCTCTCTCTCTCTCTCTCTCTCTGCGACTTTCGATTTCCACACTTTTAGCTATGCATATTTTTTTCTTCCAAAGAGGAATTTTTGACGTGGCAACTCAGTTGCCGCTACTCGAGTTTTCACACCGTGTCACTAGTTGCCGCAACTGCCATTATTTATTATGGGCTTTTTTGAAGGATCTCTTCTGTAGTTCCTTTTTAGACACCAGTTCCTTGAATGATGGGAGTTGCTTGAGGCTGCTGTTTGCAAGAATTGTTTGTGTATGTTGAAAATGCATTGCAATTCATCGGGTACTATGACTAGTTGCCTTTGTGAGAATGGTGCTAAAACTACAGTATTATAAAATAGAAAACATACACATATGCATATATGCACACGCGACGCACGCACGCACAACACACAGCACACACACACACAACACACACGGCCACACACACACACACACACACCACACACACACACACACACACACACACACACCACACCACCGAGTTTTCCATTTAGTGTTTAGTAAGTGCACACACACACACACACACACACACACAACACAACAACACACCACACACACACACACGCGCGCGCGCGCGCGCACACGCTACACTAGCAACACAGCACACACACACACACACACACACACACACACACTCGGGCACACACAAACACACACACACCACACACACCACACACAACACACACACACCACACACAACAAAATTTTCCATTTAGTGTTAGTAAGTGCCACTAAATCATGGTTAATAAGTACAAAGCAAAATAAATGGAGCTAGACAATCAAAGGCTATGTAGCACTATAGAAGTGGTAGTAGTGGAAAGAGTAAAAGGGTGATTTAGCTGATGATAAATGTGCTACACGTCACAAGTCGTAACGGCAGTTTAGGTTAGTATGTCATTCAAAACGGTAAGTAGGGCGGGGGGAGGGGGTAGAGAGGGTGAGTAAATGGGTTTTTTAAGGGTAAGGATCAGCAAAAGGGTAATTAAATATCAAAGTTGCCAAAGGGAAAAGGGTGGGACTCTACAAAGATGTCCATGGCGGAATGAATGAGACTTGAGTAATGTCATAAGCGTGATGGATAAATTTGGCGGGCTAAGAAATTGGTTCAGTCTCATTCCTGCTTTGTTTTTTTCTGCATCCCTACATCTTTCGTAAATGTAATATAATACCCTTTCTCTTCGGTGACTGTATGCTCCCGAGAAAGAGTACAGATAGATGGAAATGTCCTTTGTCACATATTTTTAGTCTCGCTGTTGAAAAATGCTGTAGATTATCCTCAAACGATTCCCTGTGAGAGAAAGTAGCTCTGTACTCTCAGTGTCTAAGAGTTTCATTTATTTCTACCTTGTCTATGGTACTCAGGTTTTCAATCCCTGAGTCTGTAAAAGCCATCCCGAGGACTTGGATCACCATTTCTCATCTCCAGTTAATTGAATCAAATGAACTAAATTTATTCTAGTAAATAAATAATCACGTTCCTATGATCTGACCTGAGGCAAATAAATTCATTGTTGACGCTATACAAGGCTGATTCTAGGATGGCTTCAAAAAATATTAAAAAATCCAGCGCAGTGCAATATAGTGATGAATGAGATGTCATTGGTCTCTTTGGCAACTCTGCAAATTGCACTTAATCTAAAAATTTCTGCCAGTTCGATTAACTGTGGTTTTTATAACAAACATAAACTAATGTTGGAAACTCCGTCAATGTACACCCTTATAAGTAAGAGCGGCGACAAACAAAATCCATTAAATTATGTTTCCGTTAACTAGTGTAGTATGCAAGCTGCTAGAAAGTAAACAATTAGGAAACAATGGGTTGAAAATTCTTGAAGAACACAAATGATATCAAATAAACAATTTGCTTTAAAAGAAGGAAAGTCAAGTGTACCAAATCTGTTTTTTATGATAGAGTATCTGAAATATTACAAGAAAGAGACGGCTGGGTGGATTGTATGTAGGACTATAAAAAGGCTTTTGATAAGGTGTCTCATAAGAGACTACTATGGAAATTAGAGTACCTAGGTGGAGTGAAAGGCAAAACTACTCGCATGATGAAAATATTTTCTTCATGAATGAGCAGATGAGCACAGTGATTAGGGGGAAGCATTCTACATGACGATGAGTAACCACCTGAGTGCCTCGAGAATCGGTTTTGGCTCCGATTGTTTACTATTTTCGTCAATGATTTAGAGTCAAACATAAGCCCCAGTAGCTATCTGAATAATTTGCAGATGAACGCAAAGATACAGAAGAAAAGAGGATAACAGACTAACCTCTCATGCCAATGCCCTCAAAGTGAATCGAGAACTTATTTACGTCGAGTTGTACATGGAAAATGGAATTCAATATCAATAAATGCCACGTAGTCAGGTTCGTAAAAAGTAGAAATCGCCCACTATTCCAATATAAATTAGGAGACGCAATATTAAACACAGCTGACAGGGATAAAGATCTTCGGGTAATCATAAATGGAAACCTAAACCCAAATGATCATATAAATGAAAAGGTCCACGAAATGCTAGGACTGATTTCCAACATGAAGAGGGCAAATTCGTGAGTATCTGGACGAAGATATGGTAAAAATGATAATTGTTGCAATCATAAGACCAAGTCTTGTACGGTGCAGTGGTATGGAGTCCACACTTAAAATAGTGTATTGATAAACTGGAAAGAGTTCAGAGACTGGCCACAAGATGGGCACCTACTCTAAGAGATATGTTACGAAGATAGACTACAGAAATTAGGACACTACCTTGGAAGAAAGAAGGAAAAGGGGGGACATGTTTATGCTGTTCAACTGTATTACAGGAGGAGTGAAATTTGATAAAGATGACTTTTTAATCTTGAACACAAGAAGGACAAGAGGACACAACAAAAAGTTGAGAGGAAAAAGAGGTAATACTGTAAAGATGTAAAAAAATTAAGTTTCCCAAACAGTACTGAACCATGGAACAGGCTCTTCTGTATTGAAAGATCGAATAATGCACTAACGCATTTATATGATGAATACAAAACCTCTCCGATCGGGATTCGATCCCTCGCCGCCGTTGCAGGAAGGTATCTGCAAGACGGGCACTCTACCACTTACCACCTTCTTCTGTATTGAACCAACTAGGTAAAGAACACGCACGCACACACGCACACACGCACAACACGCACACACGCACACACGACACACACACACACAACACACACACCCACACCACACAGCACACACACACACACACAACACACACACACACACACACACACACACACACACACACACACACACCACACACACACACACACCACACAATGAGTGTGGTAGAAAAACTACAATGTACAAACTAGATTTATTGAAATATGAGACAACAGTTTCGGAATTAGAATCCGTATTCGGGTCTTCAGATCTGAAGATGGATTGTGGGTTTTTCTATCACAGTAATTCATACGGTATATATATATATATAATATATATATATATATATATATATATATATATATATATATAATATATATATATATGTTCGTGGTGTGTGTGTGTGTGTGTGTGTGTGTGTATGTGTTAGTGTGTGTGTGTGTGTTGTGTGTGTGTGTGTGTGTGTGTGTGTGTGTGTGTGTGTGTGTGTGTGTGTGGTGGTGTGGTTGTGTGTGTGTGTATACATATATATGTATATATATGTATATAATGTATATATATGTATATAATATAATATATATATATATATATATATATATATATATATATATATATATATATAATATATATATATAATATGCACACACACACACACACACACACACACACATATATAATATAATAAAAAAGACTCCTAACGAAAGAATCCAACCATGGCTGAAAGACAATACAACAAATTGCCTCCTCCTCACACAAAGATATTTCTTATATAATGGGTATTTTTGTCATTTTACCAAGTCGGCTAACATCCTCTCAAAAAAAAAAAAAAAAAAAAAAAAGTTATCGATAAAATGACATCGCATTACCTCTCCTAGCCATAATGAGTTGACTTAAGTCCCTTCTTCAAACACACAAAGAGAAAAGGTCAAGAAAATATAAATATTGATGAAAAGGACACTCTAAATGCTCTCATTGTAATCATAATAGGATGATTTGAATCCCCTTTTCAGAACCACAATAGCATAACTTGAATCCACTCTTCTATCCCCAAGAGAAGGAAAGGTTTCCAGAAATATTGATAATGATATTACATGACCTCTCCCTCCTTCTTTAGCTCCGCCCACAATCAGCTGATCCAGTTTGTTTTGGTTCCTCCTCACACGTGCTTTTACCTCTGGCGATTTTTATTTGAGAAAAGGGGAAATTGAGACGTTTATGTGTCCGTGAGGTATGCAATTTTTTAATGTATTTTAAAGTTCAGTGGGTGGTTGTTTTGTTTTTCGTATGTATGTGTAGAAAGAAGTTAGTTAAACATTGTTTTAAGAAGAGAAGGTTCGGAGTAAAAAAAGGTGTTCGTGGCTTGAAGAAATTTGATTTGAAGGTAGTTGATTATAATTGTATACATGTTTTTTTCTTGTTTTGTGAATGTGAATTAGTGTGTACAGAATAGACGCCCAGTATTGAAAGCGTAAAGTATGAGTTGAAGAGAAATGAAAGACACTTTCCTTATATACTTTGAAGAACAGTGATGATACAGGACCCGACAAGTTAGGAGTATGAATTATACCAAGGGACTTGCCGTGTCAACTTCAGAAATCGTGATGTTATTGATGAATTACACTATTGATATTCAGATATTGACACATTATTTCAATGGGTTACTATTTGTACAACTACAACCTTCTCTGTGGAGGAGTTATATCTAGGGTCCACAAATACAAAAGTGCCAACATTTACCTTTACTTACGGCCCTGTAGCAAATGCAAGGAAAACTTCAGCTTGTATATTCCTAGCAAAAATAGAGTTTAGGCTGATTCCTTATGTCATGAAAAATCACCATGGAGGTCTAATAGTTTTATCGAGCTAGAATATACTGGTGATATAAATGCTATAGTGTATCAGTGCTGAAATTGTCAAAACTGACAATTTGAAAATATACATATATTGTTAGTATGCATTAAAAATAACCGGTCCCAAGAGAAATGTTAGTTTCAGTTAGATGACACTTAATGATATCTACCAGTGTGTTTTAGTTTGTGTCCTTTTGCTCTCACTAACTGGAATGACTGGCCATTTTGTAACTGATTTGAATTTTTGAGGGCTACAGGTGGAGTACTATTTTCACAATAACAGTTTATTATAGATTTAATTGGCTCAGTCATCCTAATAGGAAGACCTGTTGTGATATTCTATTAGCATCTATTTTGTGCACACTGAGTGCCTAGTATCTAGTACCCTTTTGATACAGAAAGTTTATTAAGTGCTCTTGGCTTTTCTTCATCTTCATTGTCTTAAGTGCCCTAATTATTCATTTACAAAAAATGGTATAAAAGGAAAGTCAAATAATTGAAGCTAAGATTTTCCCTCTTTTAATGTTAGTATATTCAAGTATTACAAATAATAATCCTTTTGAGTATCCCCATTCTTTGAATATATTATTGTGAGCATCATCTTTTGAGACTATTAATGTCATAATCCCCATTGAGTACACCTGCAGGTTAAAAAGGATAAATATATCAAAAGATATTCTTGTGGATTTAATGTGTAAGTACAGTAGAATAAAAGAATGTGTACAGATGAACTGTAAGTGACTTTGACTATCATTATGGAAACTATGTGATGCAACCATATATTGGATTTTTTTATAAATGTAAGAACAGGGGAGTGGATTTGGAACCCTTGTGGTAGGAAAACTGCTGGTAAAAAAGAATGACAATGGGCATATATATGTGTTTCATGTGAGTATTTTTAAATGTGCAAAATCATATTTTATGTAGCAGTTCATGACACAAGAAAAGAATGTATTGCAGTGGAAACACTAAGTTTAGATGGTGGATGTTTGTACTGTAATATTTATTGCTTGTAAATTGTCATAAATCATTATATTGGTATCGTTTCAGTGCTAATCATCTATATATTCTTCATATTTAGCCTTTTGAATTGCACTGAAATAAATTGATGAATTTCTCCCTCCCTCTCTCTCCCTCAGCTGAACAGCAACAAAGAGCATAGCATCATGGGAAAAGTGAGAAGAGTTCGACAGAAGTATCACTCCAGCCTCTCCAAGAATACTCCAAATGCAACAGAAAATAAGGATATGGGCACAGATGCTCCAAGGCTGGTTCCCATTGTGAAGACAAAAACAGATCAGACTGGAAAATCAAGGTTAGTTGTGTGGGTATAATTTTTGGAGGAACTTTTGTGTGAAAAGTGTTGTAGCACTAAAGTGTAAAATGTTTTTTTGATTGAATTATTATGTGTATTAACTAACTAAGAAGATTATGACAATGATATTATTATGCAGTATATCAATGACTATTTTAATATGCATTTTTTTCCCAACGCTTTACTCACTCTATTATCTCTTTTATGTAGTGGGAACATATTTGCTGGCTTAGAGATCAATTTAGGGGGAGCCAAAAAGACTGCTCCTAAGACAGATGAGGTGATGGACACCACAGTCTCAGATTCTGCAGACCAAAGGAACAAAGGCAAGAGGATCAAGAAGGGGAGGATAAAACAGCGTCATCAGGACCTAATGAAAAGTAGGCTTTTTTTATGATGAGTGATGGTGATGTAAATATAAACATTTTTCTGATACAAAGAGTGCATGTCAGGGGTCACCAGTCTGTTGATAATTGTTTTAATAAAAGTATGCATGAATCATATGTAATGTAATAGCTATTTTTAAGTTCCATTTTTCTTATTTCATGTTCCTGTCACTTATCAAGTTAAGCAACTAGGAAATCCCTTAAGAGCAGACAGTGATCTCAGAAACTGCATAATTAAATTGAATGGTTGCTATTAGGAACAATTTAAAAGTTAAATCAGGATGTAAAATCATTAAAATGTATTGAATGGTTCATATTTCAAGCTCAGAAGGTTGAAAATGTTATTATATATGAACTACATTTTAATCTTGATGCAAGCTTTTGGATTAGCTGGCTGGTTAAGGTACTACAATCACTAATCAGCTGATGGTTTGTGTATTTTTTCACCTGCTTTGAATCCTCAAATGCCAGCCTATCTGCTTTTTGGAGTAAAATATTATTGTTTAGGGAAAGATATATAAGCAGTTACATTATTATACTGCACTGTGAAATATTGTTTCATTCTTAAAGAAGCTATAATTATTCAGGTTCAGTACAAGTCAAACAACCTTAGTTTTTCTCACAACCAGGAATGGAGTAGTTCATGCCTTCAAATTAACAAGATATTTTGAAAACCTGCTGTGATATTTTACATACTTTTTGCATACAGTAAGCAGATATGATTTTTTTTTATAACCATTGCCAAATACATTTCACACATGGTAAGAAGATAGGAATATCATTTAAGGAGTAAAAAAAGGTATAAAAGGATTTTAAAAGTTACTAATTATATTCCGTAATTTGAATTGGTTTGAGTTCATTGTACAATACATTTACCATTTGCTGTAGGAAGTGATATTCCTCATGCTATTCCATCCTGTTCTTTTGTAGAAATTGATGCCATCCAGGCAGGCAAACAGGCAGAGAAAGAGCGCAAGAAACGCGAAAAGACGAAAGTAGTAGGTGACTTGCATCCCATGCTAAATGCGCT
>NW_020870994.1:180805-190805 GCF_003789085.1 Penaeus vannamei | reverse complement strand
AGAGACAGACAGACAGACAGACAGAAGGAGAGAGAGAGAGAGAGAGAAGAGAGAGAGAGATAGATAGATAGATAGATAGATAGATAGATAGATGAAGAGAGAGAGAGAGAGAGAGAGAGAGAGAGAGAGAGAGAGAGAGACAGACAGACAGACAGAGAGAAAGAGAGAGAGAGAGAGAGAGAGAGAGAGAGAGAGAGAGAGAGAGAGAGAGAGAGAGAGAGAGAGAGAGAGAGAGAGAGAGAGAGAGAGAGAGAGAGACAGACAGAGACAGAGACAGAGACAGACAGACACACACACACACACACACACACACACACACACACACACACACACACACACACACACACCACACACACACAACACAGAGAGAGAGAGAGAGAGAGAGAGAGAGAGAGAGAGAGAGAGAGAGAGAGGATATATATATATGTGTTGTGTTGTTGTGTGTGTGTGTGTGTTATATGTATACTTACACAAACACACACATAGATAGATAAATAGATAGATATAGAGAGAATAAGAAAGAAGGACAGCGAGAATATGACAGCGAAGGAGACCGAGTGTGAGAAAGTGCGTCGAGAGAGAAGAGAACAGAGGGAAGGAGAGAGAAAATGGACCACACCATCGTCATTTCGTATCCTCGAGAAGCCGCGTTCCGTTTCTCCAAGATTTCGTTGCCGGGAAACTCTGACACAATTATCCATTTGACAGTCTTTCGAAATGGATGCAATATTATTCCTTATGCGCTGTTCGCTTCTACGGAAATCTTCTACGTAAAATTTGAGATTATTTCTCTCTGTGCGGTTTTAAATGTCTTTTTTTTCGATTTTTTTTCTTTTTTCTGAGGGAAATGTGGCTAAAGTTATTGTTATTAAGGATATAGTTTTTGTTATATAAGGATATATATGGTATTTATAGATTGAGAGATCGATATATTGTGAAATTTAAAAAAGATGAAAATATATAACCGGAAGAGCAGAAACAAAGAGAGAGAGAGAGAGAGAAAGAGAGAGAGAGAGAGAGAGAGAGAGAGAGAGAGAGAGAGAGGAGAGAGAGGAGAGAGAGAGAGAGAGAGAGAGAGAGAGAGAGAGAGAGAGAGAGAGAGAGAGAGAGAGGAGAGAAAGGGGAAACACACGGTTTGGCGGAAGACAAGCAGAGGGGGAGATAGATAGATAGATAGATAGATAGCAACAGTAATGCGCAAGAATAACAGCAACAGCGCAGAAACAGAACATAACAGAACAGAACATAACAAACAACAGCAGTAGCAATAGCAGAACAGCAGGATCTACAGCAACGACAAAGGTAGCAACAGCACAACACAACCCTCCCACAAAAACAACAATAACTATATCAACAGAAAAAATAACAATGACAGTGGGAACAGCAAAGGCAGCTACTCAACAACACTCCCCCCCCCCATCCGTCAAAAGAAGAAGAAAAAGAAGAAAAAAAAAACACACACACACGCACACACACACACAATAAGAACAACTATAAACAGTGACAACAAAATTGACAACAACAAAAACCAAGTGCACTCCCTCCCCTCCCCCCAAAAAAAATAGAAAACAAAAAACACCCCCATCACAACCACCACCACCCTCCCTCCCCCCCCCTTAAAAACAAAAAAAACACCCCCACCCCCACCAACAACCACAGCAGGAGCAGCACCGCCACCACCCCACCACCAGCAGGAGCAGGAGCCTCAGACTTCGGCGCGTAAGGAACTTGTCAAGGACGAAAGGTAGTGTTGTGTTGGGAGGACGTGTCTCGCTCTCCTGATTGCGTCATTTCACGGCGACACGACAAGAACTTGGGGAAGGACACGTTTGGCGGAAGACAGGCAGACAGAGGGAGAAGGAGGAGAGGGAGAGGTGGGAGAGGGAGGAGAGGGAGGGAGGGAGAGGGAGAGATGGGGGAGAGAGGGAAAGGGAGGGAGGAGGGAGGAGGGAGAGGGAGGGAGAGGGGAAGAGGGAGAGAGGGAGAGAGGGGGGAGAGGGGGAGAGGAGGAAGGGGTAAGGGGCAGGGAGAAATGGGACGGGAAAAAAGAGATGATTAAGGACGGAGAGTAAGGGAAGAGAAAGATAGATAGATAGATAGATAGATAGAGAGAGACAGAAAGACAGAGAGAAAAGGGCAGAGTGAGAAGGAAGAGAAAGGGGAGAAAAAGGGAAGACACACGTCTGGCGGAAGACAAGCATAGGGGACGATAGATAGATAGATTGGTAGATAGACAAGTAGATAGACAGGTAGATAGGTAGATAGAGAGATGGGCGGATAGGGGACGGGAATTGAAGAAAAAAGGAGGGAGAAAGGAGGGACAGAGAAGAGAAATAGGGAAGATGAGAGAGAGACGGAAGGGGGTGAAGTGATAAATAGAGAAAGAAAGATATACAGGAGTATGTCTATATACACGTACATACATGTACGTTTATCTCTATCTATAACTGCATCTATATACCCATATCTATATCTATATCTATCTATATAGAAGGAGAAGAAGATACAGAAGATGGGAAAAGATAACTTAGAGGAAATTGAGGATTATGGGAAATAAAAATGGATATGGGTTGGACTAGAGGAGTTGAGGTTGAAGGAGGAAATGGAAATAGAAAGAAAGCTAGAGATTTGGAAGAGGAGAGGGAGGGCGTGAAAGAAATAGGGTGATAGATAGTGAGATAGAGAGGAGAGGATTGGTATAAAGGTAAAGAAGAGACTAATACATACACGGAAAAGATGAAGAAGAAGAAGCGAAAGAAAAACGAAACGACGAAGAGGAAGAGGAGGAGGAGAAGAAGAAGAAGCGAAAGAAAAAAGAGAAGATGAAGAAGATGGAGGAGGAGGAGAAGAAGAAGAAGAAGAAGAAGAAGAAGAAGAAGAAGAAGAAGAAGAAGAAGAAGAAGAAGAAGAAGAAGAAGAAAAAGATGAAGAAAGAAAAGCGAGAGAAAAACCAGAAGAAGAAGAAGAAGCGAAAGAAAAACGGGAAGAAGAAGAAGACAAAAAGATGAAGAAGAAGAAAAAGATGAAGAAAAAGAAGCGAAAGAAAAAACAGAAGAAGAAGAAGAAGAAAAAGAAAAGAAAGAAAGGAAGAGAAGAAAAGACCGAGAAGAATGAGGGGATAAGATGAAAGACCGGATAAACAGAGGGAGAGGCGCGTCGGACCCTTCTTGTTATCCGCGAGATGGTGATGCCACTGGAGCGATATCAGTTGCCAGATGTCGCCAGATGATTACGGTCAAAATGGTCATTACCCAACTTTTGGCTTCCATCTTAGCCTGGTAACGAAGGGAAGAAATGGGGGTAAGGGGGGGGAGAGCGGAGAAGGTAAAGAATTATATATATTGTATATATATACAATAATACATATATATATTGTATATATATTATATATATTATATATATATATATATATATATATATATATATACATATATATATATATATATATATAATATATATATATATATGTATATATATATATATATATATATATTATATATATATATATATATTATATATATATATATATATATATATAGATAGAGAGAGAGGAGAGAGAGGAGAGGAGAGAGAGAGAGAAGAGAGAGAGAGAGAGAGAGAGACAGAGAGAGAGAGATGAGAGACAGAAACAGACAGACAGACAGACAAACAGAGAGAGAGAGAGAGAGAGAGAGAGAGAGAGAGAGAGAGAGAGAGAGAGAGAGAGAGAGAGAGAGAGAGAGAGAGAGAGAGAGAGAGAGAGAGAGAGCGAGAGAGAGAGAGAGAGAGAGAAAGAGTGGAAGTTAAAGAGTGCCATTCAACAGCAGGAGATATCAATAGAATGGCACCAGTTAATTCCCATTGGCACTGTGCCAACATCATTTTTTAACAGCAAGATAAACGGTTATTCATTCATTCAAAGATAAAGTCAAATTGATATTTAATTTTCTTGACCATGAAAAATAGAAATATATACTAAAATGAAAAATTAAGGTATATGATAAAATATATACAATAAGATACGTGAAAAAAAGTGTATTATAGAATTAATAAAACAGTTTCATTATACACAATAGATAAATAAATCTAATCAAAGACATTCTGCTGATGAATAAGAGTATAAGATGAAGAATATTGACTCAAAACTGCACTGAAGAAAAAGAAAAAAGAAAAAGAAACAAAAATCTTTCAAAAAGATTTACCTCGACTATTACGATATCAAATGAATTAACTGCCCGGGTCTCCTTCTCTTAATCACGAGAAAGACATTACTTTTGATTTGATGAACCTTGTGTCATGCTAATACAAATTTTATGATGCGTTAAATATAATTATTTTATCGCATTACACTGATACGTAGTTTTAGAAGATTAATAAACAGGGGGATTTCCCTTGTTAATTTCAGCAGTTATACTCATTCATTTTCCTTCTTCATAAGTGTTTAAAGTAAGTTAGTGTTAATATATGCATACAAGGAATGTATTTATATTCGTATGCACATATACGTATGTATCATAAATATATGCGTAACTGCTACATGTAAATGTATATGTGCATGTATATATATTCATGTGGATATATGTGAGGACAGACACATTTATACACACATAAACATTTTGAATATTATCAAAATCTTAATTTTTCCATTGATCTATGTATCAGCGTAGATACACACTTGTATCTATGTATCTATCTACTTATATATCTACTTGGTTATCTGTCTATCCATCTTTCCACATATCTACTAGTAATACATATATATATCTACCTTCATATATGCTTGTTTTAAACATCTACCTACCTAAATATCTGCTTGTTAATCTACCTATCTATTTATATACCTACAAATCTACATGTCTATCTATCTACCTACATATGTACTTGTTTCTTCTGTCTATCTACACATCTGGTTGCCTAGTTATCTGTCTACCAACATATATACTTGTTTATCTATCAACACACATCCATACACACACATGCACCCACTCACACCTACACACACACACACACAAACACACCCTCCTCCTCCCTCCCCTCCTTCGCCATATCACACTTACACAACACATCCCTAACACAACACACACTACCCACACAGCCACCCCCCCCCCCATACACACACACACACCTACACACCACACAACTCTACAGACACACAACAAACACCCCCCTCTCCCCCCCATCCACATGAGCACTTGCACACCAGTCTGCAGCTACACACACACACACACACACACACACATTACAGACACACACACACACACACAAACGAGCACCGCGACAGATTCTGAATGAAACGGCGAAGGTTGTGCTCCTCGTTGCGTGCTGTTGGCTTTCGTCCTATTTTGTGCTCGCTGAAGTGTGTCAGTGTAAGCGTGTCGGTCATAACATTGTTGGCTTGGACAGCTGGATTGGTCGATTCTAGAAGGCGCGCGTTGTGTGCTGTGTGGGTGTGCGTGCGCGTGTGTGTGTGAGTGTGTGTGTGGCTGGGTGATGTTGTGCTAGCTAAGTATACTGGGGTAACCATAGTGATAGATTCTGTGTAATTAACATGACGCCAGTGTCGAGTGGATGACGATCTCACGAGGTGTGTGAGAAGAGACTAAAATGGTGTTGAGATGGAAGAGTCTGTGAGAGATATGAAATAGTATATAGAGTGAACATTGATGTTTAAGGTGAGATAAATGTTGGTATGTATCCAATGAGATAGTAATTGATAGACATTATGCAATAAGATGATAAGAGGAGAAATAGAAAAACGAATAGAGACGCAGTTTCTTTCTGATTTAGCTTGAACACACCGAATTGGTACTAGTGCAATTCTACTCTCATCTGAATACTCTCGTACATTCACACTCTTTGCAAAAATTACTCATTATCTCAAATATAAGAGATAGAATAGAAGCTCAATGGTAGTCGATCGATATTCAAACACATATTGACAACTGAAGTCACATTTTTAAAAATCGTATTAGATTCTAAATGCACAAGCAAAACACACTACACAATTAATAAACACATATACACAGTAATGTAATATTCTCTAATAATAAAACAACAGATACAACAAACAAGTATCACACAGACCACAACAAGACCACAATACAGACCTCACACACAGACAGACAACTAACAACCCATTCACAACACACAACACTTATCACCACCCACACACACACACACACCACATCATCACAACATCACACTACATCTATACACGCACAGAATATGTAGTAGCAAAGCTAGATCTCAAGCTAGCTTGAAACAAAGCCTAGTTTTTGATCATAAAGACTTTCCTAAGTTCTGTATATCGCACTAATAGATCAGGCTACTATTCTAAATTGTATATATATATATATACTTTACTTCCTCCTTATCTAAGTCTTATATCATATCTCGCTTCTCTCAAGGTACTTATGTATAACTTCCATATATTAATTTTTATTCATAATATATATTTCCTTAAACTTATCTTCTTTTTCTATTTCCTTTTTCGTCTTTATTTTCGTATTTTTTGTCTATCCCTAAGAGTTAAGTCAGTGTACTCTGCTGTTTTTTTTTGATATAACAACTTCGAAATGCTTAACTAACCCGTGTATACTTTTCTCTATACTGCTGGTTTGTGGCTTTATCTCGGTTTTCTTTCTCACTGTCTATTTTGTTCGTCACTACTCATGTTCGCGTTAGGTTCGCTCCTCTCGCTCTCCGTGTTTTTGCTGTCTCCTATAGTTGATCCAGCTCACTCACGCATTGTGCTATTGTTGATATCTTCCGTTTGTTTTTCTATTAGCCATTCGTTGGTCTATCGTGGATTTGCTTTGCTTTCCTAGAGTTATCTTCCCCTCTATGGCATTAATCATCTCATGTTTTTTTTTTTCTGATATTTTTTTATTATTTTTTTTTTACTTATACTTAACCTTTTTTCTATTTTTCTCTTTTCTTTACTTTTTTCTTCTTATATTTATTTCATATCACTATATATATATATATTACTCAAGTTTATTTTTTAAGATAAGTATATATATGGTGTATTATATTATGTTATTCTCATAATCGTTATCTATTCTACATTTCGTAATCTTATACTGAATCTGTTTTTTGTTAATCGCTGATCTATCCTCAATCTATCTATCTATCTATGATGTATATATATTACATACATACACACACACACACACACCACACACACACACAACACACACACACACACACACACACACAACACACACACACACACACAAACACACACACACACACACACATATATATATATATATATATATATGTATATATATATATTATATATAGTATATACTAATAATACGATCATAACTGCTTTTGATACATATATACTATTATATTATATCCGTGATTAGATATATATATATATTTTGAGTATATATACATATATATATTAATATACATCTATATAATTAATAGCTACGTATAATTATCTAGTAAATAGTGCGTTATTTATTGATTAACGTAAATATATATCATTATAGCTATGTTTTATGTTAATGTAATATTAAATATACTTATAATCTGTGTGATATATATTTGGTATATTATATTCATATTGTTATATTAACGTGACATATAAGTATTTATTTAAATATTATTACTTAACTATGCGTAATTAAATCTTATCAATTAGTTGAGTGTTTCTTTAATTACCTAATACCTAATTATTATTATCACCAATGCTTATTTATTAGTGCTATATTAGTATTGATATCATCATCATTATCTTACAAAACCCACTAATTATATATACTTGTGAGCACACTTACGTCACAAATCAGTTAACATATTTGTTATTACATATCATGTCATGTTGTTGTTAATATGCTTTGAACCGTATTTTATATAATTGTTCATGTTCTCTAATTTAATATATATTATATTATATTTTTATTAATTGTGTATTTAATATATTCTTATATTATCTCTAATAATTATATACTAGTGATAATTGCTCTATACATTATAAATTATCTAATATTTATCAAAGTTGCTATTTATTTCTCCTTATATTTAATTAATGATATATATAAATTACATAATGTAATTAATTTATAACGTTTAAATATTATCATTGCGTAACTTAACCTGTATATATCACCATATATATATATATATAATGTGATATATATAATCACCTCTAATGTGATATCTGATCAATACTCGCATCCTACGTAGAGACTCTCACACACGCCTCTCAACTATCTCTTTAAACTCTCGATTACCTTCTACTTCCGGCGTGACATTGCACATCTCATTATTCACCCATTCGTCACTCCACTCTACTACTTACTACATCTGAATTCCCTCCCTGTCCTTGTCTATCTCTCCCTCTCCCTCTCCCATCTCTCCATCATTCCCCTCCATATCTCCCCTTCCTCACCTTCTACATTATCATTTCACGTTTCCCGGCGACAGCAGCACCAGAACAGAACCATCAAGAGAAATAGTTTATCTACTTATTAAAGGACACGTGCGAATGTCTATCATCGCCGCGCTCGATTTGAGAGAGCGCGCAATACTTTGTGGCGAAAAATTCCCCTTTTATTGCGAAATGGTTTTGCGTGTTTCCGAAACAGCCTGGATAGTATGTTGGGTTTTTTGCATTATATTTTAAGTTTGTGTTGATTGTGGTGGTTTTAGTGAAATTGTTCATAATTTTTATTCAATAACATGCAAGAACACACAATAGACACAAGAACACAACACAAACACAGGACATAAGTAGTACAGTAATTCATGAATACATATCATAGAAGACATCATGTAGACACCACACACACACATATACATACACACATAGATATTTATCTATGTATTTATTTATACTTCTATGTATGTGTGAATGCTTCTGTGTATGTAGGTGTGTATGTTTGCTTCTATTATTCTATGTACGTATCTACGTGTGCTGGTACGTTCATATCTAAATGCACAAGTGTTTATATTAATCACAAAGAAACAGGGAAATAGAAAAAAATAAAAAAATGCCTAAGAAATGAGATATAAAAAAGGCAAAGAAATGCAAATCAAAGGTTTGTCATTGTGACTGAATGACATGAAGTATAATGTCATTTCTCGATTCAAACACGTGGGTAATTTTCTAATCTGTAATTCGAAACGTTTGCAGTCAAAGGCATTTTTCTCATGGAATCGTTATCGAAACCAATTACATCTTTGAGGATAAAGTGATGGTGAAGTGGCTAATGACAAAGTTCGAACAAAGACGAAGTCAAGTTTGCATTTCCTTCTCTATAATTACATGTTGAAAGCAACTGGAATGTTGAAAAGTGTTGGGATTTGTGATGTGGAAGAATTCTTGTTTCCATGTTGAGAAAAAGACGAGTATAACTGAACAGTAAAATGTTATTTAAGTATTAAAATGTATAATCTGTTTTGTTTACATAAATATATATTTCCTCTGTATGAAAAGTTGAATCATAAAACTGTTCTATAATCATAATCATATCAAATATCTATATATCTATTTAAGTCTGCATTTATGTATGTGTATGCTGGTGTATGTATGCTATATGTAGAGCATGTATGGCATGTATGGTACCACTTGCATGGTATATTCTATTTATCAATTTCGCCGTATAGTCTTATAGTGCTTCTTCTCCTCCAGTATATATCAATATACACCGTGCATTCGAGGAGACTTATAACTGTATTTTTCTCTCGTCGCATTATGCAAACGTTATAATATTTCAACATCATCATTTTTCTCATTATACATCTACAATAAATTGAACCGCATAGATCGACAACGTATCTATCCTCACCGTCCTCATCAATGTAGTTAACATTCTTTAAATCAGAGCTCTTCCTTTTTGGACTCTTCTCGCTTCATATTGTCTGAACGCGACTTTCTAATCCTGACGACAACTGATGGAACAGGCACTGCTAACTCACCTAAATATCTCTGTTTCCAGATGTATTTGAGTCTCGTTCTCCTCTAGATTTTAAATGTTTATCTGTCTTTTTTTCGTTTTTCCCCTGC
>NW_020870994.1:173385-178853 GCF_003789085.1 Penaeus vannamei | reverse complement strand
ACACACACACACACACACACACACACACACACACACACACACAACACAACACACATATATATATAATAATGTCTACCTATCTATCTATCTAATTATATATGCGCTTTGATATGAAAGCGCAAGTACGATCTTCGTGTCTCTCTTTATTTCCAGTCTTTCGAATTTCTCGGCGTCGTGTTCTCGCGTTTGACAGCTCGGCTCTTGTTATGAACTTTACCTGCTGTCCTCCTCCCTCCCTCCTCGTCCTCCTCCCTCCTCTCTCTCTCCCTCCTCCCTCTCTTGTCCCGTTTTCTCCATCCTTCCCAACACCAGGCCTTCCTCTGCACGCCCCTTGAACTTCACTTTAAATGGGCCTCTCATTAATCCCTTTTCTCCCGCTTCCCCCCTCCTTATGTTCCCCCAATTACACTTCCCCCGCCTATCACTCTCTCTTTTCTCCTTCTCCCCTTTACCTCTCTCTTCTGTCCTAGCCTTTTTCACCTTGCTGTATCCTTCTCTCTGTCTCCTCTGTCGCTTCCTCCTTATCCCTCCGTGCCTACTTTATTTCCTCTTCTCATCTCCCTCCTCTCTTTCCCCTTCTACTTCTCTCCTTCTCTTCTCCTCTCTTTCCCCACTCCCCTCCTCCTCACTTTTCTCTCCCTCTCCACTTCTCTTTCTCCTCTCCTCTCCCCCTCCACCCCTGTCCCTCCTCCCCTCTCCACCTCCTCCTCTCTTTTTCTCCCTCTCCCCTCTCCACCCCTGGCCCTCCTCCCTCTCTTTCTCTCTCCCCCCTCTCCCCCTCCCCTTCTCTGTCACCTCTCCCCCTCTCCCCTCCTCGTATATCTGTCCGTCGCAGTCGGGAACCCGAGGGTCGCGGCTCCCCAACTACCGCTGGCCAGGGCTTTTACGAGCAGCTAATGGTTGGGTGGCGCTGGTGGCCTCGCTTCAACCCCCCCCCTCTCCCTCCCCACCAGGTCCCTCCCCCATCCCCCCTGCGCCTGTCTACCTATTACCTTGTCCCTTTGCCTTCGCTTCATCCCTTCGACCCACCCCCCCTCTCTCTCTCCCCTCATCCCTTCACCTGGGTGTTACTGCTGTTTTTGCTTGCTCTTTCCCAACCTCCTTCCCGTCTCCCTCCTCCTCCTCTCCCCTTCTCCCTCCTCCTCCTCTCCTCCTCCTCCTCTCCCCTTCCCTCTCTCCTCTACTCCTATATCTCCCCAACGCAGGGGTCGCAAGGGTTGGAATTTTCACTCTTCATCTCCTTCATGTCTTTCCATATTCTCTTCTTTCTTCTTTCTCCCTCTCTCTCTCTCTCTCTCTCTCTCTCTCTCTCTCCTCTCTCTCTCTCTCTCTCTCTCTCTCTCTCTCTCTCTTCTCTCTCTCTCTCTCTCTCTCAAGGCATTCGGGATGAAGCAAAGAAGGATTAGGGAAAAGGATCAAGGGAAGAAGAAGAGAGCGAAAGAAAGAGCGATAAAAGATGGGGAGAGGGCGAGCGGCGCACAATAGGGAGTTGGCACTTCGAGCGAGAGAGGAAGTGAGAGAGAGAGCAATGGAGAAACAGGAAGCGGAAAGGAGGGGGTGAGGGGGGGGGGTAGAAATGGGTTGTTGGTTGAAGGAGGTGAAAGGGAGGAGGAGGATGGAAGACCTGAGAAGAATAAGGAGAAATAAGGAAGAGGCGCAAGGGAAGTGAATGGATGAAGAAGAGAAAAAGAAAATAGGGAAAGGGGGGAATATGAGATAATGCGGAGAAGGAAGAGCAGTTTAAAGGGACGAGAGTTTTGTGAAGGAAGATTGGCGAGAGGGGACAGGAGAGACGAGGAAGGGACGATGAGAAAGGTGCGAAGGGAAGCAGAGGGGGGAAGAGGGGGAGGGGGGGAGGGGGGAGGGGGGGTCGAAGGGGGTTTAGTGAATCGCTTTATTGTCTCATTTATTGCAGCGAGGAGTATTGAAGCGACGGTGGCTGCTCAGCGGTCGGGTGCAGTGGGCTCTCCCCTCCCTCCCTCCCTCCCCTCCTCCGCCTCTCCTTCCTCCCCTCTCTCCTCCGCCTCTCCTCTTTCTCCCCCTCCCTTCCCCCTCCGCCTTCTCTTTCTCCCTCCCTCCTCCTCCTCTCTCTTTCCCCCCCTTTCATCCCCATTCATCAGCTTCGCCTCTGTTCCTCCTCAGGATCTCCTCCCCCTCCCTTCTCCTCTCTTTTCTCCCCTCCCTCCTCCTCCTCCTCCTCCTCCTCCTCTCCCTCCTCCTCCTCCTCCTCCTCCTCTCTCTCCCCCCTTTCTTCCCCATTCATCAGCTTCGCCTCTGTTCCTCCCTCAGGATCTCCTCCTCCCCCTCCCCATCTCCCCTTCTCCTCCTCTTTTCATCCTCCACCTCCCGTTCTGCTCCTCTTTTTCTTCACCTTCTCCTACTTATTATTATTATTAATATTGTTATTATTTTGATATCAATTGTTCTTGTTGTTCTGCTTATTATTGTTCTTGTTATTGTTCTCTTCTTCACCCTCCTTGTTGTTCTACTTATTATTGTTTTTGTTATTGTTCTTCTTCTTCTTCTTCACCCTCCTTGTTGTTCTACTTTTTATTGTTTTTGTTATTGTTGTTGTTGTTGTTGTGTTCTTCTTCTTCTTCTTCTTCTTCTTCTTCTTCTTCTTCTTCTTCTTCTTTCTTCTTCTTCTTCTTCTTCTCTTCTTTCTCTTCGCCCGTATTCCCCCACTTCCCCCCGACCCCCCTCTGAGGCAGGAAGCGCGCTGTCTCCTCCACGTCTTAAAGGCATTTTAAAGTTCCCTCGAAAACCAAAAGAAAAAAAAAGAAAAAAAAAAGGAAAAAAAAAGGAAAAGAAGCTCGGGGAAAAAAAGTAAAAAATTAGGTGTTTAAGAAGGATGAAAAAGAAAGAAAAGGAGGAGGAGGAGGAGGAAAGTGGAGAGAGAAAAAAAGGAAGGAAAGTGGACATGCTTGAAGGCGACTTGAACGTCTTACTGAACGTCGCGTCGGAGGCTTACTTGGCGGGATGAAGAAGAAGAAGAAGAAGAAGAAGAAGAAGAAGAAGAAGAAGAAGAAGAAGAAGGAAGGAAGGAAGGAAGGAAGGAAGGAAGGAAGGAAGGAAGGAGAAGGGAGAGAAAGAAGTGGAGGAGAGGGGAAATAGGGAAAAGGAGCGGAGGAAGAAGAAGAAGAAGAGAGAAAGAGAGAGAGAGAGTGAGAGTGAGGTGTGAGTCTAAAGAAAGAAGCCCCCCCCCCCGACCTAAAAATCCTTCAAAGGTTTAAGAAACGTCTTAAGAACAGCCTCGGGAACCGTTGAGAGTGGGAGGGGGAGAGGGGGAGGGGGAGGGGGAGAGAGAGAAGTAGCGACGAAGGAAATGAAATGCGTAAAAGGGGAGAGTGGGGGGGGGAGGGGAGGGGGAGGGGCATCCGAGGGGGAGCGGTTGGGTATGTAATTCTGATGATGATGATGAGAAAGGAGGAGGAGAAGGAAAAGACGAAGAGGAAGAAGGAGAAGAGGAGGAGACACAGAAAGGAGGAAGAGGCGGGGGCGACAAAGGAGAAAAGGAATGAGAAAAAGGGAACAGGAAGATTACGAAGCATCCGGAACGACTGTAGGAATGAGATGCTGATGAGAGGAGAGAGAAAGAGAGAGAAAAAAGGCGAAGGAGTTGAGGAGACAAAAAGGCTTGGTCCGGAAGAGGGTGCTGTCCCCGGTGGGAGGGAAGGGGGGGGGGAGGTTGGGAGGGAAGGTGGAGGAGGTGGGAGGGAAGGGGGGGAGGTTGGAGGGAAGGGGGGGGGTGGAGGCTAAGCGATGCCGGAGGCTTTTTTTACGCGACAGAAATACGTCTTGTTTAGGGAAAGATGGGAAGAGGCGGTAGAGAAAGCAGAGAGAAGAAGAAAATGAGACAAAGGACGATAACGAACAGAAAGGAGAGGAGGGAAAGGCGAGCAGATTGTGAAATTCGGTCTTCCTTGTCCTCTGTGGCCCAGGGTCGTCACCTCGGGGGAATCGCAAGGTCCCTTTGCGCTCCTTGGGTCTCTGGGACCAAGGTCTGTACTTTTAGAGACCTTTGCCTGGTACCGTTCTGTGCCACTGACGGGTCTCTTTCTTTCTCTCTCTCTCTCTCTCTCTCTCTCTCTCTCTCTCTCTCTCTCTCTCTCTCTCTCTCTCTCTCTCTCTCTCCTCTCTCTCTCTCTCTCTCTCTCACCTCACCACACACACAACACACCAAGCAAGCCAAGTCAATGCAAAGCAAGACACCGCAAGACAAGGCTGAGCTGCACTAGACAGACGAGGCTGGGCGAGGGCGAGCGCAGGCGAGTCGGGAGCGCAAGCCGCAGTAGCACCAAAATGTCTTGGTTCTGAGAGTGTGGAGCCCTTTTGTTTCTTTGTGCGGCTCGGGGCTCGGGGCTCGCTCGCCGCCTCCTCCTCCTCGGGCTCGTCTGCTCTCGGCCCGGGCGGGAAGTGGCCGCTCGGCGCTCTCTGCTTTGAACTGCGCTGTGTGGATATTCTGCGGGTTTGCGTCTGCGATGAGGGAGAGGGATTCAGCGGTTTAATTTCAGTGCGAATAAATGGGCATTTTTTTTTTCTCAAAAATGGAAATGGAGCGGCTGGCCGAATTTTGTTGCTAAGGGCGAAACAACAACCCTCCCCCCCCACACACACACCTCCCAGGCGCGAACCCTGAGGGCTGAGGATTGGCGTCGGGGTGGTGGGGTGGAGGGAGGGGGAGGAAGGAGGGGGAGATCGTTGCAGGTGAAGCGGGGCGGGCGGGCGGGCGGGCGTCGATTAGGGCGGCGGACGCCAATTCGCGAACAACGCTTCTTTGGCGAGTCGCCGCCGCTCGTGCACGCGGGCGACGGAAACCCCGGGCTGCACTGGAGGGCTTCCTGGCGGGGGAGGGGGAGGGAGGGGGAGGAGGAGGGTCTCTGCGAGGGGGGCGTTCAGACTCGACGAACTCGATTGGGCGGGGAGTTATTGCCATGGGCGTGGGCAAGGAGGTGGGGGAGGACAAGAAGGGTAAGAATGGAAGAAGGAGGGAGAAAAGAGGAGAAGCAGATCGAAGAGAGGGAAAGGAAGGAGAAAGAGAGGAAGAGGAAGAGGAGGGTCCGCAGCAGGGAAGATTAACAAGGGAGTGGGAAGGGCGGGGGGGGGGGGGGGGTGGCGAGAGTAGCAGGCACTTCAACTCCGGAGAATGAGAGTGCTCTAGAGGAGTGCCACACCCACTCCCGTGATCTGGGTGTCCCTTCCATACCCCCACCCCCCTGAGTCACCCCCCCCTCTCCCTCACGCACACGCTACCGTCGGCGAGCGAGCCCTTTCAACGACACCCCCCCCCCCAACCCTCCCCCGTGCTTCTCAGGGTTCAACGACCGCCAACTGCTGTAAACTGTAGACTGCCTGTCCGACCTGCGCGCGCACGTGTACCCGCGTTCCGTCCCTCGGAGTGTGCTGGTCAGGGAGGTCGCAGGCTTTGTTCGGGCGCCCCTCGGTCCCAGGGGCCCCGAATCGGGTCC
>NW_020870994.1:158385-168385 GCF_003789085.1 Penaeus vannamei | reverse complement strand
GTTACCCTCCCTCCCCCCCCCCTTCCCGCGTCTCCCGCAGCCTCCGAGCGCCTTTTGGGGTCGGCCTCGCGCTCTCGTGCGAGGACCCGGATCGAAAAATCCTTCGATGACGACACTGTGGAGAGAGGAGGAGGAGAAGGGAGGAAGAGAGAGGAGGAGGAGGAGGAGGAGGAGGAGGGAGAAGGAGGAGGAGGAGGAGAGGAGGAGAGGAGGAGGAAAAAGAGGAGGAGGAGGAGGAAAAGAGGGAGGAGGAGAGGAGGAAAAGAGGAGGAGGAGGCGAAAAGAGAGAGGAGAGGAGGAGGAAAAAAGCGAGGAGGAGAGGAGGAAGGAGAGAGGAGGAGGAGAAAAGAGGAGGAGGTGAGAAGGAGAAGGAGGGAGGAAGAGGAGGGGGGAGAAGGAGAAGAAGGAGGAGGAGGAGGAGGAGGAGGAGGAGAGGAAGGAGAGAGAGAGAAGAGGAGGAGAAGAAGAGAGAGACGAAAGAGAAAGAGAAAGAGAAAAGAGAGAAGAGAAAGAGAAAGAGAAAGAGAAGAGAGAGGAGAAGCGAGAAGGAGAAGGAGAAGAAGGAGAAAGAGAGAAAGAGGAAAAGAAAGAAGAAAGAAAGAGAAAGAGAAAGAGAAAGAGAAAGAGAGAAAGAGAAAGAGAAAAGAGAAAGAGAAAAGAAAGAGAAAGAGAAAGAAGAAGAAGAAGAAGAAGAAGAAGAAGAAGAAGAAGAAGAAGAAGAAGAAGAAGAAGAAGAAGAAGAAGAAGAAAATGGAAAAGGAAAAGGAAAAGGAAAAGGAAAAGGAAAAGGAGAAGAAAAGAAGAAGAAGAGGAGGAGGCGGAGGGGGAAGAGTAGTAGTAGTAGGAAGAAGAAGAAGAAGAAAATAAAGAAAAGAAAAGGAAGAAGAGAAAGAAGAAGAGGAGGAGGGGGAAGAGTAGTAGTAGTAGGAAGAAGAAGAAAATAAGAAAAAGAAAAGGAAGAAGAGAAAGAAGAAGAAGAAGAGGGGAGTAGTAGTAGTAGGAAGAGCGCTAATCTCCCGAATCTTTTTGTATGTAAATCCCTCCTGCGTGTCTTAGCCTCCGTTTTAGTAGGCCAGCGGGGAGGGCGAGGAGGGAGGGGAGGAGGGAGGAAGGAAGGGCGGGTAGGGAGGGCTGGGAGGGTGGGAGGAAGGGCGGGTAGGGAGGAGTGGCAAGGAAGGAAGGGAGGAAGGGAGGGAAGGGAGGAAGGGAGGGTAGGAGGGCGGGTAGGGAGGAGGGAGGGAGGGCTGGGAGGAAGGAGGAAGGGCAAGGAAGGGAGGGAGGGAGGGAGAGAGGGCGGGTAGGGAGGAGGAAGGAGGGTAGGAAGGGAGGGCTGGGAGGAAGGGAGGGTAGGGAGGGCGGGTAGGAGGAAGGGAGGGTAGGGAGGAGTAGCAAGGAAGGAGGAAGGGAGGGCAAGGAGGCTGGGAGGAAGGGGGGGTAGGGAGGAGTGGGGGAAGGAAGGAGGAAGGAGGGTAGGGAGGGTGGGAAGGGAGGGAAGGGCTGGGAGGGAGGAAGGGAGGGAGGAAGGGCGGGGAGAGAGGGCTGGGAGGAAGGGAGGGGGGGTAGGGAGGATGGCAAGGAAGGGAGGGAGGAAGGGAGGGCTGGGAGGAAGGGAGGGAGGGAGGGAGGGAAGGGCGGGTAGGAGGGAGGGCGGGGAGGGAGGGAGGAGTAGCAAGGGAGGAGGGAGGGAGGGAGAGCTGGGAGGAGTGGAAAGGAAGGGAGGGAGAGAGGGAGGGAGGGAGGGCTGGGAGGAAGGGCGGGAGGGCGAGGAGGGAGGAAGGGAGGAAGGGCGGGTAGGGAGGAGTGGCAAGGAAGGGAGGGAGTGAGGGCTGGGAGGAAGGGAGGGCAGGGAGGAGTGGCAAGGAAGGAGGAAGGGAGGGCGAGGGAGGGGGAGGGCTGGGAGGAAGGGCGGGTAGGGAGGAGTGGCAAGGAAGGGAGGGAGAGAGGGCTGGGGAGGGAGGGAGGGCTGGGAGGAAAGGGAAGGCAGGGAGGAGTGGCAAGGAAGGAGGAAGGGAGGGCGAGGAGGGAAGGGGTTGACGGGAGAGGCGCTCGGAATTTTATCTCCGCAAAACGTCGCCGCGGGATCGTTCGGGCGTCGGCGGTCAGAGGTACGAGGTCAGGAGATTCGGGGTTGGGGGCGGGAGGGAGGGAGAGGAAGGGGGGAGTGGGAGGTCGGTGTAGGAAGGGTGCTTGACCCGCCGAGCGCACCCCCTCCCCTCCTTAGCGGTCACCAAATGCCCTCCTCGCTCCCTTTCCTTCAGCCAAAGAGCCACCGCCGCTCCTGCTGGCCAGCGGATGCCACGGCCCTCGAGACTCCTGAAGACGAGGAGAAAGTGCGTGGCGTGGCGTGTCTGCCTGACGAGGAGGGAGTCAGGGAGAAGGGAGAAGGGAGAAGGGCCAGCTCAGGGCTCCAGGGCCGCTGGGGGAGGGGGGCGGGCGAGGCAGGACGTGGGGAGCGAAGGCATTTCGCAAAATAATAACACAGTAAAGACGGTGGGAAATTCGTTTGGAAACCCCAGGGAGAAGGAGGAGGAAGCGAGAAAGGAAAAGGAAACGGAAACGGCAAAGGAAAAAAGAGGAGAAGAAAGAGAAGAAAGAGAGGGAGAGGGACGCCTTGAATTGGCCTAGACTCGCTGAACATCCAAAACACTTCTTATTTTTTTTCGCGACGTTGCTGTGACTGGAAACGAAACAGAATTTATGTTTACTTCCCGACGGCGGCGGCGTTGCGTTTCAGCCAGGGTATCTGTTGGCAGCGGGGGGGGGGGGCAGGGAGGGAGTGGGAGAGGAAATGGGAGAGGGAGAAGGACAGCGAAATGGAGAGATAGAGGGGGAAAAGGAGAGGGAAAGTAGGTAAGAGAGGGGGGAAGGGGAGAGAGAGAGAGAGGAGGAGAGAGGAGACGAGAGAGAGAGAGAGAGAGAGAGAGAGAGAGAGAGGGGGGGGGGGGGAAGGGAGGAAGAGGGAGATGAAGGAGGAGGGAGAGGCTCAAGAGGGGGGGGGGTGTTGAGGGGGCTTCTGCAAAGCCGTGTCTAATTAAGCCTGAGGTCGAGTTCCGGAGATGTGTTGGTCTAGTTTTCTCAGTCCTTCCTTCTGCTTCTCTTCTTCTCTCTCTCTCTCTCTCTCTCTCTCTCTCTCTCTCTCTCTCTCTCTCTCTCTCTCTCTCTCTCTCTCTTCTCTCTCTCTGCTCTTCTCTCCACACACGCACGGGCGCGCAAACACACACGCGCATACACATATAAGCACGTACACTCACGCACGCACTGGAACACATCTAAATACACAGCTATCAGTCTATTTATCTCCCCCATTCTCTTCCCCCTTCCCTTTCTCTCTTCACCCTCCTCTCCCTCTCCCCCCTTCCTTACCTGAGAGTCTATCCCTTTATCAGTGTGTAAATCTCATTGTTTGGGGGGGGGGAGAGGAGGGACCCGCTGTCTGGGGTGGATCTTGGCGCTTCTTGGAATATCTTAATCAGAGGAAAATAAGCGAGCGTGTTTTTATTTTTATTTTTTGGTATTGTAGGTGTTTTGTTTGTTTAAATACCTTTTTTTATATAAAGTTTTGGTTGTGGGTATATATGTCTTTTTTTCTTATTTCTTTTTCTTTTTCTTTTTCTTTCTCGTTTTTTTTCTTTTCTTTCCTTTCTTGTTTTCTTTTTTTAAGGGTGTTATTTTCACCGCAATGAAAGGAAAAGAACGCTTATGGTTGTTATTATGACTATATGCTATTTGTACTCGTGTTTTATTCGGCTAATTTCTTTTTACTATACCTATGAGCATAGCTTATTTCGGCATTTCCACCTTTATGTGATATTTGACGTCAGCAAAATGAGGAAAAGACGGCTTAGGGTTGCCAGTGTCATTGTGAACGCACAGAGATTAGAATTCAGATAAAACCGAGTAAGAGGGAGATTTTCCGAAGCGAGGTGGACGATCGTGGGCGACAGAGGTCTAAATGGGTCCATAATAAGTTATGAGGCCTTGGTGGACGCCCACGATAGGCATCGGTGAGTCATGGAGAGTAATTTCAACCGGCGATAAAAGGTGAATGTGGAGCGTGTCACGGGCGCGGGGGCGGGGAGCGGGGGGACTGGGGGGACTGGGGGGGGTGAGTGTTGGGCTGCGTTTCTTTTGTTTACTTTTAGCGCGTCGCTGATCGCTGTTGGGTGGGGGGGGGGGGGGAAGAAAGCGGGGAGTGGGAAGAGAGGGAGGGAGTAGAAAGGGAGAGAAGAGTAGAGTAGTAGTAGAGTAGAGGAAGAAAAGTAGAGAAAGAGAGAAAAAAAGAGAAGAAGAAGAGGGAAAGAGAAAGAGTAGAAAAGAGAGAGAAAAGTAAGAGAAGAAAAATAGAAAGAGAGAAGAAAAGTGAAGAAGAGAAGAAAATCAGAAGAGAGAGAGAAAGAAAAGTAGAGAGAGAAGAGAGAGAGAGAGAGAGAGAGAGAGAGGAGAGAGAGAGAGAGAGAGAGAGAGAAGAGAGAGAGAGAGAGAGAGAGAGAGGAAGAAGCGAGATATTGCACAGGAATCCCGAGTGTCTATTCCCGGGAGCCGCTCCCAATTCCTGCGGGCGGCCGAGGCGACGGGCGTTCCGAACGGCCAGGGCGGCGACGGAGAGACTCGGGCCACGGGCGTCCCTCCCCGCAGTGAACTCGAAAGGAAAGGCTGGAGATGTTGGCGATTCAGGGGGAAATTGAAGGGGAAAGAGCAAGGGGTGGAGAACGCGCGAAGAAGTACTCGGACCGAATCAAATCCTTGGGCGGCGCAGTATCAAGCGGCGATGTCTGCAGTCGGGCGAGGATCGACATCGACGGGAACTTGTGACAGCCAAAGCTCGTATCAAGGGCGGCGCCTAAGAGAACGGAATGAAACCGGCCAGGGAGCTCTCAAACCTTGCGGAGAACCGTCGCCATTGCGGTCGACTCCCTCGGCGTTTCTGGTTTCTCGCGGTCGGTCGCTTTCGGTCTCTCGTCCCTCCTGCCTGTCCCTCCCTTATTTCGTCTTTTATTTAGGCTTATTATGCCGTTGCTACGTTTGATTACGTGATTATGGCGGCGCTGATGAATTGGGTGGGGAGTGGAGGGACTGGAGGGGGGGGGGGGGGGGCGTGGCGGAGGTTAGAGGTGTGTGGGTTATTTATAAGTGGACCGAAGGAAGGCTGCTTGTCCATGGCGGCCGCTGGTGGAGGGGGGGGGGGGTTGCCAGGGTCTATGGGCGATTTGGCGAGAGGGACACGGACTTTTTTTTTTTTTTTTTTTTTTTTTTTTTTTTTTTTTTTTTTTTAATTATCACTTTTTTTCTACGTGAGATCGTGTTTGGTTTTCATCTTCACAGTTTTTTTTTATGCGTTAGGTGGTGTTTCTTTCATTTTTACCGTTTTTTTATGCGTTAGATCGTGTTTGTCATGTTTAGCTTTTATGCGTTAGACCGTGTTGTTTATGTTCAGTTTTTACGCGTTAGATCGTGTGTTTTTTTTCATGTTCACTCTTTTAAAACCTTAGGACCTGTTTTTAATTACTCATATTTAAATCTTGGACGAGGTCTCGACGTGCTCACACTCATAGAGGCGCAGATTTGAGGAGCGGAGCCTGGAGGGTCGGGGAGCCGAGCCATAGGGCGGGCGGGCGCGGTCCGCGGTGGCTCGCGGGGTCACGGCGGCGGCGGCGGCGGCGGAGGGACGTGCAGGCGACACGACGACAACCGGGTGTGCTGCGGGGGGGGAGGGTGGAGGGGAGGGGGAGGAGGGGAGGGGAGGTGGATGGAGGGGAGGGAGGAAGGGGGTGGAGGAGGGAGGAGGGGGGTGGAGGAGGGAGGGGAAAGGTAGGGGAGAGGAGAGGAGAGGAGAGGGGGAGGAAGGAGAAGAGAAGAGAGGAGAAGGTCGAGAGAGAAAAAGACAGGGACAGAGAAAGAGAAGAAAAAATACATAAACAGATAAAGACAGAGAAAAGAAGCAGAGAAAGAGAGAAAGAAGAGAAAGAAGTAGAGAAAAATATAAAACGAAAAAAGACCGAGAAAGAAGCGGAGAACGAGAGAGCGCAGAGACGCGGCCGCAGCGAAGCCGGCAAAAACCGGAAGAACGGGTTCTCCTTCAGACGGGCGCGAGACGTCCGTGCGTGCCCTGGCTCCGAGGGCGTCGTCAGCCGAGCCCAAGGGACGCGACCCTCGGAATCAAGGGGCTCGTAGGCCTACCGCCGATAGGCCTTGGAACGGGGGCAAAAAAATGTCCTGCTTCCCGGTGCAATTAGAAGACGGAGAGAGAGAGATAAGGGAAATGGAGGAGAAAGGGAGGAAAAAAAAAGAAACGGGGTCATCCGGGGATTACTTCCTCCTCCTCCGGAAAAAAAATGGAAAATTTTCTTTGTCGATGAAAAAAAAAAGGGACCGGGAGGGAGGAGGGGAGGGGGAGGGGGAGTTCAGAGACGGAGGGTGAATAACGAAGAGATAGCATCAAGATATAAATACGTACATGTAGATCCACACACACACACACCCGCGCGCGCACATGCATTTCAGAAGTCAAATAAGTGGACGATCGGAGAAGCAGAGAAGGAACCTGAGGACGGGCGGCGGGCGAGTGGCACGGTCGCCTGCCGCCCTTTCACCCGTTGGGCTTCCTCCTGCAGGTGGCATTTGCTTGTTGCTAGGCTCGTTGGGGCTCTGCAAGGGGGGGGCTCTAAGGAGGTGGAGGTCATCTCGGAGGTCAGGTCAGCGCCAGGAGAGCGTGAAGGGGCCGAGGAGGGCGGTGGTCTTTGGAGAAAGGCTGCTGCTTCCGTGCTGAGGGCGGAGCTGCAGGCGGCGGGGTGGCGGGGGAGGGGAGAGGGGAGGGAGAGCGAGGGGAGGTGCGGGGAGGAGAAAGGGATAGGAAGACAGAGAGAGAGAAAAAAAAAAAAAGGAGAGGGGAGAAGCCCCACCCCTCCCCCTCCCTTCCCTCAGGAGGTGGCACAGCAGAGGTCGCGGTGACTCAGACGTCTTGCCGGGATTAGCAACCTCCGCAAAAACTGGCAAAGGAAGCGGAGCGGAATCGGACTGCAGGAAGTTGTTTTTGAACGCAAACGGCATCCTCACTCTCTCCTCCTCGCAGACGCAAATGGCAGGCGGTGAGGCTGCCGTGCGGGGCGGCCGCTGGATAGGATGCTGAGTCTTCCTCCTCTCTCTCTCTCTTTCTTTTCTCTCTATTTCTCTCTCTCTCTCTCTCTCTCTCTCTCTCTCTCTCTCTCTCTCTCTCTCTCTCTCTCTCTCTCTCTCTCTCATTCTATTACATTCTCCGGTTTCTCTTTCTCGCACTCCCACCTCGCTTTCTCTTTCCCTTCACTCATTCCTCTCACTTTTCTCTTCTCTCTTCGCTCTCAGCTCGTATTTGCCTCATCCCTCCTCCGCTCCTTAATATATTCCATCCGCCCCCACCCGCTCTCCGTCTCCCTCGTTGCCTCATTCCCTCCTTCGCTAATCAGATCATGGCTTTCATTCTATTTGCGTCGGTCGGTCCTTCCTCGTGCGGCCGATGTCCACCTCTCCCCCGGCGGAACGGGAGTGCGCGGCGCCCCCGTGCGACGCCGCCCTCGTCAGAATGGAGGAGGGCGCTGATTCATTGTTTATTTCGAGCGGGCAAGCCGAGCCGCGCTGTTCCCGGCGAGGCGGCGCAGCACAGATCCCAGGGCGAGGTAGACGGAGGCAGGAAGGAGGCGGGGGCGCCAGATGGAGCGGGGCGGGGGGCACGGCGGCAGGAGAGCTTGCCTTCGGGGGCAGGGAGCCCAGCAGGAGCGAGAGCACAGGAGGCAGACTCACTCCCGCAGGAGAGAGCGAGGGCCTCCGTCGCAGCTGCCTCGGCGCTGGACACTGTGCGGGAAGCTCGTGCGCCAGCTGGGTGACGTCACAGTGCCGCGGCTTGGGCGGGGTTACTGGGGACGCGCCGTATATAGGCCACCTGGTTAATAAGAACAGGCCAGCCGTCTCTCGCCGTTTGAGGTCGCTTTACTGGCTGCTTCGCGCACATTATTCACTTTACAGTTAAAAGGCGTTGTGGATTATCCGGCCGCGATCGGCTCGGCTGCGGCGGCGACTTCGTATTCCGGACGATTTCGGTCGAGTTGCCAAGCGCAGCAAGTCGGTGCCGTTTTGTTTTCCTCTTTCCCGCGTCGGTGGAGCACGGCCGAGCGAAGGCGGACCGGGGGCGGGGCCGTGGGCGTGGGCGGGGAGTGGGTGCCAAGCGGCGTGTGGCAGCCATGACATATATTTTCGTGATGGCTCGTAGGCCTAGTGCCACTGCCGGGGGTGTACGGCGGCGCTCACACCCCCCCCCTCTCCCTCCCTCGCTCCCCCCTGCCTCCCCTCCCTCCCCCCTCTCTCTCTCGCTGCGCTTCCCTTCAAGCCCTCCTCTCCCCGGGGCGCCCGCGCTGGCGTCCGAGCAGCTGGCACTCTGAAAACCACCGAGAAAGGGAGTGAGTGAGGGAGAGAAGGAGTGAGAGTGAGGGAGGGAGGGAGGGAGAGGGAGGAGTGAGAGTGAGTGAGTGAGAGAGGGAGGGAGAGTGAGTGAGTGAGAGAGGGAGGGGGGGTGAGGGAGGGAGAGGGAGTGAGGGCCATGAGCGAATCGGTTTTGTCAGAGAGCGAGAGAGAGAGAGAGAGAGAGAGAGAAAAGGAAGAGGAAGAGGGCTGGCAATAAGGGAAAATAAACGAAATGTTACGATCTCCAACTGCTTCATTATGAAAGGAAACACTAACACGAAGAAAACGGAAGTGTTAAAGGGAGTGGAAACGAAGGAAGGAGAAGGGAAGTGAAGAGAAGAGGGGGGAGGGAGGGACAGGAGGGGGGAGGAGGCACTAGAGTTTGACTGTTACCCCGTATTAAAGAGGATGAGCGGGAGGGGGCGAAGGGAGGCCGTGCTGGAGAGGACAGGAGGAGAGGAAGTGAGAGAGAAAAGAGGCTAAATAAATAATGAATAGATTGGAGAGGAGAGAGAGAGAGAGAAGAGAGAGAGAGAGAGAGAGAGAGCGAGAGAGAGAGAGAGAGAGAGAGAGGAGAGAGACAGAGAGAGAGAGAGGAGAAGAGCACCAGCGAGAAGAAAGGAAAGGAGAGAGAGAAGAGAGAGATAGTGAATGAGAAAAGAGAAGAGAGAGAAGAGAGAGACGAGGCGAGGGAGAGGGAGGGAAGGGCGAGAGGGCGAGAGGGAGAGGCGGGGCGCGAGTGTAATGTAGGGGCACGGCGGATAAAGCGAGAGAGCGCGAGAAAAGGAAGAAAAGGTACTTTTGTGGAGCAGGAGGCTGGACACAACTGGCTCTTTCTGCCCGGACGTTTTCCAGGAGACTTTATTCGTGGCAGGTGGGACAGGGAGAGAGGCGAGGGAGGGAGAGAGAGGGAGAGAGAGAGGGGGAGAGGGGAGAGAAAGAGAAGAGACAGAGAGGGGGGGGAAAGGAGAGAGAGAGTGGGGGGGAGGACAAGCGGAGGCGAGGACGGGGGAGAGAGAAAGGGGAAAGAGAGAGAGGCCTACCTCTATCGCTCCCTCCCCCTCTCTTCTCTTCACTTCCCTTCTCCTTCCTTTTCACTTCACTCCCTTTAACTTTTTTTCTTCGTTTTTAGTGTTTTTTTTTTATTGTAGATCTTAATTAGACTTCGAGGTTTTGATAAGATTTTTCTTTAAAACCTTAGTCCGACTCGGGAGAAAAGTGAAGCAGTTTGCCAGATCAGGCGATACGAGCTGCAATAAACGGAGGGCGACCTGGACTCTCTGAACCTCAGCTGGTATCAGTGTCGGCTTCTCTCTTTCGCCACAGAATGGTAGATCTCGCGCCGCTGTAAGGAGCTTGATTGGTTATATTTCCTTCTCCGTCTCGCGATCCACGTAATTTCCTTTCTTCTTCTTCTTGTTTCTTCTTTCTTTTTCTTCTTTCTTCTTCTCTGTTTCTCGCCTTCTCTCTTTCTCTCGTTTCTCGCCTCTTCGCCTCTCTCTTCTCTCGTTTTCTCGCCTCTCTTTCTCTCTTTCTTCTCGTTTCTCGCCTCTCGCCTCTCTCTTCTCTC
>NW_020870994.1:150885-153385 GCF_003789085.1 Penaeus vannamei | reverse complement strand
AGGAGATAGGAGAGAGAGGGGATGGAAGGGGGGGAGGGAGGGAGGGGGAGGGAGGGGAGGGGAGGGAGGGGAGCGGAAGGGAGAGGGAGGAGGGATGGGATGGAGGGAGAGAGAGGATGATGGGAGGAGGGGAGGGAGGTGGAGATAGGGAAGGAAAGAGGAGGAGTAGCAGAAGGATGAAAATGAGAATTAGAATGAGGAGAGTAACAAGAAGCGGGGGAAGGAGGGTATAGGAGTAGGACAGGAGGAGAGGGATTAAACGTAGAATAGGTAGACAGATTGACGTAAATCCACGTTGAGAAACGGAGTGAGGGGGGACCAGGTCGACGCCCCCCTCCCCCTGAGAGCTGAGCAGAGAGGCGTTACGCTCGTCCAGACAGGAATGCAGCCGAGATGGAGCGACGGCGAGCAGGGAGCAGGGAGAATACCAAGGAGCAGAGCAGAGAATGGGCCAAGGAGCAGAGAACAGAGAGCAAAGTGCAGTGGGCAAGGAGAAGGGAGCTCGCTGGCTCTCGAAACCTTTAATGGCGATTAAGCGAACGTGCGTGCGATAGCCGCCGAGACTGAGCGGCCTGCTCGGCGATCATGGCGACGCCAGGGGAAAAAGAGCCTCGTCTGAGCACATCTCCCGCACGAGCAGCGTCTCCGCGCCCCCGTGCACCTCTCTCTGCGCGCAAGACCCACGTCGGTGGCGAGGCGGACCCAGCGCAGCCGTCGCAGGAAGACGTTCGCCTCGGGGCTGTGGCGTCGGCCTCGAGGAAGGCCCGGCGCGGGCGTGCGGCGAGCCGTTCCAGAGACAAAGGCTTCGCGGCGCTATTGTTATGGACGTCGGCGGCAAATTACGCCTTCTTTATCTCCTCCAGTCACCGTGCACTGAGCGGAGGAGGTAATTGTGGCGGAATCGTGAAGACTGTGCGGCTGAGGCCCTCGGCCCGTCGGCAAGACGCCGTGATGAGCGGCGGCGCGTCCAGGCCGCCGCGCCTTTGTCTTCGGGGCGGCGGCGGCGGGAGCGACGGGCGGCCGCGCGCCCTCCGGCCCTGCCTCCGCGCTGGCTCCTCTGTCCGCAGCGAAGGGCCGGGTGAGCGGGCGGCGGCCGTGGTGTATCGGCCATTAATGTTTCCGACTCTCGGGGCGGGAAGTCATTTGGGAATTAGCTCGACGTCCATCAGCTCGCGATAGATGGGACTTGGGCGTCCTCCTGATTGGCGGGCAGGAGGACGCCGCCCGCCAATCAGGAGGCGGCGTGGGGCGCTTCGCCGACCTGGAACCGAATGAACAACTGATTGCACTCCTGTCCCTTAATCTGAACATAATCGGCAACATGGCAACCTCCGCAAGACTAATTATTGTTCGTAATTAGGGTGAGAGATTGCGCTAATTGCATCATTATGCGCCCTACGTATGGATGCAGTCGAGAGCGGCTGATAATGAACGACATGTTGCGCAGGTTGATAAGGAGGGCGAGAAGCCGTGACGAATGGGGGGGGGGGGGACCTGCCGACCGATCCCTGGGGGGGGGGGGTGAAACGGGCTCTCTCCCTTCTCTCTCTCTCCCTCCTTTCTGTCTTCTTTCTTTCCTCTCTCTCTTCTCTCTCTCTCTGTCTCTCTCTCTCTCTCTCTGCTCTCTCTCTCTCTCTCTCTCTCTCTCTCTCTCTCTCTCTCTCTCTCTCTCTCTCTCTCTCTCTCTCTCTCCTCTCTCTCCTTCCTCCCTCCTCCTTCCTTCCCCTCGCTTCCCTCCCTCTCTGCTTCTCTCTCTCCCCTCCTTCCCTACCCTTCCCTCCCTCCTCCCTCTCTCTCCATCTTCCCTCTCCTCACCATTCTCTCTATTACCTCTGCATTGAGTCTACCAATTGCAAGCGGTGTGTTACGGGCAGGCAAGGGATCGGACGGCAGTGCTTGCAAAAAGTCACGTGAGGCAATGAGGTGGCGCTTGCAACGCCCATGGCAGCGCGGGCGAGCAGGTGCGAGGGCGTGTCAAGAGTGGGAGACCAAGACCTTTATACGTATAATAGACCTTGGATATAATTTAGGTTTAACAACGCTTTCCTTTTCTTCTCTTCCTTTTTCGTTTTAGATTGGAAAGGCCTATTGAAAGGGGTAGGGTACACGGGGGGAGGGGGGGTACTTCTTGACTCTTTGGTGCGGGACAGTTGAGAGCGGGTGTGGCGGGTGTGGGCGGCGGGCGCGGAGGAAGGTGGGCGGGCGCGGCGTGCGACGTGGCGAAGCTCGCGCGGACAAAGATGGCTCAGGCTGCAACAGGTCAAGGGAGCGCGGGGGAGGGAGGGAAGGAGGGAGGCCGGGAGGGGAGGGAGAGAAGGGGGTTGGTGCAGGAAGGCGGAGGGCGGGCGGGGGGGGGGGGGTGTTAGCAGGAAGATAGAAAGGGGAGGAAAGGGAGGGTGGGGGAAGGAAAGGTAGAAAAGAGAGGTTAAAGAAGACAGGGGGAAGAGGGAACCGAGGTGGGGAGGGGCTGTTGCAGGAAGACCAAGGGAAGGAGGAGGGG
>NW_020870994.1:132517-150785 GCF_003789085.1 Penaeus vannamei | reverse complement strand
AGAAGGAGGAGAAGGAGGAGGGGGAGGGGGAAAGGAGGAGGAGGAGGGGAAGGGAGGTTAAAGGTGACGGAAGGCGAGGGATGGGTGGGAGAGAGGATAAAATGGGATGAGAATTAACTGAGGATTAGAAAACATTCGGTGATAAAGTGAAGGAAGAAGAGAAGAGGAGAGGAGAGAAAGACGAAAGAAAAGAGAGAAAGAAGAGAGAGAGGAGAGAAAGAGAAAGAAAGAAAGAAAGAAGAAAAAAAGAAAGAAAGAAAGAGGGACCTGGCGTGGCGGTGGGGTTGAGGCCAGCGTCAGGGGGGGTGGGGGAAGGTAAATAGGGAGGGAGAGAGGATGGAAGTGGGGGCGGGGTGGGGGGGGGGATAATGAGGAACAAGACAGAGGGCGGACGGAGGGAGGTCGGGGGTGGGAGTGGGGGGCGAGGAACATGCACAGGAAATGAGAGGAGATGCGCAGTCATGTAAGCATTGGTTGGGACAACAGGGAAGAGAGGGGAGAAGGGAGAGGGAGGGAAGGGGAGAGGAGGAAGGGGGAGAGAGAAGGGAGAGGAGGGAGGGGGGAGGGAGAGGGAGAGGAGGGAGGGGGAGAGAGAGGGGAAGGGGTGAGAGAAGAGGAAGGGAGAGAGGGAGAGAGGGAGAGGGAGAGACGAGAGGGAGTGGGAGAAGGGAGGGAGGAGGAGATGAAGAATGAATGGAAGGAGGAGGAGGATGGGAAAAGGGAGGGAGAACGAGGACGAAGAGAAGGGAGATGGAGATTGAAGGGAATGGGAAGAGGGGAAAGAAAGGAAGAGAGAAAAGTGAAAGGGGAAGAGATACGGAAGGAAGGGAGGGAGAGGATGAGGAGAGGGGAAAGGAGAGAGAACGAGAGAGAAGGAGAGGAGAGAGAGAGAGAGAGAGAGAAGAGAGAGAGAGAAGAGAGAGAGAGGAGAGCAGACGAAGACACAGACAGACCCAGACAGACGAGAGACAGAGAAGGAGAGAGGGACAGAGGACATGAATAGATGCGAATAAGGAAGAAGAGAAGAAAAAAGAGAACTTCCACAAACAAACCCGGGGAGAGACCAAGGCCAAGAACACCCCGTGGAAAACCAACACCTGTGATACCGCTTATCGTATCGACTTGATATCAGAGTTCCGCGGCCGTTTGGCAACACACCGGGCTTGGTATCAGTGTTATTGCGAGTCACGGGTTTTTTATTATTTTATGATTTATTTATTTATGATTATGATTATTGTTTTGTTGTTGTTGTTGTGTTATTATTATTATTGTTATTATTATTATTGATTATTATGATTATTATTGTTATTGTTATTATTATTGTTATTATTCATTTTCTTTAATTTATTAATTTGAATAGCAATGGATTTTTTTTTTTTTTTTATTTTTGGAAGTTCATGAATATTTTTTTTTTCTTTTAAGTACTTGCAGAGTCACAGGATTTTTTTTTTTTTTTTTTTTTTTTTTGTAGGTTCTTGAATAGTCATGGATTCTTATGTATTTTTGGAAGGTAAAAAAAAAAAAAAAAAAAATATGCGCGTAAATGTGCCGTGGAATTTTGGTCCTGTCAGTTTTTTTTTTTATTTTTTTTTTTTTTTTTTTTTTTTTTTTTTTTTTTTTTTTTTTTTTTTTGAGGCAATTTGAGTGACAAACGCGAGGTCAGCAATTATCGTAAATTTATCGGGTTCAGAAACTGATATTTTTCTTCCTCTCCGCCTACACGCACCTGTCTATCTATCTCTATTTATTTGATTATCTGTTTATCTGATTATCTTCTCCATATGTCTAATATATTTATGTAATCTATCTATCTGTCTATCTCTCTATTTAATCTATCTATCTTCTATCTATCTATCTACTACCTATTAACCATCTATCTACTATATCTGTCTACTATCTATCTAACCATCTGTCTATCTATCTATCAGTCTATGCATCTATCTATCTATATATAGATCTATGTATATATCTATCTATCAGTCTATGGATCTATGTATGTATGTATGTATGTATGTATGTAGTATGTATGTATGTAATGTATGTATGTATGTATGTATGTATGTATGTATGTATGTATGTATGTATGTATGTATGTATGTATGTATGTATGTATGTATGCATCTATCTATCTATGGATAAGATCTGATGCATCTCTGTGCACTTCCCGCGGGCGTGGCTTCGGTCACGTGTTGGTCAGCAGCCCAGGCCGGAGGAGAGGAGGAGGAGGAGGAGGAGGAGGAGGAGGAGGAGAGGAGGAGGAGGAGGAGGAGAGGAGGAGGAGGAGAAGGAGAAGGAGAAGGGAGAAGGAGAAGGAGAAGAGGAGAAGAGAAGAAGAGAAGAAGAAGAAGAGAAGAAGAAGAAGAGAGAAAGAAGAAGAGAAGAAGAAGAAGAAGAAGAAGAAGAAGAAGAAGAAGAAGAAGAAGAAGAAGAAGAAGAAGAATAAGAAGAAGGAGGAGGAGAGGAGGAGGAGGAGATGGAAGAAGAAGAAGAAAAAGAAGAAGAAAAAGAAGAAGGAGGAGGAGGAGGAGAGAAAGAGGAGGAGAAGATGGAGGAGAGAGGAAAAAGAAGAAAAGGAGAAGAAGAAGGAGAAGAGGAAGGATAAGGAGGAGGAGAAGAAGGAGAAGGCGGAGGCGGCGGCGGGCGCACGTGGGTGTGGGTTGTTTGTGTGTCCAAAGCGCGGCATTCTTCGCTCCCCCGCATGCTCCGTGAACCGCGCGCATAAATCACACTTATGCACACACGCGAAGGCTCTTGCGCTCGGGGGAATGTGCGGGTTGAGGGTCCATGCGGAGCGGGGCATGTGGGGCGCGGGGCGTGAGTGCGTCGCGGTGTGTGTGGGCGCGAAGGACGGACCGTATGGGCGGCGGGGATGGGCGCGGGTGACCTTACTGTCGCTCCGGGAGGGTCTCGTGGCTCGCCCTTTTCGCTTCTGAAAGTCCTCCGTCGCTCTTGAATGATTTGGAAATTATTCATGCGTCTGTTTACCTCGTTTTTTTAAAATAATTTTATGTTTTTTTATTGAATTATCTGTCTTCGTTAACAGGTGATCCTTGACTCCTTTCAGGTCGAGGAAGAGGCGCAGCTCGCGCTCGGAGGAGGAGCAGATGGACGAATGCGCAGCCGCCATGGTCCTCATGAAGCTGTCATGCTCCCCGCGCTCTCCCGTCATGCACGATGGTAAGTGCTGCTCCTGATGCTCGTATGTCACTCCGTTATGGCTGCCATTATGGTTAGCATTTTTTATTTTTGTACCTGCTCTTCTGATGTATTTGTTATTCTCGTCATTACGTTTCCTCCTGCCGTGTTGCCATGTTTTTAATGGACTCTTATTACTAGTTATATACTTGAGAAACTTCCCGAAGCTGTTCTGGAGATTGCAGTCGAGGTGTATTTTCCCTGCGTCTCTCCCGGTCTCCCCGGGGCCACTGCGCGCGTGGTTGTGCGCATGCGTGAGCGAACATGATCTCGAATGCGTTTTTCCTCCGTTCCCGATCCTCCTTTCCCCTTCGTGCACTTGAGCGAACGCCGGTCATGCAATCCCGCCGTTCTGATTAATCCCGGGCCTGCTTTTCCCTCCGAGCATGACGGGAGATTATTAGGTTCTTGTTGCATTCTCTTCCCCCTCCTCCCCCCCCCCCATTCTCCATTGTCATGCGGGCCTCTGGGTGACGGCATTTCATGGCAGCTATGACGTCATCATCCGGGGACCTGTGTGTGGGTGCTGTGACGGCGACGTCATCATCCGGGACGCGGTCCAACTCTGACGTCACATGGGCTGAGTCATTTGTTTTTTTTTTCTCCGGATTTTCTCTCGTATTTAGGAGGTCGGTAGAATACGTTTCAACTTTTAAATATATTGTTTCTCTTCTTTCTCCTCTCTTTTCATTGAAAAATAACCTGGACGTTTGCCATACGAATGAGAATTGAAGAAAACAAGAGGAAGTAGAATTCCCCGGAGGCGGTAGTGGGGATAGGCCTATCACTTGTGATGACGACAGAGCTCCATAAACACTTTCTCCGCCAAATGTGTACCCAAGTGTTCTCAGCGATTCCATTATTTTCCCGCCGTTGTACTTATTGGCTTTTTGCTGAACCTCAAAACATACGCCATCTGTTTATGGTATTTTATTTTTTTTTTATCCTGTTGTTAGTGCGCTTTCGTCGAAGAAAGATAAAATTGTCTTTTTTCCGAAGTTTCTCAGTTTAATTAAACTACTTTTTTAGGTCTGAGTCGTCGCAAACTCGTGAAAGTCTTCGAGTGAAACCGAGTCCCGTTTCTCGCGAGCCTCCGTCCCTCCCGCGGCCGAAGGGGAAAGAAAAGAGGAAAGAAGCGTACCTGTGTTATTGAGCCCGAGTGACGTCACGCGCAAGGAAAGGTTAAGAGTCGCTGGATCTTTTTTTGTCCTTGGAAACAATGCGCGGATTTTTTTTTTCTCTCTCTCTCTCCTGTCAGCGCTCGTTCCCGTCTTGGGCAGTTCGTGTTTAAAGGGCGCGGGCTTGGAGGAGCCGGCGGGAGCGTGGCGTGCCTCGCGTCGGCGTAATTCACCCGCTGATGAGGGATTCTCTTCGCGATCTGTAATTCTGTTCGCGCGGCCGCCCGCCCGGTCGCGCAGCGGGATCCGCGTGTGACTTCATTGCGAAATCATTTCCGCGTCCATGGCGGCGGCGGCTCCTCGCCATCTGGCACGGCGCACCTGTGCCCTCGGAAACAACAGGTGTGCCGTGCGAAAGTGTGTCGCGCGCCTCCCGATATGCGGTCACACTTGCGCCTCTGCGGGGAACGGTTGTAGGGGAATGAGGCAGTGAGGAGACATGTGCGACGCCCGTGGCTTAGGCGTCTGCCGGCGAATGCGGAAGGGAAGAAGGCTTGGATATTGCTGGGTTCGTGACGCCCTTTCTCCCTCGCCCTGGCTTCTTCTCGCCCTCTGCCTCTCCCTCTCTCTCCCTCTTCGTTTCCTTTCATATCCCTCTCCCTCTCCCCCTCGTCTCTTCCCTCTCCCTCGCCCTCTCAAAGCCGTCTCCTCGCCCTCTCTCTCACATCCTCTCTTCGCAATGTTCGTTGCAGATCCCGGTAAAGAAACTCTCTCTCGTCTCTCTCTCTCCTCATCTCTCTCTCTCTCTCTCTCTCTCTCTCTCTCTCTCTCTCTCTCTCTCTCCTCTCTCTCTCTCCTCTCTCTCTCTCTCTCTCTCTCTCTCTCTCTCGCTCTCTCTCTCTCTCTCTCTCTCTCTTCTCTCTCTCTCTCTCTCATCTCTCTCTTCTCTCTCTGCTCTCCTCTCTCCCTCTCTCTCCTCTCTCTCTCTTCTCTCCTCTCCTCTCTCTCTCTCTCTCTCTTCTCTGTCTCTCTCTCTCTCTCTCTCTCTCTCTGTTTTCGGGAAAAGAGTTTTCTGTTTATTATTTTTTTTTTCCTGGCCAGAAGACGCATTTCTGAGAATGTCTCAGATCTTTTCAAGGGAATGAAGTGAAAAGCTGCGCCCCCCCTTTCTCCCCCTCCTCTTCTCTTTATCTTCTTCCTTCAATCCTCCTCCTCCCCCTCTCCCACACTTCTCCTCTCCTCGTCCTCCCCCCTCTCGCCCTCTTCTCTCCTCTCCTCGTCCTCCTCCCTCTCCCCCTCTCCTCCTCCTCCCTCTCTCTCCCTCTACTCCTCCTCCTCCTCCTCCTTCTTTCCTTGCCATCTCTCTTGTTCCTCCTCCACCATCCCCTATCACCCACTCCACCCACCTCCTCACACCTCAGCCCCCTCCCCGCTCTCCCCCCCCTCCGCCCCCCCCCCGCCCGCCCGCCGCCCATGCACCCGGCGAGGGCGGCGGGCGGTCTCGGCCGTCCCCTTTAAGAGCGTCCTCGGGCCCGGAGGTCGGCGGGGACGTGACAGGACGCGCGTCGGGGCGTCTTAGAAGGCGGGGAGGGGGAAGGGGAGAGGCGGGAAGGGGAGAGGGGAGAGGGGAGAAGGGGGAAAGGGGAGAGGGAGAGGGGGAAGGGGAAGGGGAGAGGGGGAAGGGGAGAGGAGAAGGGAGAAGGGGAAGGGGGAAGGGGAAGAGGAGAAGGGGGAAGGGAGAGAGGAGAAGGGGGTGGGAGAGGAGAGAGAGGAAAGGGGAGAGGGGGAAGGGGAGAGAGAGAGGGGGGGAAGGACTCGCTCTCGCCCTTCGAGTCTCTCTCGCGGATCGCGGTGCGGCTCCTCGTCCCGCGCGCGGCGGAAGGAAGGTTCCCCGGGGACGAACCGCGAGCGCGGGCGGGGGGCGCCCTCAGCTGCCCTGGGCCGCGTGCATGGCGGGCGGCGCGGGTGAATGACAGCGCGACGACTGTGACTCGGGGCGGACGGGGAGGGAGGGGGGGGGAAGGGGGGCGAGGAGGCGACGCGGAGGCCAAGGACTTCGACGTCGACCGCGGGGAAGTCCGCTCGGCGCCGCGCAGTCTCTCTCTCTCTCTCTCTCTCTCTCTCTCTCTCTCTCCTCTCTCTCTCTCTCTCTCTCTCTCTCTCTCTCTCTCTCTCTTCTCTCTCTCCTCTCTCTCTCTCTCTCTCTCTCTCTCTCTCTCTCTCTCTCTCTCTCTCTCCCTCTCCTTCTCTCTCTCCTCTCTCTCTCTCTCTCTTCTCCTCTCTCTCTCTCTCCTCTCTCTCTCTCTCCCTGCTCCTCGTCTCTTCGTCTCTCTCTCTCGTTNTCTTCGGTATCCAGGTGCCTCGTGCCCCCCCCCGGGGAATCCCATTTTCATACGGGAGGAACCCACCGCGTCTCCATGCAGGTGCGTTCCCCATCCCTGCTTTCTCCTCTCTCCACACCTCTTCCTGACCCCCCCCACACCCGTTCCGCGCCCCAAACTCTCTTTCCTTGCTCTCCCTTTGCCTCTCTCCTCGCTCTTCCTCTCCATTTTCCTCCACCTCCCTCCCCTTCCCCTTCTTCTCCCCTCTACCCTCCCTCCTTCCTCTCTCTCCCCCCTGCCTTCCTTCCTCTCTCCTCCCTTCCCCTTCTCTGCCCCTACGCCTCCACTTCTCTCCCTTTTCCTCCCCCCTCCCTCTCCTCCCCTTCCCCTCTCCCTCTCACCCCTCCTTTCCTTTCCCTTCCTCTCTCCTCCCTCCCTTTCCCTTCTCTCCCTCCCTTCCCTCTCTCCTCTCCCCTCCTCTCTCCTCCCTTTCCTTTCCTCCCCATTCCCCTCCTCCCTCTCCCCTCTTTCCCTTTCCTCCCTCCTCTCCCTCCCTTCCCCCTCCCGCCACACTGGGTCACGCCCTGCACGCGGCCGACCTAATGGTGTTTGCCCTCATTACCCAAGGCACTCGAGAGGGCAGGGGCCAGGCGCCTCCTCCTCCTCCTCCTTGTTCTTGTTCTTCTTGTTCTTATTCTTCTTTTTCTTTCTTCTTCTCGTCTTCTCCTCCTTCTTCCTTTCTTCTTCTTCTTCCTCTTCGTCTCTTCTTCCTTTTCTTCTTCTTCTCTTCGTCTCCTTCTTCTCCTTCTCCACCTTCTTCTTCTCTTCATCTCCTCCTCTCTTCTCCTATCTCCCCTTTTTATCATCCTTCTCTCCTCCTCCTCCTTGCCTGTCCTCTCTGTCCCGTGGAATTTCCCAAATTTTCCCGGTGTTCCTGACTTTCAGAGGTTATCCCCGAGAAAGTCTACATGCGTGTGTGTGTGTGTGTGTGTGTGTGTGTGTGTGTGTGGTGTGTGTGTGTGTGTGTGTGTGTGTGTGTGTGTGTGTGTGTGTGTGTGTGTGTGTGTGTGTGTGTGTGAGAGAGAGAGGAGAGAGCGAGAGAGAGCGAGAGAGAGAGGGAGAGGAGCGAGAGAGAGAGCGGAGAAGAGCGAGAGAGAGAAGGAAAGAAAGAGAGAGCGAGAGAGAGAAGAGCGAGAAGAGAGAGCGAGACGAGAGAAGATGAGAGAGAGAGAAGAGAGAGAGAGAGAGTAAAGAACGAAAGAAGAAAGAAAGAAGAAAGAGAAGTAAAAGTTTTTCTTTCTTCGTTATACTTTTCCCTCCTACTCCTCTTCCTTCTCATTTATATCATATTCTCCATTTTTCCATTTTTTCCCCTTTTTTTTCCTTTCTTTCTCCTTCCTATTCCTTCTCTCTCCTTGGTACCTGCTTTCGCCAAACCAAAAGCGCAGCGGACCGATTCCTCCTCCTCCTCCTTCCTCCTTCTTCCTCCTTTCTCTCCTCCTCCTTCTCCTCTCTCTCCTCTCCCCTCTCTCTCTTCCTCCTCCTCCTTCTTTTCCCACTCCACCTCCGTATCTTTCATCTCCTACCTCTTCCTTTTGGCTTCACTTCACACCTTCTTTTTTATCTGTTTATCTTATTCCACCGTTTCTTTCTTTCTTCTTTCTTTTCCCTTCCTCCCTTTTTTTCGCATCCCTGGCAACAGTGGCTCGGGAAACCCTGCAACAGTGGCTCGGGAAGCAACAGGTCGTGCGAGAGAGAGAGTGTGAGAGTGAGATGGCTTTGTTCATATATTATTTAGTTTTTTTTTTTTCTTCTTTTTTTTTTTTTTTTATATTTTTGCGGCGCACACATTGTGTTTGTGTGGTTGTGTGCTAGCCGGGGGCGTCATGCTTGCCCACGCACGCACGCACACACTTGAGCGCGGGTTAAAAAGCGCAGTCAGGCACACATGCACATGCACATGCACACTCTATTGGGATGGGGATGGGGGGGGTCCTAGCTTATGTGTGAACAGGAGTTTAGGATGCCGGTGTGTGTGTGTGTGTGTGTGTGTGTGTGTGTGTGTTGTGTGTGAGTGTGTGGTGTGTGTGTGTGTGTGTGTGTGTGTGTGTGTGTGTGAGAGAGAGAGAGAGAGAGAGAGAGAGAGAGAGAGAGAGAGAGAGAGAGAGAGAGAGAGAAGAGAGAGAGAGAGAGAGAGAGAGAGAGAGAGAGAGAGAGGAGAGAGAGAGAGAGAGAAGAGAGAGAGAGAGAGAGAGAGAGAGAGAGAGAGAGCAGAGAGAGAGAGAGAGAGAGAGAGAGAGAGAGAGAGAGTGTGTGTGTGTGTGTGTGTGTGCGTGTGCGTGTGTGTGTCTGATGAATTTGTTGACCGGTATGTGTGGTTATGTGGTGGAGGGTAGGAAATGGGGAGGGAGACGGGCAGGCAGGGAGGGATAGAAGGAGAGAGGGAAGAGGGATGGAGAGGGAAGAGGGAAGGGGAGCGGGAGAAAGAGAGAGGGGAAGGGAGAGAGAAAGAGAGGGAGTCTCAAACAGAAATTTGGAAGAGAAGTCGAAGGAAGTCACACGGACAACCAGAGAAAGAATGAGAACAAGAACAAAGTACATTTACCCGTTTGCATATGTATGTGTGTATGTACGTGTGCGCGCATCTGTGTACATGTGCGCGCGCAGGTCACATGCAAGTTCGCGTGCATCGCCGGCCGCGCAGGTTGACACCGGCGGCCGAAATGGGTTCTTGGAAGAACCGCAGCGGCCATGCTGGGGAGGGGGGGGGGAGGGGGGAAAGGAGGGGGGGAGATGGAGGGAGAAGTAGGAAGGAAAGACGGAGGAGGAGGAGAGAAGTAGGAGAGGGAAGGGACGGAGAGACAGAGAAGGAGAAGTGCGGAGACGGAGAGACTGAGAAGGAGAAAGAAGTGCGGAGACGGAGAGACAAAGGAAAGAAGTGCGAGAAAGGAGAGACAGTGAAGAGGGAAGGGGAAGGGAGAAGGGTGAGAAGGGCGAAGGGGTAGTGAGAAAACGGATAAGAATGACGAAGGAGAAAGAAAAAGAAAGGAGAAGGGCGAAGGGAGAAGAGTGACAAGTCGGAAGGACCAAACAGGGAGAGAAAAGAGATAAAACCTAGCTAAAACGAGGGAGAAGAAAAGGGGAGACGAGAGCAAATGCGATGGGGTTGGGGAGGAGGGAGGGAGGGGGGGAGGAGGGAGGGAGGGAGGGAGGGAGAGGGAGGGAGGGAGGGAGCGGAGCGAGCTAATAGCAAAATCGGCCGAGTGTGAAGGCGGAGGCAGGTAAGAAACGGTAACGATGTTGATGCGGACCAGATCGCGCAAAGGAACCGACGCAGGATTTCGTGCGCCTCCTCAGGGTGAAGCGAACTGTCGGTCAGCGGGGGAGGAATAAGCAATTAACGATAGAATGAGAGCAGGGGGAGAAGGAGAAAGAAGATGGAGACCATATTTCCCGAGAGAATAACGGACGATGAATAGGAGAGAGAGGAAGAAGAAGAAGAAAGGAGACGAAGACCACATTTCCCGAGACATCAACGGACGATAAGATGAGAAGAAAGGGAGACAGAATAAAAGAGGAAGAAGAAGAAGAATAGAATAGAGAAAAGAAGAGAAGAGAAAAGAAGGAAGAAGAAAAGGAATAACAAGAAGAAGAGGAAGAAGAAGAGGAGAAAGGAGACGACCCTATTTCCCGAGAGCACGTCGGACGAGGATTGTGAAGAGCGTGAAGATCCGAGTTTCTTCCACGATCGGGCGGCGGCGGCCCTCCCCGCTGCCCGCCCGGACGCTAATAACAGGTGCATGTTGCGGGGTGATGTAGGTCAGGTGTGCACAGGTGCGCGGCTGCTTGGGGAGGGAGGGCGGGGGGGGGATGTGGGGGACGGGTTGGAGGTAAGGGGCTGAGGGGGGGGGAGGGGGAGGGAGGGAGGGAGGGGGGGGAGGAAGGTTTTTGGTGTTTGGTGTTCTTGGGGAGGCCAGAGGTTAGGGAGGAGGTGGAGGGGTTGGAGAAATACGTTGGAGAGTCAGAACGAGGAAGGGAACTGGAGAGGGAGAGAGGAGGGAGAGAGAGAGAGGGAGAATCTGTATTTTTACCCCTTTTAAACCCCACACTTGCTCCCTCCTCCCTTCCTCCGCGGCGGCCGAAGGGAGGCTTTTTCTGCCGGGCCTTTCGACCGCCTCGGAGGCTCAGCGAACGGGAATCCGCCCCCCCCCCTCCTCCTCCTCCTGCGGGCATCGATCGGCTTTCGAGGGGAGCCTCCGTCGCCGCGGCTCCTGCCCTCCCGGTGCCCCTTGGCGACGCCGGGCGGGGCGCCGCCGGTGCCAGCGAGGCGTCCTTTGGCTCCTACGCGCCGGGGCTGTTAAGGGCACTGTTCTGTCTTTGTCCGGGTGTCCTTCGGGGAAGACTCGCAGCGGCGCCCCTCGGATGCCCCCCCCCTTCCCCCCATCTCCCCAGGGAGAGTGCCACTGACGCGACAGAAGTGTTGGTTTCTCTGCCTAATCACGCCACGCCAGTGCGGCTCCTGCCCTCCACCTCCCTCTCTCTGCCCCCCACCCTACCCCACCCTCCCTCTCTCTGCCCCCCCCACCCCCCCTCTCTCTGCCCCTTCCCCTCCCCCCTACCTCCCCTCCCCCCCCCCCGTCATTCACCGCGTGTGGCCATCCTGGTGAGGGGAGGGTGGCGTGGAGGGAGGAGGGGGGAGGGGGGGGAGGCCTGTTACACTTTCCCCTTGATCAATAGCAGCGTCGGTGTGGGCGTTGGAGGCTCGCGAGGAAACAGGTCGATGATATTATCTCGCGGGAAGTCGATCGGGAGACAGATCGGCCGCAGAGATAATTAAGCGGAACTAGAGAGATCGATATGTGCTTGTGTGCGGAGAGAGAGATAGAGAGACAGATAGACACAGAGACAGACAGATACACACACACACACACACACACACACACACACACACACACACACAGAGAGAGAGAGAGAGAGAGAGAGAGAGAGAGAGAGAGAGAGAGAGAGAGAGAGAGAGAGAGAGAGAGAGAGAGAGAGAGAGAGAGAGAGAGAGAGAGAGAGAGAGAGAGAGAGAGAGAGAGATGTGTATATATATATGTATGAAACTCAAAATGCACGATTTATTTTTCTCTGCATCTTCAAATGTCCCTTCCCCCCCCCCCCTATCCAATGCCCCTTTGACTTTCCGCCCCCCCTGTTTTTTTTTTCTCTCTCTTCTCTCTTTCTTTTTTGGGGATTTATTTGTCACATCTAGTGTTTTCCCTAATTTGGCTCATGTCCAAAATTTTAGCCGCTCTTTTCTGTCGCTTCCACTTCTTCCTTAATGGCAGTCTTCTACGTTTTTACCCAGTTATTATCACTTTCTGCGTTTTTCTTTCTTTTGGTCCTTTGTCTGCCTTTGTAAAACCGTTTCCTAGCTTTTTTTTTCTTTTGTTTTTAGTGTTATCTGTTCTATCTCTTTTTTTTTTTTTTTTTTTTTTTTTTTGCTATTTACGTTTTCTCCATTCTTGCTTTTCTCTCTATTGTCTGTCTGTCTCTTCTTATTCTCGCTTGTTCCCCTTAATCTACATATTTCTTCCTCTCTTTCTCTTTCTACCTTTTGGGGAAATGAAGACAAAGAAACGTAACATATAGAATGTAAAAAAAAGATAACATGGCATTTTTAAAAGATATTTTTGATGATTTTGCTTTTTATTATTTATTTAAATGGCGTTTTTTGTCGCGGGGATAAAACAGGAGAATGGGATAGGAGGAGGAAGATAAACCGAGAGAATAAGGAGAAAGTGGAGTGAGGAAGAAGGGGAAAACGGAGAAGGAAGAGCTGGAGAGAGAGGAGGAAGAGGAGAAAAAACGGAGAAGGGAGAGGTCGAGAGTGGAAAGAAGAAGAGAAAACGGAGAAGAAAAGGAGAAAAACGGAGAAGGATTGAGGTGGAGAGAGAAGAGGAAGAGGAGAAAAACGGAGGATAAAGCAAGAAAAAAAGAGAGGTGAAGAGAAGCAGAAAGACCTCGATCTGTCGAAAGACACGAAGGCAGTCGCGAGGAATACCCTTTGTGCCAGGCCTCGCTCGCGGGACTGGGGAATCCCGGGGACTCTTTCGGGGGCGAGGGGAGGGGGGAGGGGGAGGAGAAGAGGGCAACCGAAGACGAAGAAGGGAAAGAAAAAGGGGAAGCACAGAAGGAGGAGGAGAATAATGATAAGGATGATGGTAATAATGATAATAGTAATAAGAGGGAGAACGTGAAGTGTAAGGCTGAAGGAGGAGAAGGAACAGCATGAACAGGGGAACAGGGGGGGGGAGACCCAGCGGAGGCATGACAGTCGGAGGGGGGGGGGGGCGTCAAGGGGCCCCAGACGGACGGGCGCCGCGGCTGGCCCGAGCCGCGCCCCGAGTCCCCGAGGCAGGAGAGCCACGTCGCCGAGGTCCTGCGTGCCCGGCCCGCCTCGGTGCCCTCGGTGCCCCCCCCTGCCCAGCGCGAGTCCTCCGCGCGGGAGGAATTCAGGAGCGCGCCCTTCCGCCCCTGCCACTGGCCACGTCGACGCGGTCGTCCTGCGGAGCGACGCTGATTCGGCAGTGACGTACTCCTCTGAGTGGGATGACTTGCGCTTCTATTTTTTGTCGGAGGCCACCGGGGGGGAGCGAATCATGCTGCGTGCGTGCGTGCGTGCGTGCGTGCCGGCCGGCCACACCTGTGATTTCCTGCAGTTGGGCGAGCGGGTCGCCTCGCACGCACAGGGGGCCCCGGGCGCAGCGCGCGGGGAGCGAGCGGTCGAGGCGGCGCCGTAACGGGCGGAGAGGCATCGCGGCCGACTTCCTCCGCGTTGTCCCGACCTCCGAGCGGCGCGGAGTACCGTAATAACGGCGACGCCGGAACGCTGACGGCGCTGCCGCGACACTGCTGCCGGACCCTTTGTGCGCGGCGACCCCAGGGAGGCCCTAACGGGATCCGTGCGCAGGACCGCGGCGCTCTCTTGGCGGCGGGATGCGGCGAGGGCGGGGGCGCCGGAGGGCAAAGTGCAACTCTCGGCGCTCCGGACGGCGCGGGAGGAGGCGGGAGGGCGAGCGCGTGGCGGTGAAATGGCGCTCGCCTCCGGGGGGCGCGGCCGGGGCGCTCGTTTCTTCACGCTCTGACGCCGGCGCCTTTCGCTGCGACTTTCCCGCCGGAGTCACTCGTCTCTCCTCTCTCTTCCTCTCTCGGGGGGGGGGGGGGGGGGGCATTCGGCGGAGAGATCGAGTCCGCTCCAGAGCGGCCCCGTGGAACTCCGCCCCGAAACCGGGGCGGCAGATAAGCGATAAGGATCTGCAGCGGAAGGACTGGGCTGGGAGACGCCGCCAAGGATTCCCCGCCGCTGACGGCGAAGGGATTCGAAGGCGGCGATGGCGAGTGCGCCTCCGGGAGTGGCGTTGGGCGGGAGAGGAAAAGAGAGAGAGAAAGAGAAAGAGAAAGACAGACAGAGACAGAGACATAAATAGAGATAGAGATGTAGAGAGAGTACGAGAGCGAAGGGCGCCGAGGGGAGGGGGAGCCGCCCACCCATTGATTGCGTGCGGGCGCTTGCTTTGCCAGCGAGGGGAGAGAGACGTAAACAAACAGCGCAGTAACGTGTGAAAAATTTAAATGAAACGCCCGCAGTAAGAAAGAAAACAGTGGGTTTCGCATTATTGTTTTTTTTTCCCCTTCGCGTGGCTTTCATTATTCAGGTAAACAAACCTCCTCCGGGCGATGGCGGCCCCGACCTGCTCCTCCTCCTCCTCCTCCTGCCGGCTCCTCCTCCTCCCGGGTCTTCGCCTCTCACTCCTCTGTACGTGCGATGAAGAATCTCAATTGATTTCTCAAAAAAGAGAATGCAATGGATTCCCTGAATAAGAGAAGCCGTCACGCCACCTGAAGGGCTTCGGGCGAAAGCCATTGACCGGGCGGGCGTATCGACCATCGCCGAATGCGTGCATACGCGCCCGCGAGGAGCAGCTCGCCGCCCCGAGAGGTGACGTGCGCTTCTCGTCCGGCTTTTTTTCGCAATTCTCGCATGACGAATGGTGGGAGAAGTAGCGGTTAGCATGGGCGGCGCGGGGGGGAGGGTGGGCGAAGGGGTTGATTAGGGCGCCGATGTATGCGGGGGGTTGGGGGTTGGATGGGGGTAGGGGGATGGGGAAGGGTTAGATTGAGGAGAGACAGAGGGGAACGGATGGGTGCGGCGTGACCTGAGGTGGCCGCGGTCCGCACAAGGTCGTGGCCGGACCGGGTTGCGAAAGGGCTGCCTCGGAGGACGCGGCCGAGGCGACGCCCGCGGATCCGAGGCGGAACGGGGATTGATTTTCATTCCGTTATGTCGTCTCGCCTTTTGTTCCTTCTCATCCTTGGCGGTTTTGTCTTGTGTTCTGAGCCTCCTCCTTCCTTCTTCCCTCCTCGTCTCTTCCCTCTTTCGGTTTTGCTCTCCTCCAGTCCTTTCTCCCTCGACCCTCCCTACGCCTCCCCTGTTCGCTCCTCCTGCGAGCCGATTCAGTCATGCATAAGTGAATGGCACTGGACCCCCCCCACCAGGGCCTCCCCTCCTCCCGCCCCCGGCACGCGATCCCCTCATGCACAGAGGCGATCGGGGACTCGGACACGGCGTTCGTTTGCCATGCACTCGCTCTCATGCATTTTTTTCTTCCGTCATCGGGCTCATCATCATGCGCGTGTGTTGCGTATCTGCGGACCGCGGGCGTGCGGGCGGCGGGGACGTAACACCGAGCTCGGGTGCTCTTAGTTCCGGCAGCGTGCGTGCGCTCGCGGGCGGAACAGAGGGAGATATTATTAAGGGGGCGGAAGGGGGGGGGGGGCTTCGTTAACAAGGCTTAGGTTTGGAGGGGGGGAGGGCGGGGCGGGGCGGGGCGGGGGGGGGTTGTGGGGGAGGCAGGCTCTTTGTTCTCGCGACGTGACACCGTCGGCCACCTGCCGATTCCGAGAAAAAAGATGGAAATGGAAATTAATAAAAGTCTGCCAAGCTCCCACGTTCGGTAAAGAAGAGTTAACGCAAATTTCCTCCCCTTCTGCAACCCCCCACCCACCACCCACCCCCACCGCCCGCCCCCCAGCTGCTTAGAACCCGGAGGGCATCTGAGATTGCATCGCGCTCTATGTGTTGCATGACTGAGCTGTCTGCCTCTGCTTGCTCGAGCTGTCGCCTGTGCTTAATGGGCCGAGGTCCTGGCGCTCGCTGGCTGCCGCCCCCCCCCGCCAGCTGTGGGCCTTTCGCAGCAGGTGGTTTGAACAGCGGAAGACAGCAGACAGCAGCGTGGAAGGCAGTGCCACCTTGGAATGCAATAGTCTGCGCATTATCCGCAGCAGGGTGACACCAGGATCTCCTCCGGGAGTAGGTACCGACGGGTGGGGGGACGGGGACAGGAGGAGGGGTAGGGCTCATTTCCCCTTTACCGTAATTAAGGGTATTGGTTATTAGGCGCTCATTAGGGAGAGAGGGAAGAGGGACGGGCGAGCGCCGAGGGGAATGACTTGCGACGGCTCAGGCAGTGGCGCTTTCATCCGTTCGGCCTTTTATGGATGTCAATGTTGCTTTCGTTATATTTGTTGTTGTTTTGTTGTTCTTGTTCTTGATGTGGCTTTTTATGGATATCAATGTTGCTTTCGTTATTGTTTTGTTGTTGTTGTTGTTTGTTCTTGATGTGGCTTTTTATGGATTCAATGTTGCTTTCGTAATTTGTTGTTGTTCTTGTTCTTGATGTTGACGGCTTTGGGGCTGTGCTTAGTTCCCTTTGTTACATAATCCAGAAATTGACTGAACATGATATCGGAGGTCTTTGACTTCGTTGCAGCCATGGAGTTTTGGGTAACGTGTCAATGTGGCGGTGGTGGTGTTTCTCTCTCTCTCTCTTTCTTTCTGCTCTTTCTTTCTTTCTTTCTCTCTTCTCTCTCTCTCTCTCTCTCTCTCTCTCTCTCTCTCTCTCTCTCTCTCTCTCTCTCTCTCTCTCTCTCTCTCTCTCTCTCTCTCTCTCTCTCTCTCTCTCTTCTTTCTCTCTCTTTCTCTCTTTATCTCTCTTTATCTCTCTCTCTCTGTCTCTCCTCTCTCTCTCTCTTCTCTCTCTCTCTCTCTCTCTCTCTCTCTCTCTCTCTCTCTCTCTCTCTCTCTCTCTCTCTCTCTCTCTCTCTCTCCCCTCCCTCCTCCTCCTTCTTTCCTGCTCCTCATTCTCCACTTCACCCCTCTCTCTCCTCTCCCCCCCTCCCCTCCCTCCTTGCGTGTATGTTGCCTATGTGAAAAGCTAATCCTTATGTTGTTTTCTATGGTACTGACTCCCCGTGTATTGATTCGGCAGAAGTGTTTTTGGTGTGTTTATTAAAATCCATATTTACTACGGAAGCCTGCCATTCATCCGCGCTGTTGCCCCTTCCTCTGCGGATACACTGAGCCGCCGTGAAAGGGGGCCGGGCCGTGCAGCTTTAAGATCCCGCTTCTTATTCGAATTTGATTAACGTTCTCGTCCCGGACGTTAATTGGAGACATTGATTAATTATTAACCTTGCATATCCTACAGCTCATTGACCTCGAAAGTCTTCAGTCGACGGTTGCCGGGCGTTCGCGAAGGAATATTCTAGGAGATCGGAGGGGGAAAAATGGCGTTTCTCTCGGTCTCTCTTACGCAACCCGGTGTTAGCGTCCGGTCTCGACAACGCGACCCGTACCCGAGAATCACGTTTGCGAACCTGTGATATGTTATTTATATTTCTCTTTTGTGCTGTTGCAAGTTGATGGCACAAAGCACGCAATGCCATTAATAACAGCGCGCGGTGGCTTAAAACTAACACTGGGAAAGGCGTTGATTTGCGGAGGTGGGAGGTGGGTTCATAGGGTACAAGCGCGCGTAGAGTAGACACCGGTTAGAATGGACGGCTTTCTACCTCTTAGGGTCACGCACTTTTTGCTCGCCTTTCGTTAGGATCGCTAAGTATTTTATTGCATTATGCTCGGGTCACGCGTGCACACCCCGCGCCTCCTCGTGAATCCGAGCGTTCGCAGAGCTTACACGAACGCGCGCGTCCGTATGTCTTGATTCTTGTGACGGATTTCGAACATTCACTTTTCTCACGGCCCGAATTCTCACTTTGGACGCCGGACACTTTCTCTGGGTAATTGCATGCTGGAGGGAGGTGTGTGAGAGAGATGGAAAAGATAGAAGGTACAGCCTCTCTCTCTCCTTCTTTCTCTTTCTCTTTCCTCTCTCTCTCTCTCTCTCTCTCTCTCTCTCTCTCTCTTCTCTCTCTCTCTCTCTCTCTCTCTCTCTGTCTCTCTCTCTCTCTCTCTCTCCTCTCCTCTTCTTTTTTTCATCTTCCTCTCTACACACATACGCCTGGCCTATATATGGAGATAGACAAAACACGGAAGCAGAGAGAGAGAGAGAAAGAGAGAGAAAGAGAAAGAGAAGAGAGAGAAAGAGAAATAAAAAAGAGAAAGAGAAGGGGGAGGGGGGGGGGGCTGCTCGGGCGTGTCACTTCGCCACCGGAAGTTGTCCAGATAGATACGCCGGTAAATTAGGTTGAGCCGATGTGATGGAGCCGATGTGGGCGCGAATGGGCTATGCGCTGCGTGTGTGTGTGTGTGTGTGTGTGTTGGGGGGGGGGGGGGGGTGGGGGTGGGGG
>NW_020870994.1:105261-119390 GCF_003789085.1 Penaeus vannamei | reverse complement strand
GAGAGAGAGAGAGAGAGAGAGAGAGAGAGAGAGAAGAGAGACAGAGACAGAGACAGAGACAGAGAGACAGAGAGAGAGACGGAGAGACAGAGAATTAGAAAGAGAATAAGAAACATAAATAGACGCCAAAAGAAAAAAAAATGCCCACCAAAACACAGCAGAAAACGACAAAACACAAATAAAGAAGAAGAGAACGAGAGAGCGAGAAAAAAAAAAAAAAAAAAAACTCAACGCTGATGTAGCTTCGAGACCCTCTGCACCCCAGCCGGCAAACAAGCAGACAAGCAAGCAATCAAACAAGGAGGACTGCTGTTAAAACGTTATTAAACCCATCTGTTACTGCTTGTTAATGAGGTTCAATTTTCTCTTTCAGGGGCTCAATTAAACCGTCTGGAGGTTCTCCTTTTTTATCTACGGGTGATGTAATTGATTTTTTTTCTTTTTTTTTGTACCCACTCGTCGAGGTGTAAGGGAGGGCCGGTGTAGAAGTTTAGAAAAAAAAGGAGAATGATTAAGTAGGCCAAACTTCGTTCTGGTCAACATCAAGGAAGTTATCTTTTGGTCCTTTCTGAGAATGTTAATAAGAGGAATGGTAATGATAATGGTAATAACAATAACAACATAATAATGATAATATTTATGATGATGATAATGATAATAATGATAACAATAATAATGACAATGACATATTAATAATGATAACAAGAACAATAACAAAAAAATAACAATAGTAACAGAAAGACAACGGTAATATGAAACAAGACACAAACAAACAAAAAAGCCCTCCAACTTTACATTAGAAACAGAAAAAAAGAAAAGAAATTAGAGCGAGAGAGAGAGAGAGAGAGAGAGAGAGAGAGAGAGAGAGAGAGAGAGAGAGAGAGAGAGAGAGAGAGAGAGAGAGAGAGAGAGAGAGAGAGAGAGAGACAGACAGACAGACAGACAGACAGACAGAGACAGAGAGACATACAAACAACATACATACACACAGATAAGAGAGAGAGAAAGAAAAACAAAGAAAAAAAAAAAAAAGACAAAAAAAAAAAAAAGAGACAAAAAAGAACGAAAGAAAAGAGAGAGAATGAAAAAAAAAACACTGCTACCAAACCGTTTTCTGTGTCCTTCCTGCAAGCAATTAGCATAGCGGTTTTCGGGACCAGAGTCGCTATCAGACCAACCCCTCTCGGACGATCCTTAAACAGACAGTGACTAATGGTATGGGTGGGGAGGGAGGGGTGGAAGAGGGGGTGGGTGAAAGGGGTGGGATTGGGTGAAGGGGTGGAAGAGGGAGGAGGGAAAGGAGTGGGGTGGGGAAGAGAGGGGGAAGGGGGTGGGGGTGGTGGGTGGAGGAGGGGAAGAGAGGGGGTGGGGTGGGGAGGAGTAAGAAAAGAGAATAGAAGAGAAAGAGCGTGTGGGATGGAGTGGAGAGGGGAGGAGGGAAAGGAGTGGGGTGGGGAGGGAGGAAGAAGAGAGAGAGAGAGAGAGAGAGAGACAGACAGACAGACAGACAGACAGACAGACAGACAGACAGACAGACAGAGAGAGAGAAAGGGAGAGACAAAAAAAAGAAAACAAAAAGAAGAAGAGTAGAGAAAGCCTCAAAAGAAGGAGGATCGTAAAAAAAAAAAAAAAATAAAAAAAAAAAAAAAAAATAAAAAAAAAGAACTACAATGCGTACAAAGCAATCGAAGACCCAAACGTACACAAGTACACGATCTTCCCGCCTTATATGTACAACTACCTCCCCCCCCTCCCCCCCCCCCTCGTACACTTACACTACGAATACAATCTTTAGAGGAACCTTCTTTAAGGAATTATTCGAGGAGAGAATTCCACAGGCCATGCAAGGAGAGGGTGGAGGACAGGGGGTGGGGCAAGGAGGGGGTGGAGGACAGGGGGGTAGGGGGGAGGGTGTGTGGCATGGTGGTGGTGGGGGGGGGGCAAGGGGCAAGAGGGTTGGGATATGGTGGAAAGGGGTAAGGGTTATGAAAAGGGGTGAGGGGGTGGGGTTATGGGCAAAGGGAAGGGTGTATGGGCAAGGGGGTAAGAGGAATGGGCTGGGGGAAGAGGTATGGACAAGGGGAATGGACATGGAAAGGGAGAAAGGAAATGGAAAGGGAAAAAGGGAATGGGAATAGAAAGGAGTAAGGGAAATGGGCAGAAGGGTATCGAAAGGGTCAAGGAGTATGGCCAAGGGGAAAGGGGTATAGCCAAGAGGGGGGGGGGGGGAGGGTATGACCAGGGGGAAGGGAGTAAAGCCAAGGAGTTATGATGAACAGTGACTGGTGAACAAGTGCTAAGGGGTTTAGAAAAGGAGTTACAGTGAACAGTGAACAATAAAAAAGAAGGCTAGGGTGCGTAGGGGGATTTGGAGAAGTTATGAACACAGAAAATACCAATAGAAAAAATATGAACAAAGTAGAAACAAATATGAACAAAGTAGAAACAAATATGAACAAAGTAGAAACAAATATGAACAAAGAAGAAACAAATTTGAACAAAGTAGAAACAAATATTAACAAAGTAGAAGCAAATATGAACAAAGTAGAAACAAATATGAACAAAGTAGAAGCAAATATGACCAAAGTAGAAACAAATATGAACAAAGTAGAAACAAATATGAACAATGAACACAACGATGAACGGTGAACAACAAGGCATCATGAAAACGAGAAACGCCCATCTATGAACGACATTCGGGTCGCGCTGAACGGTTGAACGGCTGAACGGCTGAACGGCGGGAGTGGCAAGGGAGAAGGGAGTAACCCCAACTCCCCGTGGGTGGGTGGGCGGCTGCTAACCTGCTAGCGTGATGACAGGTGACAGGCTAGAAGACAGCAGACTACATCGCTTTTTTTTTTTTTTTTTTTTTTTTTTTTTTTTTTAAGGGTCCCGATTTCGATGATTTTTTTTGTTTTTGTTTTTTTTTTTTTGTTATGGTTGAGGAGGTCTTTAGAAGAAGGAGGAGAGGGATAGAGAGAGGATGAGGGAATTGAGGAAAGAGAGAGGAAGGAGAATGAAGGAGAGAGAGAGAGAGAGAGAGAGAGAGAGAGAGAGAGAGAGAGAGAGAAGAGAGAGAGAGAGAGAGAGAGAGAGAGAGAGAGAGAGAGAGAGAGAGACAGAGAGATATAAAAAGACAGACAGACAAAAACAGACAGACACTAACAAAAAACAGACAAAAACATAATCAAAGAACAAAGAAGACTAAAATACGGGTAGCGCACAAAAAAAAAAAAAACAAAAAAAAAAACAACTCTAAAATGGCCTCCCACCTGGGGATCCCTTCAGTTGGGGGAGGGGAGGGGAGGGAGGGGGGGGGGTAAGAACCGTACAAATCTAAGACTGAATTCTTTCATTACATATTTTTTTTCTTCGCCTCATTCGGAAACCTAATTTTTTTTTTTATTGCATTTCATCATTTTTTCTTTATAATTCAGATCTCACTCTCCCTTCTTGGCAGCTCAATGTGACTATTAAACCGATAAAAAAATGGGTAAAAAAAAATCAAGACCACTATATCAATGTCTATTCGAGGACAGGTATGGATAATGGCGAATAAATAATTGAATAACCAGCACGATTCGCTTGTCAGTCTCCCGTTACCTTCGTCAATTGGAAGAAACGAAGACGAAAATAAAAAAGAAAAAAAAGAAAAAGAGAGATCGCATTAATGAGATAAATTTCTCAATAAATTTTATGGCAATATGAAAGTCGATTAATATCTCAAGGCTAGTTGGATCGGGTGATGGATGGGGTTCGTGACCGTTAACTAGAGAAGAGAGAGCAGAGAGATTGAGAGACGAGAGGAGAAGGGGAGAAAAAAGGGGAAAGGGGAGGGGGAAGGACTGAGATCGAGGAGAGAGCAGAGGGAGGCGATGAGAGTGAGGACGACGAACGCGCAGCCGTCATGCTGACGACGGAAGAGCCTATAGCGTGATGACGACCCCCTGCCACGTCCTACAGGCAGAAGACTAACTCGCGGCCAAGCGCAGCCATGATGAGAGAGAAGCGAGGGAGAATCACGACGACCGAGACGAGAGGCGATTAGCGGACCAGATTAGAGAATAGTGAGAAGAGACAGTTGTGAAACCAGGGAGACAGAGAGGAGGAGAGACAGAGGAACAGAAAACAGAGAGGAAGGAACAGACAAGCAACGAGAAAGAGAGACAGAAGGAAAGAAAGAAGAAAGAGAGACAGAGAAGAAAGAAAGAAATGCTGAGAGAATAAGAACGAAAGAAGAAACACTATCAAAACAATTAAAATCACACCAGACACACCCTACACGCGAGGCGCGGCGGATATACAAATACGTAATACAATACACTGATGTTGTAACCTGAATCGTTATACTTTCTACGAATCACTTGCTGATGCCCGATGAATATGCAACAGCCATGTTCGGAGATCAAGCTTTTGCCAAACGTTTTACTACGCGGAACGAATCCGTGTAGTCGCTCGGAGGGTGGTTGGTGTAAAACGGGCCGAGGGGCTGAGGTGCAATGTGGTGTTGTTATCGTGTGGTTGTTTGTGTGTTTGTGTTGTATCGTGACTGTCTCAGTATGTGTGTGTTGTTGCAATGGAGCTTGTTATCAGTGTTGTTGTTTGTATGCAAATGGGTGTTATCGTTGGTGTTGTTTGGCGTTACTTATCTGTCGTATTTATGTTGTTTTAATCGAGTGTTTTGTTGTTTTTTAATGTATTGATTTGCAATGTGTGTTATCGTGTTCATCTGTTGTTGATGTGGTGCAATGGTGTGTTATCGTGTGTTGTTGTGCATGAACATAGCTGTGTTATCGTTGTGTGTGTTTGTGCAATGTGTCGGTTCGCTCGAATTATGGGCGATTGCTCTCACTCCATCAGCCTGTCAACGACCCTAATTATCCACATCTCCACTTCACAACCACCGTACGTAACAGAGTCAGAATGCGCACTCAGTCTGGTCTAACTGCACTTACTATACCATGATAAAGAGCGCCAATCCCTGCACATCGCAAATAACAAGTCGACGCCGCGCACCTCAGATCAACCAAGCAGACCAGAAACACAAAGTGTACCTTCATCTGCACTCAACCCTGCACGCAACCTACATACAACTTAATACTAAGTCCATTACATATTCCCGGCCCTGCTTCATAGAAATGCCCAGTATACGTCGTGTTATATCTGTTTCGTGAACATGTGTAGTTATCGTGTGTTGTTGTGTCAATGTGTGTTTATTCGTGCCATTGTCAAGTGTCTGTTTTGACTGTATACGCGTCATCCGACTCTATCACACTGTCTGTGTTGTGTATATCGCTGGTGTTGTTTGAACTGCAAGAGGTGTTATCGATCCATTTATGTTGTTGTTTTGGTGTTTGTTTGTGTGCCAGTCTATCGTTTTGTGATTTTGTTGTCGTTGTGCAATAGTGTGCTTATGCTATCAATCCCGATGTGTTGTTTGTCGCAATTGTGTGTTTATCGTGTTGTTGTTTGCTGCAATGGCTATGTGTTACTCGTGTTGTTGTTTAGTGCAATGTAGTGGTTATCGTGTGTTGTTTGTGTGTTGTGGGTATGTTTGTTTGTTTGTGCCAATGTGTTCGTTATCGATGTGTGTTGTGCATGTGTGTTATCGTTGTGTTGGTTGTGCAATTGTGTGTTTCGTGTGTTGTGCTTGTGCCAATGTGTGTTATCCGTGCACATTTGAGAGCAGAAATAAGGAATATTGAGATATATAATAGATAATTCAGCGTGTTGAGAGAGAGAGAGAGAGAGGGAAAGCTTAGAGGGAGAGGGAGAGAGAACAGAAGCGGAGGGGAGAGGGAGAGGGAGGAGAGAGAGGAGAGAGAGGAGAGGGAGAGAGAGAGGAGAGCGGATAGGGCAGAATATGGAGTAAGGAGAAGAGAGAGGACTAGACTTCGTAGAGAGATGACGCAGGAGAGAGAGAGAGGCAGAAGAGAGAGAGAGATTGAGAAAGAGGAGAGAGAGAGAGAGAGAAGAGATGAGGAAGAGAGAGAGAGCAGCAGGGACAGGACGGACCAGACAGACAGAGAGTCGAGAGATACTTGCTTATAGCAACCTGTAAACGTACATTGTAAATCAAGTTCTACGACAATGCCAAGCACATACACTTTCCATCCTACTAATCCTCCCTCCTTTCATAGACTACCCCCCTTCTCCCTCCCTTCCTCCCCCCCCCCTCGCCGGCCAACTATCCCCGCCCCCGCCGCCATTCTCTACCCCCTCGCCCCCCCATCGCCCCGCCACAGTCCCTACCCCGCGCGCTTCCCGAGGCCCTTTCGCGCGCTCCGGCGCGTGGGCCAGCTCCCTCGGCGAACACCCTGAGTGACACACGTCTCATATGCATATTATACGCGCGGGCGTGGAGGGCGGTCCTCTCCGGCGTATTGGCCGTATGCAAATGGGCGTCGGGGATTCGGCACCGACACAGGCTAAGCGAATGTTTATGGGCGCCGCTCCTGGCAAATTGCTCGGCCCAACTACCGGTTTCGCGGAGCCTCGGACGCGCTCCCCGGGAGATTAGCGTCATCGTTAGCGTATTTCTGGCCGGTTAAAGCCCCGAGTTACGGCCCGTGGCGCATCGGGGCTTGTATTCGCTATCACGGGGCTGAGCGCAGACACGGAGGGATCAGATACGGCGGACGAAGCCTCCCTTGCGACGGCGCGGCTGGTCGGATCGGACACAGCCCCCCCCCTTCTCTCAAACCCGCACGGGGCCTTCAGCACCGCTCCCTCGATCCTTCGCTTGTCTCGCGAGTCTTATCTCCTCATGCCGGCGCTTGTTTACACGGCGCGGGGTATTTCATGGGGGAGGTCTTGGCCATGTGGTCATGGGGCGGAGCGTTCTTTTTGCCAGGTGTCATGGGGATGTGTCTTGCCAGGTGTTCATGGGGGCAGGGCTGGCCATTCAGGTCTGTCAATGGGGGAGGGTCTTTGGCCAGGTGTCCATGGGGTGAGGCGTACTTGGTAGGCGTTCATGGGGGGACAGGGTCTTCGGCCCAGGCCATGATCATGGGAGGAGTCTTGTGCAGGCTGTCTATGCGCGAAGGTTCTAGCCTAGGCACACAAGGTGTCAGGCGGTAAGCGGTCTTGCGGCAAAGGTTGTCAGGGGGGTTCTTTGCAGGTATTTCAGGTGGAGGTTCTGGCCATCACGGCTTGTCATGGCGGCAAGGTTCCTCTTGGCCAACCGTGTCATGGGGGAGGTTCCCTTGGCCAGAGTGTCATGGGAGGTTTTCTTGCTCACACGGTGTCATGGGGGAGGTCTCGGCCACCGTATTGCTTGGTGTTTATCAGCGCGTGCGCACAACCACGGTCTTTACCCCAGGTCGATAAAGCGAGTTTATGTCGTTTTTTTCGTTATCTGTTGGTGCGGACATAGTTTTGGACGTTACCGTAGTGGCAAGCAGGCATCCCCCTTGCTTCTATGGTGGTTTCGCCTCGATAGGTAAAGTGAAGGGTTCGTATTAGTCGACTGGTAAATAGATAATTACGCCACCGATTCGGCTCTCTTCGTCTCTCTCTCCTCTCCCTCAACCTCTCTCCCTCTCTCGTCTCTCTCTCATACATACATACTACATATACATCTCTCTCACCTGCCTCTCTCCTCTCTCTCTCTTCATTCCTCTGTCTATGTCTTGTCTCGATTTTGTCTATTTCTCTCTCTTTGTTTGTCCGACTTTCTTTGTCTGTCTTTGTCTGTTTGTCTGTATTTGTCTGTCTGTCTGTCTGTCTCTCTCTCACCAAGACACTCTCTCTCTTCTCTTTTCATATCCTAATCCTCTCCCTCTCCCCCTCCCTCTCCCTCTCCCATCCTCCTCTCCCTCTCTCTCCCTCTCCCTCTCCCTCTCCCTCTCCCTCCTCCCTCTCACTCTCCTCTCACTCTCCCTCTCCTCTCCTCCCTCTCCCTCTCTCCCTCTCCTCTCCCCCTCTCTCCTTCTCCCCCTCTCTCCCCCTCCCCCTCCTTCTCACACCCCTCCCCAAATACCCTCAACCCCCCACCCCCCACCCCAACCCCCGAAGCCCATCCACCTCGTCCCTAATGGCTTCATATCCAAAACGGAAAAGACAAAAGGCTTATTTTTACGATAATTAGGCGAGCGTTCCCCACGAGGTCATAACGGAGGCAGAGCAGCCCCCATAATCTCATTAATGACCTGTTAATGGGCCACAAACAGCAGACATAAACACCCATAACCAGGACGCTAAATGGGCCGGAGGATAAGGGGGGGGGGGGGAGGGGGAGGGGTCAGAAGGGTAGGGAGAGGAAGGAATTATATACTTTTTTTTTTTTGACTCTCTCTCTTCTTCAACATTTACGATCTTTAGGCCTGTTATCGCCTGATATCCTGATTGATATAACATACGGGAGACGGCGAGATGACTTTGAGGTAGGCCTATGGCGTGGAGAGGCATCAGTGTGGCTTAGAATAACAGGGTTAATGGATAAAAAAAATAAAGGAAGTCCTGATAATAGGAATTAATGGGTGGATTATTCAGGAATTAAGTTATTATCCTCCCAGGTTGATGATGTTATGTTTTGATATAAGGATATTGGAGAGTAAGGGAGAGGGGGAGAGGGAGAGGGAGAAGAGAAAAGAAGAGAGAGAGGGTGAGGGGGAGGGCAGAGGGAGAAGAGAGAGAGAAGAGAGAGAGAGAGAGAGAGAGAGAGAGAGAGAGAGGAGAGAGAGAGAGAGAGAGAGAGAGAGAGAGAGAGAGAGAGAGAGAGGGGGGAGAGAGGAGAGAAGAGAGGAGAGGGAGAGGGAGAGGGAGAGGGAGAGGAGAGGGAGAGGGAGAGGGAGAGAGGGAGAGGGAGAGGGAGAGGGAGAGGGAGAGAGAGAGAGAGAGAGAGAGAGAGAGGAGAGAGAGAGAGAGAGAGAGAGAGAGAGAGAGAGAGAGAGAGAGAGAGAGAGAGAGAGAGAGAGAGAGAGAGAGAGAGAGAGAGAGAGAGAGAGAGAGAGAGAGAGAGAGAGAGAGAGAGAAGAGAGAGAGAGAGAGAGAGAGAGAGAGAGAGAGAGAGGGAGAGAGAGAGAGAGAGAAAGACAGAGACAGAGAAACAAAAACAAATTCAGACAGAAAAGCGAAGAAGAGAGAGAGAGAGAGAGAGAGAGAGAGAGAGAGAGGAGAGAGAGAGAGAGAGGAGAGAGAGAGAGAGAGAGAGAGAGAGAGAGAGAGAAGAGAGGAGACGAGGAGAGAGAGAGAGAGAGAGAGAGGAGAGCAATAATTAGAACAGAGAAGGGACAAGACAACCAGAATAAGCAGCGGGTAATTTACCAATAGAATTTCCGTCCGTGCGTACGCAATCCACATACCCCCCCCACCCCCCGACCCCCCACCCAGCGGATAATTAACGAGCGAGCTGGAGTGTGGCGGGGGGGGGTAGGGGGGGGGGAGAGGGGAGGGGGGGGGGGGGTTCTGCAAATTGCAATCTCACCCTTCGGACGATTGCCAGAGATAAGCCTGTCACGGTTAAATCGAGGAGACTAATTAAGTGATCTTAGATGATGTGATGAAATGGGGTTGTGACTAATGATATTTTAACGCTTGTGATGGGCGGTAGTTATGCGTTACGGTTGTGGGCTGGTGATTAGGGGGGGGAAGGGGGGAGGGGGGAGATAAGGAGAGATAAGATGGTTCGGATTGAGGGAATGGAGAGGGGGAGAGAGAAATCCGATTTTTGGATTTTGTTTTCTTTTCTTTTTATCTTTCTTTCTTTTCTCTCTGTTTCTTTCTTGTTCCTTTCTTTATTTCTTTCTTTTTCTCTTCTCCTTCTTTCTTCCTTATTTCCTTTCTTTCTCTCTTTCTTCCTTCCTTCCTTATTTTTTCTTTCTTTGTCCCTTTCTTTCTTCCTTCCCGTTTTTCTTCCTTTCTTTCTTTCTCTTGCTTCCTTTCTTTTTGTCTTTCTTCCTTCCTTTCTTTTTTATTTTAAGTGTGAAGGGACAGCGTATGAAAGGGAATGAAAAAGTAAAAGAAGGAGAGATGAAGAGAAAAGACATAGCATTAGGTATACAAAAATGTGTTCATCAAATGATTATTTTCATGTCAAATAAATAACTTGATAAATACAATTTACACGTTTGCACACCACAACCCACCTCACCCACACACACACACACAACACACCACACACACACACCACACACACACACACACACACACACACACACACACACACACACACACTACAGCACACACACCACACACACACACACACTGTAATATTTATCGAGTCAATACAAACACTCAGATATACATATATGTGAATAAAAAGTTTGAATACATTAATGTTAAATCTCTTTGATAAGCAAAACCGAACAGCAGAAGAGAGAAATAGTAATAAATAAATGCATGAACACTTCATTTAATAAGACTAAACAATCGTTTAAAATTTCTTCCCAACATACGTCTTTGTTAAATCAAATGATATAAAATCGTAATAAATAACACATCATATCTTTGTTAAATGCATCCTCTGTGTTAACAATATTCCCTCTACTAAAACTTTCCTAAAACAAGCCAAGGAAAATAAGTAGTTTCATAAAATAAACACCGATATATAATTGTACATACCACTCTACTGTAATTACACATAACCCTCTGAAATATCCCTCCCGAAGCCGCAATCAACAAACGTAAAAGCACAACGAGAAAAACGCTACAAAAATTAAAGAGAAGAAGAAAAAAAAAGTTCTACAGAGACTCCGTTGTCTGAGCGCGGGAATCTGACATGCGATCGAGAGTCGAACTGTCTATTACCAACGAACACTTTATGTTATCTGGCTTTTGCTGAATCCACATGTTTTAGAAAATAGATATACTTAGGTAACTGGTGTGAGCTCGTATCCCCTCGCCATCAAAGCATCTGTTACGTTTCCTAATACCATATACTTGGGATCCGATCCCATTAATTGGCGGTTCAGATCCCGATATTTTGGAGCATTGGCAGTTGACGATTAGCGTTTTTTTTTTCCTTTTTTTTTCTTCCATACCTTTCATTTCGTTTTGGTCCTTTTTCTCGGCCTCAATTCTGTGAAAGAGAGAAGGGAATTTACTCCTTATTGCACAAGACCGAATTCTTGGCTGGGGATGAATAGTGCGTCTGTTTTAAGTGGGGATAAATATGAACTTAAAAGGATCCCGTCTTTGGTTGTGTTTAATCATGTTGCTTATGACCCCTCCCCCTCCTCCCCCCCTCCTTCCCCTTTTAGCACATGTATGCAAATATTTCGCGCGCCAAGTCTGCGATTAGGTTACTGCGTCAATTACCAACGATTGGCTGATTGAATTTAGTAGCCACTTTCTCTCTCATCAAACGCGAAGTTAAGCGCCGGCTAAAAATACAACCCCAGTGCACTTCATCGTGTGTTTTGGACCGAGTGCAGAGTTTCTGAATTTGTAAACAGTGAATTCTCGTGCTTTTTGGTTGTGCGAATAACACAGCCTTGCACTTTCTTTTTTTCTCATTCTCGTCTCTTCATGTACGCAGGCACGCAGGCAGGAACGCACGCACGCACGCATGTACACACACGCACGCACGCACGCATGCACACGCGCACGCATGCACACGCACACGCAATGCACACGCACGCACGCATGCACACGCACACGCACGATGCATGCACACGCACGCACGCATGCACGCACGCACGCATGCAGCACGCACGCACGCACGCATGCACACGCACGCACGCAGCACACACAGACACACACACACAAAGACACACATAGTCTCTCTCTTTCTCTCCTTCTCTCTCTCTCTCTCTCTCTCTCTCCTTCTCCTTCTCCTTCTCCTTCTCCTTCTCCTTCTCCTTCTTCCCTCTCCCTCTCCTCTCCCTCTCCCTTTCTCTCTCTCTCTCTCCGTCTCTCTCTCTCTCTCTCTCTCCTCTCTCTCTCTCTCTCTCTCTCTCTCTCTCTCTCTCTCTCTCTCTCTCTCTTCTTCTTCTTCTTCCTTCTCTTCTTCTTTCTTCTTCTTCTCCTTCTCCTTCTCCTTCTCCTTCTCCATCTCCCTTTCTCTCCCTCTCCTCTCCTCTTCTCTCTCTCTCCTTTCCACGTTACGTTTAGGTTTCTGCTTTTTCTTGTTTACATTCTTGGGTTTTGTTTAATGATATGTGTCATCAGTTTTTAATCGAACGTCACAAACAGAAGAGATACGGCGCTTAAAAATATGAGAAGAAAGTGACAACGAATATATTTTCTTTGCTGGGTCAGTTAGAACCGCGTAATTTTTAAATGTTTTTTAAATGTATTTTCACAAACGCGTCTATATGCGTGCTTGTAAATATCTTTTTCGTCCTTGGCGCCGAACGCAATTTTCTGGTGGGATTTTTTCAGAATTTTGTGGCGTTTTTCATTCATCTTCTTTCCACAATCTTATCTCCATAATGAACTGCTAAAAACTGCGATATCGCTATACACGCAAAAAGTTGTCCGATTCTCAACGAGTACTATCTAAAAATCCTTTTTTTTTTCTTCTTTTTTCCTTTTTTTCTCTCTCTCTTCGACGTCGACAAAGGAAAATTTATGATCCCATATTACCTCACGCTGATGCTTGTCATATGACACGTTCTCGGCACGCGGGGTAAATGAGTCTCTTTTGCAAAAATAGATGAATTTGCGAGCGAGATAAAGATTCACTCGCGCTGAACATCGAGACGAAACCGGTATCGGAGTGGGAGTCGCGGTGCTTCGAACACGGCCCAATGAGTCGGGATTCTTTGCTTCGAAGCCATTAACGAAGCAAATAAAGCGGAGAGGGGGAGGGGGAAGGGGTGGAAGAGGGGTAGGGGGTTGATGGGGTGGTGCTGGGTGGGGTAGGGGTGGTAGGGAGGTTGGGTGGAGGGATGATTGCGTTAACGAACGTTTTCTTTCACACCTTTAACGAGCAAGTGTTGAATCTGACCACCCAGCGGACAGGGTGTTGTCATGTCACTGTTCTCTCTTACTTCTTTATCGTCTATCCTCTTTCTATCCTTTCTGTGATAGACATCTCGGTCTCCTCGCCTACCTTAGTTCATAATCACTTTCTCTCTCTTCCTTTCACTTTTATATCTCTCTTCCCTCCTCGCCATCTATTCCCCTTCTCCATCCACCCTCTCTCCTCATCCTTCCTCCACCTCCCTCCCTCCCTTCTTCCATCCCTCCTCCCCTTTCCTCTCCTCCCTCCATCCTCCTCCTCCCTTCCCTTCCTCCATCCTCCCTCCCTCTCCCTTCCTTCCATCCTCCCTCCCTCTCCCTTCCTTCCATCCTCCCTTCCTCTCCCTTCCTTCCTTCCTCCCTTCCTCCCTCCCTCCCCCTCTCCCAATCTACTCCAAATCTAACACCGATACACGTCGTTAGAATCCAGACATTCCACGCCCATGTATAATGCATAACCGCCCACCACCATCGCCAACCCCTAAAACAACTTATAATTTGTCGCGCGGGGAATAGCTCCTTCCTTCTGCATAAACGTAGGAGGAGCCCGCAGGATGGGCCTATTGGATAAACCTGGGGCCGGTTATCTGCATCTATTTTCTCTCTCCTCTCTCTCTCTCTCTTCTCTCTTCTCTCTTCTCTCTCTCTCTCTCTCTCTCTCTCTCTCTCTCTCTCTCAGAAGAGAACAAAAGACAAATAGCGAGAACAAGGCAATAAACAAAGAGAGAGAATGAAAGAGAATGGGAAAAGAGACCCCCCCCCAAAAAAAAAAAAAACGATAACGAGACAGAGACAAGAACAAAGAGAAAGAAAGAAAGACAATCAGAAGAGAACAACCGAACAACGAAAACAAAAGAGAGAGACAAAGAGAGAGCGGAGAGAAGAGAGAGAGACAGAGGGAGAGAGGGAGAGAGGGGCAGCACCATAATATCTGCCGCTGGTTTATCGCGCCACGGATCAGCTGAGGGCGCTGGAGGAGGCTGATGGACTGGCGGCCGGCGAGAAATATTACCATGAAGCATCGAGGTCGAAATTTTGTGATTTGTGATTTCGTAAGAGTTCGGGCATTAGAGAGAGGGAGGGAGGGAGGGAGGGAGGGGGGAGGGGAGGGAGGGAGGTGGAGAGGGGGAGGGGGAGGGGGGAGGGAGGGAGAGGAGGGAGAGAGGAGAGAGAGAGGGGAGGGAGGGGGGAGAGGAGAGAGAGAGAGAGAGAGAGAGAGAGAG
>NW_020870994.1:97761-100261 GCF_003789085.1 Penaeus vannamei | reverse complement strand
GACCCGTATTTACATCTGGAAAACCTGTAGACGTTTCGTGTGATATTGTGCTCTTGTCTGGTTCGCGAAAGGAACGGCCTGGCTTTGTGTTTTGGTGTGGTTGTCTTTGTCGGGTGCATGTCTATTATAGCAATTGCAAGTTGTATTATATGGTGTATATATATATATATATATATATATATATATTATATATATATATATTATATATATATTATACTATATATATATATATATATATATGTAATATATATGTTATATGTATGGTATGTATGTATACAGAGAGAGAGAGAGAGAGAGAGAGAGAGAGAGAGAGAGAGAGAGAGAGAGAGAGAGAGAAGAGAGAGAGAGAGAGAGAGAGAGAGAGAGAGAAGAGAGAGACAGAGAACAGAGAGAGAGAGACAGAGACAGAGAGAGACACAGAGACCAGAAGAAGACAGAGACAGAGAGACAGAGACAAGAGAGAAAGATAGCATAGACCAGATAATATGTATATAGATACATCACACACAACATACTAATACATAACATAGACAGCGCATAGACACATCTATGAGTCGTTCAATCAACAAATTCATGGACCTATTCATTACTCATATTCACTATGCATGTCAAGTGACGGTCACGCCATCGCAATGCAGCTGTAAAAACAATATGATCATCAAAAATGCACTTAATCAAGTCGCTTGAATGTGTTTATTCCATAGAATTGGGCTTGTGATTTAACACTTGTAATACCACACACAAACCACACACACACACACACACACCACAACACACCACACACCACATCACACACAACACACACACACACAACACACACAACACACACACACACACACACACACACACACACACCACATCACTGCACTCACTCACTCCTACTATCATATCCACCAATCACTCACTCACTCATCACTACACACACACCACCACACCACAATCCAGCCACAACACAACAACACACACACACACACACAACACACGACACACACAAACAGTCACCACAGCAAAAAAAGAAGAAGTTTAAAGCTGAATTTCATCTTTGGGATACTAATCCATTGCAATCATTCGTTACTCCAATTTTGTCCGAAGAAAATGTAAACCAAACTTCTACTCGGAGCTTCTATTAACCGACTAACAGTGTAATCTATTTCTCCGTCATTCATTTTTTTCTTTTCTTTTCTCTGTGGTAATAGGGTCCTGTGGCTGTTGTTTATGTCTGTTTGCTAGTGTCTGGGTCGTGCTCATGTCTGTACCTGGGTCTGTGTCTGTGTGTGTCTGTCTGTCTTCTTATCTCTCCATTCCTCCTTCCTTCTCTTCCCTCCTCCGTACTCCCTCCCTCTTACTCATCCTCTCACTCCTTCCCCCCTTTTCCCCTCCCCCCCTACGTCTCTCCTCCCTTCTCCTCTCCTTCTCTCCCTCACTCCCTCTCCTCTCCCTCCTCTCTCCTCTCTCTTCTCGATCGTCTCTCATCTCTCTCTCTCTCTGCCTCTTCTCTTCTCTCTCTCTCTCTCTCTCTCTCTCTTGCCGTCTCTCTTCTCTCCGCTCGGTTCTTCTCTCTCTCCCTCTCTTCTCTCTCTCTCTCTCTCCCTCTCCTCTCCTCTCCCCTCTCTCTCTCTCTCTCATCTCATCTCCTTCTCTCCTGCTCCTCTCCCGGTCTCTCTCTCTTCCCTCTCCCTCTCCCTTCTCTCTCCTCGTCCTCTCGCTCTCCTCTCTCCGCTTCCTCCTTCTCCCTCTCTTCGCCGTCTTCCTCTCTCTCTCTTCTTCTCTCTTCTCTTCTTCTCTCTCTCTCTCTCTCGGTCGTCTTTCTCTCCTCTCTCTCTCCTCTTCTCCCTCTTCTTCCCTCTTCATCCTCTCTCTCCCTCTCTCTCCCCCTCCTTCTCTCTCCTCTCTTCTCTCGTCTTCCCCCCTCTCGCTTCCTCTTTCCCTCTCTTCTCCTCTCCTCTCCTCTCTCCTCCTCTCTCTCCCTCTCTCATCCTCGTCTCTCCCTCTCTTCTCTCTCTTCGCCTCATCCCTCTCTCCTCTCTCCTCTCTCCCTCTCCCCTCTTCCCCTCTTTCACCTCTCTCACTCGTCTCCTCTCTCTCTGCTCTCTCTCTCCTCTCTCTCTCTCTCTCCTCTCTCTCCCCTTCTCGGTCCTCTCTCTCTTCTCTCTTCTCTCTTCTCTCTCTCTCTCTCTCTCTCTCTTCTCTTCTCTTCTTTTCTCTCTCTCTTCTCCTTCTCTCTTCTCTCTTCTCTCTCTCCCTCTCCCTCTCTCTCTCCTTCTCTCCCTCGTCCTTCTCCTCCTCCTCTCCTCCCTTCCCTCTCTCTCCTCTCCTCTCTCCCCTCCTTCCCCTCCCCTCCTCCTCCTCGCCTTTCCTCCTACGATGGAATGCCAAGGCTGTTGTTATGTAAAACGTTCTTTATATGATAAAAAAGGCTATTAATCTTTGCGCTCCTTGCTGTAAACAAAAGATAAAGGTTTTTGCCAATTATGTTGTTTCTGTTATTTATCTCGTGTTC
>NW_020870994.1:81216-86216 GCF_003789085.1 Penaeus vannamei | reverse complement strand
TCGTATTTTAAGTTATCTCCCCATCTGTTTGTCCCCCCCCCCCCCGCCCCCAACCCCCTTCTCCTCTTTGTGGTTTTTCCTTTCATATTTTCCCTCTCTTTTCTCCCCATCTGTTCGCTCCTTCCCCAACCCCCCTTCCCTTTTCATGGTTTTCCTTCCTTTCATATTTTTCCCTCTCTTTTCTCCCCTTCCTCTCCCTATTCTCTCATTTCCCCCTCGTCGCTTATTACCCTCTCATTCTTCTTCTATCTCTTCTCTTTTCTTCTTCCTCTTTCCTGCATTCCCTTTTCTCTTTCCCACATCTTTCTGTTTTATTATTTCCCTCCAATTCCTTCCCCTCCCCTCCTCTTCCTTCCTCCCCAATCCCTTACTCTTTCCATCTTTTCTCTCATTCTCCCCCTATCTTTTTATTTCTTCCCTATTCTTTCTCTTTTCCCACTTTCGCCCCTCCTGCTCACTCATCTTTTAATTTCTTTCTTTTCTCTCTGTTTCCCTCATTCGTCTCTCCGTTCCTGTTTTTCTCCCCTTCCTCTTATTCTCTTAATCCGAATAAACGGTCGAATAATGAAAAGGATGATTAAAAAAAAGAAAAGAAAAGAAAAAGAAAAAAAAAAAAAGAAAAAAAAATGTAAAAAAAAAAAAAAAAAAAAAAAAAAAAAATAAAAAAAATATATATATATATATATATAATATATATATATATATATATATATATATATATTATATATATATATATATATATATATATATTATATAGAGAGAGAGAGAGAGAGAGAGAGAGAGATGACAGAGGGAAGATAGTTCAGATGAATAAAGGTGGAAAATAACGAACAGGAAGGAAGAATGGCAAAGAAAGTACGCAGAGAAGGAAAGAGAGAAATGGTGAAAACATGATAAGCACAAAGAGAGAAAAAAGAGAGGAAGAAGAAAAAAATGAGACAGGAAGGTGTATTGACCCACCGACAGGTATGTTGTTGTTTATGTATTGCAGAAGGGGCGTGCGGCCGTAGGGAGACGGGGGGGGGGGGGGGTGCGAGTGAGGTGAGTAGTGAGTGAGTGAAGTGAGTGAGTGAGTGAGTGAGTGAGTGAGTGAGTGAGTGGAGTGAGTGAGTTGAGTGGGTGAGATGTGAGTGAGTGAGTGAGTGAGTGAGGGAGAGTGAGTGAGTGAGTGAGTGAGTGAGGAAGTGTGAGGGAGAGTGAGTGAGTGAGTGAGATGTGTGAGTGAGTGACAGAGTGAGTGAGTGAGTGAGTGAGTGAGTGAGTGAGTGAGTGAGTGAGTGAGTGAGTGAGTGAGGTGAAGAGTGAGTGAGTGAGTGAGTGATGTGAGTGATGTGATGTGAGTGAGTGAGTGAGTGAGTGAGTGATGAGTGAGTGAGTGAGTGAGTGAGTGGTGAGTGTGAGTGAGTGAGTGAGTGAGTGAAGTGAGTGAGTGAGTGGGTGTGGTGAGAGTGAATGAGTGAGTGAGTGAGTGAGTGAGTAGTGAGTGAGTGAGTGTGAGTGAGTGAGTGAGTGAGTGAAGTGAGTGGGTGAGTGAGGAGTGAGTGAGTGAGTGAGTGAGTGTGAGTTGAGTGAGTGAGTGAGTGAGTGAGTGAGTGAGTGTTGAGTGAGTGTGTGAGTGAGTGAGTGAGTGAGTGGGTGGTGAGTGAGTGAGTGAGTGAGTGAGTGAGTGAGTGAGTGAGTGAGTAGTTAGTGGTGGGTGAATGGTAAATGAGAGAGAGAGAAGAGAGAGAGAGAGAGAGAGAGAGAGAGGAGAGAGAGAGAGAGAGAGAGAGAGAGAGAGGGAGAGAGAGAGAGAGAGGGACGGAGTGTCGCCCGTGACCTCCGCGAAGCCTCGCTCTGGGACAAGAGTGGCAGGTCACGTGGATCTCGAAAACAAACCATGGTAAGGAAAGAGAACATGAAGAAGAAAGAGAAGGATAAGGAAAAAAGGAGGAAGGACAGAAAATAAAAGGAAACAAAGGCAATGAAAGGTAAAGAAAATAACAGTAAACAAACAAGAAAACAACGACAAACAGCGACAGAGAAAAAACAGCAATCAACAACGAAAACAAACGAGCACCAACAACAAAATAACAAAGCCCAAACACCCAGAGATTCAACAAGCGCCCCTTCCCCCCAATCCTCCTCCGCTCTCGCGCGCACGCAACCTGCGACACCCGTCACCCAACAGAGGCTGACGAAGCCATGAAGCGCAACGTCACCCTCCCTCCCCCTCCCCCCTCCTTCCCGTGATGCCAATGACACGATCTCTGGCAGGCAGCGTCGCCAGCGCGGTCGGCGGGCGCTCCGTCTCGCCATTCATGTGCGTACCATTCGCGCGGGACTCTCGCTCTCTCTCTCGCTCTCTCTCGCTCTCTCTCGCTCTCTGGCCGGTTGTCTCCTCTTCTCTTTCTATTTCTCTCATTTTTTATCTCATGATCTCTTGTTGTGTTGTTTTTCCCTTTTCTTTTCCTCTTTGTGTCACTTTTCTTCTATGTCTGTTTTTCTTTTTTCCTTTTCTCCCTTTTCGTTTGTTATTGTTTTTCTCTCTTTTCGTCTTCTCTTTGTTTCATCTCATAACATTCGTCTCTTCCCCTTCCTTCCATGTTCATTCCCTTGGTCTAATTTCTTCCATCATCTCCCCCTTCTCTAACTCCTCATCGTCTACCTCCTTCACCTACTTCTCTATCTCTTCTTCCTCCTCTTCGTCTGCCTCTCTCTTCTACTCCCCTTCGCTATCCTCCTTACCATCATCTCCCTCTTTCTCCTTGTACTCTTCCTCCTCCTCCGTCTCTAAGTTTAGCAAGCGCACCTGCCCAGCAAAGCCTTCAAGTGAATGAGAATGAAGTATCACCTCTGAGGAGGGGGGGGGGGCGAAGGAGGGAAAGGGGAGGGAGATGAATAAATATGGGAGAATGGGAAAGGGATGAGAGATGGAGGAGGGGGAGAGGAAGAGTGAGAAATAGATAGGAAAGGGGGAGGTTTATAAGAGAAGGGATGAAAGAAGGGGGAAGAATCGCGTAAAAGAAGGGAAAGAGTAGGGAAATATGGATAAAAGAAATGGGAACTCAGCGAATGTTAATTGAAGATTCAACAGTCAAGGGAAAGAACGGTAAAAGAAAGATTAGGGGCGAAGAGAACGTAGAAGAAAGGTGAAGAGATGATATAGCATTTGCAAGTATCAGTCGCTCATTCTTGGAAAATTAATGGACGCGTTAGTTGGGAGCGATGGGAGACGGGGACAGAATATAATGTCATATAAACGGCTTTAGTAATGAAGAGATGAACAAGAAAGTGAAAGATAATTAAGAAGTAAAATCGAGAAATAGAGAGCAAGGAGGGAGGGGAGAGGACAGGCAATGAAAAAAGAGAGAGAAAGAGAAACTGAGTTTTTAATTACCGCCACAAAACGTTTTATAGTACTTAAAGAGATGAATGTCTTTGAATATAGAGATTAGTAAATAATAAAGTCAATCAAATTAAGCTGATTGTTTTCATCTGGCCGTCGGAACTGTAAAATCGTTTTCTATAAAAATATAAACAAACTTTGTTATCGCGCGATATGCTCCTTTGGCCGCAAAAGTGAGATTCATCTTACACAAACAGACAGACAGACGAGCGAGAGACAGCAGGCGAGGGGTGTCGCCTTAGTCTCCCCGGATTATAAAGCGCAGTTGACTTGGGCTTCCCGGGGTTGGGAGGTCTTGGAAGGAAGGTCATTTATGCAGCAAATATTTATGTTTAATCTTTGTTTTTAGCCGATGCACGAGACGAGGTTTTGGCGGAAGTCGAGAAGCAGGTCTTGATCGAGTCCCTTCATTGGGGGACTCTGTTCGAGATGTGGCTCTGACTTCGGTTTAACAGAAACAGAAGGTGGATGAAAGTCTTTGACACTCGGGCTTAATGAGTGGAGACGGATGGCTTGTCTTTCCTTGTAGGTGTGTCGACCTTTGCCTTTTTTGGAAGGGTAAGAGGCAGATGCTTGAAGAAGGATAAAATGGCTGGAGGAGGGAAAATCGGATAACGCTGTAGGGGTGAGAGGATGAGCGAGAATAAATAGGCAAGAGGAAGTGAAAAAAAGAAAGGAAGGAAGGATATGGAACGATGTAGGAACAACCAGCAGGAGACGAGAAGGATACAAGAAGCAGATAAGAGGGAGCTGCAAGGAGCAGAAGAAGGCGAGGGAGAGGAAGGAGTCGACGAAATGCGCTCCTCGAGGGCGGGCGCGCGGGCAGGAGGGCAGAAGGTACGGGGGCACGAGCACAAGTGGCGCGCCGGCAAGCAGGAGCGAGACCCTGCCATTGTGGGAGAGGCTCAAACACAGATCCCGACTCGCGTGTTTGTTCGCAGCGAGTTTGCCCAGCCGACAGGTGGGTGTGTGGGCGGGGCGCTGTTTGTTTAGTTTGTTGAGCAAAAGATGAGGTTTGTATAAAGCCTCGTGTGGGGAGGAAGGGCAGGGTGGCGGAGAGGGCGAATCCGAAAGTGGAAAAAAGACAGTGAGGTACGTTTATGAGTGTGTGTGCGTGTTTATGAGTGTGTGTGCGTGAAGGGCATGTGGGACTAGGAGAGAGTTGGAGTGTGGGGGAGGGGGATGAGAGGGGGCGGTGTCCTGTAAGGGGAGGAGTAGTAGTGAGAGTAAGCGTTTTAGGTTAGACTTCTGACAAGAATAAATATCCAGCATGTCTGAATAGGGTTATGAGAAGAGCGGAGGCGACGGGGGGGGGGTTAACCTTTCCTCCAAAGAATGAGGTTTTTGGTTTGGCCGAAGACCCGGATGAGCGAGTGAGGCTTGAGAACGGAGGAGGTTTGCGCACGTGTGGAGGGGGTGGTGTCAGCGGTATTGCTTGGAGAGATTAGCGCCTGTATCAGTGGTTAATGATCCGTCTGGCTCTGATGAATCGGCCGTTCGACAATTATGAGAACAACTGCACGTGACGGTGTGTTTTAATGGGCTACATGTCGAGGTTGAACTTGTTATGGTGCTTATAAAAAGATGAATACATATTCTTGACGTGCGTTTA
>NW_020870994.1:50077-55077 GCF_003789085.1 Penaeus vannamei | reverse complement strand
ATTATTTCTATTTTGTGCATTATCAAGGGCCATTATTTAATTCTCCATTACGCACACGCACACCCACACCCCAAAAACCTACCCACCTCCCCAATACGCGCACACACGCACACACACACACACACACATCACACAAACACCCACCCACCTCCCACCAATACACACACACCACACACTCGTTTTTATATGATTTATATAATCTTTTAAGAAGTACTGCTTCCGCGCCCAACTGCCCGATAGGCCTCTGTTGCCGGGGGGGGGGGGGAGGTTGTGCCTCGCGTCGCAGAGCAAGAATTGTGCCGATTTAATGAAGCGACGCCGTGTGCTGCCCTCGGGCGGTCAGTTCAGCGGGGAAACCGGATATAATCATTCCGAGTTGCATTAAGTAAGTCATAATGACAAGAAGACAAATGTATTAAGAGAAAATCCTGTCAGCGGAGACTTTTAAAAAGTAAGGCGCGGGTGATTTAGGAGAGTGATGAAGCACCGCGAGCCGGAGTCGCAGCCTCCAGACGGGAAGGCCTTTGCGCGGCGACGCCTCCTCGGGCAAGAGAGGCTCACGCGGAGGCAGCCTTTCTCGCTAACGAAAGGACTTCCATTCGCATCTCTTCCCTTCTAAGCGGCGAGCAACGTTGCAACGACAACTGCAAGAACAGCAACACCAACAACAATAACACAAACGCAACAACAACAATAATAACAAGTCAAAACAATAACAAAAAACAACAAACTACTACTACTGCTACTACTACTACTACTACTACACTTGCTACTACTACCACTGCATACTACTACTTACTACACTGGCTACTACTCTACTACTACTGCTACTACTACCACTACTACTATTACTACTACTACTAGTACTACTACAACTCCCCCACCACCAACACCCCCCCCCCGCGTCCTGCCACCCGGTCGGACGGAAGACGTTAAGGAGGCGTTGACTAGAAAACGGCGAGGAAGCCGGTCCGCCTCAGAGCGTGTCGGAGGCCGCCCGAGGAGCGCTGGGGAGGCTCCTCGGCCTTGTAAGAAGCTGAGGAGCATTCCAGGGAGGGCGGCCGCTACTCGCACTGGCGGGGGAGGGGAGAGGGAGGGGAGGGGAGGAGGGGAAAGGGAGGAGAGGGGGAGGAGGGGAAGGGGGGCGAGTGGAGAGGGGAAAGGGGAGGAGCGGGGAAAGGGGAGGAGGGGAGGGGAGGAGGGGGAGGAGGGAGAAAGGGGAGGAGGAGGATGGGAGAAGGGAAGTGGAGGATGATGATGAGGAAGAGGAGGGGAGCAGGAGTAGGGTGAGGATGAGGGTAAGTTTGAGTATGATGATGATAAGAGAAGAAGAAGAAGAAGAAGAAGAAGAAGAAGAAGAAGAAGAAGAAGAAGAAGAAGAGAAGAAGAAGGGGAATGGTGTTTGCGACTGAAGGCGACGGAGAGAGGAATAGGAAAAAAATGTGACAAAAAATAACAACAGAAACAATAACAGTAACAGAAAAGAAGAGAAAATATAATAAAAGAAAAGAAAAGAAAAGAAAGAAAAAGGAAAAAAGAAAAGAAAATATAAATCAAGGAAAAAGAAAAGAAAGAAAGAAAAGAAAGAAGAGAGAAAGAAAGTAAAAGCGAAAGAAGAAGAGAACGAAAAAAAAAAGAAACGAAAGAAAAAAAAAAAAAGAAAGAAAGAAAAAGAAAACAAAGAAAGAAAGAAAAAAAAAAAAGAAAAGAAAAGGGAAAAGGAAGAAAAAAGAAGAAAAAGAAATAAAAGAAAGAAGGAAAAGAAAAGAAAAGAAAGAAAGAAGAAGAAAGAAAAAGTAATAAAGAAAAAAGAGAGAGAGAAAGAAAGAGAAGAGAAGAAAAGAAAGAGAGAAGAAAGAAGAGAGAAAGAGAAAGAAAGGAGAGAAAGAAAGAAAGAGAGAGAGAAAGAAAGCAAGCAAGCAAGCAAACGAAGCGAGACAATTCCCCTCACACAACTCGACCCTCAACCGCCGACAGAGCGAGGCGAAGGCAACACCAAATCAAAATGAAGAGTCCTTATAAGGAAAGTAATTAAAAAAAAACCGGTAATGATAAATTAATGGACACGGCGATAAGAAGGCGGAGGCTGTAAGAGCATTGACAATCCCAAGATAAAAATGTTTTTGGCTGGATTTTGCTCGTAGGAAATTGGTGCTTTTGACCACATCGAGATTGTGTTTGTTTGTTTGTTTGTTTGTTTGATGGATTTTTTCATTGGTGCTTTTGACCACATGAGATTGTGTTTTTGTTTGTTTGTTTGTTTATTTTAGTGTTTTTTGTTGTTTTTGCTTATTGGATTTAATCATGATAGTAATGATAATTAAAAAAAAATGATGATAGTGATGATAAGGATAAAGATGATGATAATGTTGATGACAATGAAAATGATGAAAATGATGACAATAATAATGTTATTGATAATTAAGGTGGATATAATAGTAATGATGGTGTTGATGATTATAATGATGATGATAATGACAATTATAATATGTCAATGATAATGAGAATGAGAATGACAGTAGATATGAATATACGAAGAAAGAAATAGAAAACAAGTAATCAAAAGAAAACAGACTAATGATAATTTGATTGGGAATGTGACAAATGACGAAGAGGGAAATGAAGGAAATGTATTAATAAAACAGATAAAAAGAAAGCAAAGAAAATGAGGGAGAGGGAGAGGGGAGGGGAAGGAGAGGGAGAGGGAGAGGGAGAGGGAGAGGGAGAGGGAGAGGGAGAGGGGAGAGAGGGAGAGGGAGAGGAGAAGGAGAAGGAGAGGAGAGAGAGGAGAGGGGGAGAGGAGAGGGAAGAGGGAGAGGGAGAGGGAGAGGAGAGGAGAGGGAGAGGGAGAGGGAGAGGAGAGGGAGGAGAGGGGAGGGGAGAGGGGAGGGGAGGGGGAGGGGAGGGAGGGAGGGGGAGGGAGAGGGAGGAGGGGAGAGGGAGAGGGAGAGGGAGAGAGGGAGAGGGAGAGGAGAGAGGGAGAGGGAGAGGGAGAGAGAGAGAGAGAGAGAGAGAGAGGAGAGAGAGAGAGAGAGAGAGAGAGAGAGAGAGGAGAGAGAGAGAGAGAGAGAGAGAGAGAGAGAGAGAGAGAGAGAGAGAGAGAGAGAGAGAGAGAGAGAGAGAGAGAGAGAGAGAGAGAGAGAGAGAGAGAGAGAGAGAGAGAGAGAGAGAGAGAGAGAGAGAGAGAGAACAGGTAATGAAAGATCATTTCTCTGTTTCCAGCCTGACCTACTTTGCCCATACGCCCTCGTTCCCGCGCCATTTTTAAAAGTCAAGGCCACTAGGAAAGAAGAAAAAAGAAAAGAAAAGAGAAAAAAGTGACCGCGGGGGCAATCATTATTTCTTTTAAGATAAATTTCCTCAGTATTTACTTACAACCAATTACTCCCGAGCACCTAATCGCAACACAACTGCGCATCAGGTGGGCATTATATTCCATTACGAACATTTTCTTCCAAAACAAAAATAAAGAGAAAAAAAAGAATAATGGCACCTGATGGCGCCTAAACCGAGTCTTGGCGCCACAAAATATTGGTATGCGCAGAGGGCGGTCTCGATGCCCGTCGGCCGACCTTGGTGAAGCGATGATAAACTGGATATTTAAACTCTTCGCGCAAAAAAGGAAAAAAAAAAAGAAGAAGAAAAAAAGAAAGATAAAGAAGAAGAAACAAAAAGAAAGGTGCGCTGCCTGATACTTATTTACCGGCTAACTGCGTACTGTAATTATGGTAACGAGAGATATTATTTTTTGTCTTTATTTAAAGTTTATGTAAGATGAACAAGGCAGATAGAACAAAGAAAAAAAATAGAGAGAGCAGGTTCTGAGTTTTAAAAGTTAGAAAGAAAATGATGTAGAAAGGGCCGCCGATTCTCCTGTTGACAACGAATGATAGATGCAGCAAACACTGACAGATAAATTGATTGTTTGCGATATGGCACGTTTTTTTATTATTTTTTTTTTTACGCACCCAAAAACAGGATTTTACCCTCAAAAGATACACAAATAGAACGAGAGGAGCAGCGTCTGCAAGTTTGTGTGTGCGTGTGTGTGTGAGGTATGTATATATATATATATATATATATATATATATATATAATATATATATATATATATATATATATATATATATATATATATATATATATATATATATATATTATATATATAATATATATATATATATAGAGAGAGAGAGAGAGAGAGAGAGAGAGAGAGAGAGAGAGAGAGAGAGAGAGAGAGAGAGAGAGAGAGAGAGAGAGAGAGAGAGAGAGAGAGAGATACAGACAGACAGACAGACAGACAGACAGACAGACAGACAGACAGAGGCAGAGAGAAATAAAGATAGACAGAGATAATAAATATAGATAGACACTATATATATATATATATATATATATATATATATATATATATATATATATATATATATATATATATATATATATATATATATATATATATATATGTATATATACAGATAGATAGATAGATAGATAGATAGATAGATAGATATAGAGATAAATAGACAGACAGACAGACTGACAGACAGATACTACAGACAGACAGACAGGCAGATAGACATGCAGATAGGTAGACAGACAGACAAAGAGAGAGAGAGAGAGGCAATCAAGGAAAAAGAAAAAGAAAAGTAAAGAACTAAGTCAATTTCGTGTTTATATGTCCATTTAAACGCGCGAATTTGTATGCGTAACAGAGTATTCAATTTTATGTTTATGTTATATCTATTTTATGTTTGTTTTATGTATGTGTGACTATAAGGTGTCACTCATGTACGTAAATGCATGTGTGCAGTGTGTGTGCGTGGCAGTGTGTGTGCGCATGAGTCAGCTAGGTAGAGAGGGAGGGAGGGGGAAGGGGAGAGAGCGAGGGAGGGTGGGAGGGAGAAAGGGAGGGCGGGGGAAGAGTGAGGGAGGGAGGAAGGAAGGGAGGAAGGGTGGAGAGCGGGGGAGGGAGTAAGGGGGAAGGGGAGAGAGCGAGG
>NW_020870994.1:40077-42577 GCF_003789085.1 Penaeus vannamei | reverse complement strand
GGTATGGTTGGGCTTGGGTATGTTGGCTTGGGTATTGGGCTTGGTATGTTTGGGGCTTGGGTTGGTATGTTGGGCTTGGGTATGTTGGGCTTGGGTATGTTGGGCTTGGGTATGTGTGGGCTGGGTATGTTGGGCTTGGTATGTTGGGCTTAGGTATGTTGGGCTTGGTATGTTGAGCTTAGGCATGTGGGCTTGGGGTTTGGGCTTGGGTATGTGAGCTTAGGCCTGTTGGGCTTGGGTATGTTGGGCTTGGGTATGTTATGTTTGGGTATGTTGGGCTTAGGTATGTTGGGCTTGGTATGTTATGTTTAGGGTTTGTATGGGGCTTGGAATGTTGGTGCTTAGGGATACGTTTTGGAGTTTTTGGGTTAGGAGCATTAGGTTTTGGGGTATGTTGAGTTGTTGGGTTTTCGGACTGGTTTGGCTGCTGGGGATATGAAGTGGTTTGGGTAATGTTGGTCCTAGTTTGTGACTTAGCTTCTAGCAAGGTAAAAAAATGACTCAGGATTAAAATGATGTCGTCATGGGTGGAAGGGAGCATCTACAATTCACTGCAGTGAATAAAAATGTAAGACGTGATTGGCCTCGCAAAAAATTCGTTCTGGTTCGAGCAATCTTAATTCACTGTATAAAATTACGTCATCTTCATGTTTCATTCTTTTGCTGATTCCCACTAGTGTACCACCTCTCCCCTCCCCACCCCCCCCCCCCAAAAAAAAAAAAAGAAAAAAAAAGAAGTAGACTGACATGAAGTGAAATGAAAGACTAGACTGAAAACTGACTGGACTATAATTCGACATTTATTAGATGAAGGTGACTTCATTCTTACGGCGATTTGCCTGCGAAAGAAAATTAAAAATAGATATTTTAAAACATTTGAGATGAACACGGCGGTGAAGGCATGCAATAGATAGGAATATCGAGAGAATGGAAACAACGTGATAGTCAATAAATTTTCAAATCGAAAAAATCATATTGGCGCGGCTCGATTTAGTATCTATATTAATAATTACTTTTCTTTATCATAGACTGTTTCCCCCCTCAAATCCTCCACTCTTATTTCGTAAATCGTTTCACACATTTCTAAACAATTCACTCTTACTCTTATTTCAGAAACTGTTCACTCTCATTTTCTTTAAAAATATTCGCTTCATCATTATCCCTTAAACAACGTGCCCATATTATTTTCTTAACATTTATCATTAATTATCATTTCGCTCAATTATTTCTCTCTCATTTATTTATTAATCATTCCTGTCGAATTTGTCACTGGCGAAATTCGACTCGGAGGAAATGTGGCGGTTTGTGGAGCCCGTGTGCATGTGGAGGTGCGGGAGAATCAGCTGATAATAAACATAATCCATAAGAAAACACGGGCCATACGGGTTGTGACGTCATAGATTGCGCATATGGGATGGGATGCCTCGGTCCAGAGAAAGGGGAATGTGTTCGGATGAGAAATAAGAATAAAGAAAATAAAGTGATGGGACGGGAAGGTGAGAAAGATAGAGGTAAAGGATTGAAGGTGTTGGAATTAAAGAAAAAAAAAATTGGGAGAAAAAAAAAATCTGTTAACAATTTCTAATTGAATTAGAAAAAGCGGGAAGGATAAAAGAAAACGTGGAAAAATAGTTTTCGGAAAATTAGGCATCCTAACCGGAGGAATAAGAACTGGCGGAAAAAATAAAAAGGAACACTCTTTACCGTCCATACACAAACAACAGATAAAAAAAGGAAATGAATATAGCCTCAACCCCCCCCCCCCAAAAAAAAAGGCGCGAAAGGAGGCATGCGAACGAAAAACGGAGAACGACTGCAGTGTGTTCGAAACCCTGGAGTGAATGGCATTGTATCCGAACAAGTGACCTCGCGCAAAGAGACAAAAGGTTCTTGCGAGGAGTCCAAGAGTTTGCGTTTACAAAAGAAGAACAAACACAACCACTCCTCAATTACTTTCAACATGCACGGCCGTGTTATACAATAGGAATTTGTTAAGTGCTTGTAAGTGCGTGTGATAATAATAAGAATAGCTGGCGGGGAGTCAGAGAGAGCGAGAATGAAAAAATAAAAATACTCGTGCTTTTTATTATTTGTTGTTGATGCGCCGTCGACAGAGAATATTTATGAGTTTTTTTTTTTAGATAATTGTCCTTTTTTTTACTGTTTCTTTAAACCTTGGTGGCTGACGGATGGGGACGGGGGAAGGGGCAAGGGGAGGGGGGGATGTGCCATTCTTATTGATACAATCTGTCCTTCACATTTTTTCCTTTCTTTCCTTCTGTTTCTCCTTACTGGTTGGTTGCAGTATTACACAGCGTTGCTTGTGCGCCGTCCCCTGCGCTCTAATGATGTATACCTGGCCATTATACCCAGGTGAGTGACGGCAGCCCCGCCCCCAGACGAGCCTTCGATGCGTGAAGCCCCTGTGTGTGTGTGGATGCATGTACGTATGTGTGTGTGTGTGTCTTTTGCTTGTAATGATTGAAGTTATGTGACTCTA
>NW_020870994.1:27577-30077 GCF_003789085.1 Penaeus vannamei | reverse complement strand
TCTCAGCTGGGTTGTTGTTGATAGGGCAGGGGGTTGGTCGGGTGGGGGTGGGGGAGGGAGTTTGGGTCGGGTGGGGGTAGGGGAGGGAGGGAGTGTTGTATGGGGGAGAATAGGGAGGGGGTGTCTTCGAAGGAAAGAGGGAGGGTGGAGGGTAGGGGTTCGAAGGGGAGGGGGTGGGGGGGTGGGGTTCGTTGAGAGGGAGGGTAGACATTTAAGGCTTCATGGAGGGGGGGGATTGGGGGAATGGAGTTTCAGGAAGGGACTGGGGGATTCACCAAGACGTGGGAGAGGGGGAAGGAAGAGGAGAGCACACGAAGGAGTTGGGGAATTGGGGAATGTTCATGTTGTCTCCCTCCCTCCCTTTCTCCCCCTCCCTTTCCCTTTCTCTCTCTTTCTCTCCCTCCCTCTCCCCCTCTCTCCGTCCTCCTCCCCAACTCCCCCTTCCCCCGACCTTTTAACAAACTTATGAAGAGGGAAAGATTAGGAGCCGGGATTGGGGAAGCGTGTCTGGCGCTAACAGCCCTGATTGGAACTGGCTGAGGAGGGGAGGAACCGGGAGGCGAGGATCAGCCAGAGGATTTCAGAACTTTCGCAAAAGGAAAAATATAAATGACGATGATGGGGATGATATTGATGATAATGATGATAATAATGATTATAATAATGATGATGATAAGGATGATTATGATAAGAATGATTGATGATGATAATGATGATGATAATGATGATAATGATGGTGATATGATGATGAAGACGATGAGGATATGAAGCTGATTATGATTCAATAACAGTGACTATAACAATGATATTGATGTTAGTGATCAATTTTAAATTAGCTTCACTTCTACTGCTACTATTACTATTACTTACTAGTAATAGTCATAAGGATACTAGTAGTATAGACGATGATGATAATGATAGCATTAATAAAATATCATGATGTTATTACAACGACGATATCAACCGAATGCCAAGTATGCACGCCACGTAGCATTTAAATACACCCAAGAAACGTTTGTTATTAATAGAGTGCTAAGTAGCCCTCAGACCACACCAAAAATCGTGAGAGATGAAGACAGATGGCAGATGTGAAATACGGCGAACTTTGATGGATATTTGGCTCCGGTTAAATGCCTGGGGAGCTATTTCTACACGCGTGTCTATCGGTTCGTGTGTTCCACTTTGCAATAAGCCAATTTTGCAGTCAGCCAATTTGCATCCGCTTCTCCCTGACAAGCGGGAAAATGTGAGTTTGCGCTCTTGTCTCGGGTGATGTTTCCCGCCTTGTTATTGTCCATTTGATCTTTTGTCTCTGCGATAAATGGGGAAATGTGAGTTTGCGTTCTTATATATCTTGATAAAGCCATTATTATATTTTGAATTATTGTTTTTCATGACTATATCATTAAGTGACTTCCTATTGGCAATTTAGTTTTTTGTCTATGATACGTGAGAAAATAATTTATGAGATCAGTTAACAATGCCATTCATTTTATTGATGGCCTTGCATGCCTGCTCGCCTTCAACTTTGGCAAGATCCTTTTGGTTTCCGTCTCCTTATGACAGAGAGGAGATGCGAGTTTGTATTCTAATGTCACTTAATAACGCCAATAATGTTATTATCCTTTTAGTAGAATATTTCCCGAAAGTTATCATTCTTTTGACTCTCTCTGAATCTGCGTTCTTACATCGCTTAATAAACTTCTTTTTATATATGATTTTATGTCCTATGTTTTTTTCTCTCTGCAACGAAGATGAAAATATGAATTTGTGTACGTATATCAGTTAATGAAGCCATTATTATCATTCTCTTATAAATGGTCTTATGTCACTACTTGACCACCTGACTTATAAGCCGTCATTTCCGTCTCTCTCTAACCTGCAGGGAAATATGAGGTTGTGTTCTTATCTCTCTTAATAAAGCCGTTACTTACTCTTGATGGTCGGAGTGTGATCTTCATGCTTGCAGTATATACGTATATAACCTTCGCGATCGTTGGAACATGTTGTCTATGTAGTTAGATATGACTTGTTACATGCAGTGAAGTCTTCGAGAGGAAAGAAGGGTATTGAAGAGACGTCAGTCTGAATATCTCTTTCGTAATCCAAGGCAATTGCAGTCTTAGTTCTGGCTTCTTGTCGTGGCTTGATTTAAGTTTAAACAAGTGGATATATATATGCAGGTGTGCACAAATAAATTCATATATGTAACATGTACACAAGCTGTATAGATTGAATTGGTTCAGGTAAAAAAAAATGATTTAGATGTTAGAGTGTCTGATTGAAAGCTCTATCTCAAGCATACGAATATTAACGTTGGATTCAAGTTGGTGTTTGAATAAGACAACGGTCTCTCTCTCTCTCTCTCTCTCCTTCTCTCTCTCTCTCTCTCTCTCTCTCTCTCTCTCTCTCTCTCTCTCTCTCTCTCTCTCTCTCTCTCTCTCTCTCTCTCTCTCTCTCTCTCTCTCTCTCTCTCTCTCTCCACACACACACAACAAGG
>NW_020870994.1:5077-22577 GCF_003789085.1 Penaeus vannamei | reverse complement strand
GGTGGTAGGGATAAGTTTTGACGAATCACGAAGAACAAGGCCGGAACATTGGTCGCAAGCCATCACACATGTCTCAACGTAGCAAAGTCTTCATAACAATTATTTGTACAATCAATCAGTGTTGTAAATGTATTATATGAAAAGTGAGTTTTCGCTATTGCATTTTTGTGTATTGTGTATGTTATGTTGATGTGGTGGTGGTAGATAGTAATGTGTTTGTGATGTGTAGATGTTTTGGTTGGTGATCGGGTTTAATCCATCTGGGGTTTCGCAGAAAGGGCATTTAGGTAATAGATTCACTGACTTGTTAAAGATACGCTTCCTAAAGTTTATCGGATAGGACTAAGTAGAGCTACGGCATGGTAAGCACCGGCTAGTATGAGTATAAGAGAGAGAGTCAGAGTGCTTAACAAAGTTTCTCGCCTCATGTCATTTCGAAAAACGCTTCTACCCCCAGCGAGACGACGAGAGGAGAATCGCCGACGGAGTAAACCCCTTTAACCAAGATGAGAAGAGAAGGAGAGAAGAGAGGTACTCCGAAGCAGCGAAGCATGGATAAACGACGGGCGGCAGGAAAGATGAGAGAGCAGTGAAACGCTGAGTCAGAGTGGACGGCTGATGCTAAGGCAAGTCCACTAAATGGTAAAGGTTTGGGCTCAAGCGCGGCACGCAGGAGAAGGGAGAGACTGAAACAGAAGAACACTGGTTAGTAAAGGATGATTTAAGTGATGCGTCCTTACATGTAGAAATATATAAGGGCTAGACTAAAGAGAAGAACGCGAGATTGAGTAGTGTATATCGAGAGAGAGAGGACCCGGAGAACTGCGGATTGACAGTCATAAGGGCGGGTGTACGGCAAGGCACGAAATATCTAGAGAGAGAGATTGTGGTGGGGGTAGTCAGAAAGAGAACATGGGAAAAGAGTGAATAGGAGGGCAGTGTTAAAAAATTAGAGATGTATTATGCTGTAAAACTGGTAACGCAAAGAGTGACTTTTTCTGGAAGTGGGATAAATTCAGTAAATGATCCAAAACTTAAAACAGTTTATTAATAATAATGAATTTAGTTAGTAGCGTAGTTTTCGAGGAGTGTGCTAGCTTAAAGCGGTGTATAAGCGTGAGCGGTACCGACGTACTATATACAATGGGTCGAATTAATATTTGTACTTTCATAAGCATTAATTGATTAGTCGGGCTTTATTTTTAATCGTGAGTGAGATATCTATTTCACTTGTATGCGTTATATTTGAAGGAATATATATATATTCAGTGAATTTACATAATACTCAACTCGACGCTGTGTAATAAATAATTCATTCGATGTAAAATCTAATAGGTATGAATGGTAGCGGAGTGTTGTGTTTGAAGATAAGAAAGATCCTTATACATTCTAGGTATGAAAAGCGGAGGGACGTATCTGAATAGGGTACAGGTGAATTCGCACAGAGGATGGGGATCAACGAATAAATGAAATGGGATGTATAGGAAGAAGGGTATGAAAAACATGGAGGATGATGGAATGATATCTTTTAAGCAAAAGTCATCGGAGGGCCGGTAAAGAGAAATGAGCAGAAGAGTGTGAGAGGCAGATTAGTGTCCAGAGTGTGATGATGCAGAGCTAGAGAAAGACAAGAGAAGACAAAGTGACCGATAGTATAAGAGTGGACAAAAATGTGATGATAATGAATCTTTCAATTACAATGTGGAGGGAATAGTTGACGGGATGTTAAAGCGAGTTCTCGGGAGGAGGGTCGGATGCGAATAATTTATTACAACAACTTGAACGGCAAAAAAGAATGACTTAGGGGGGGGGGAAAAGAGGAGGGGGTGGGATCGGAGACGGGGAGGGGGGAGTCGAGGAGGGGAATGCTGAGGGAGGAGGGGGAGACTAGGAAGGGGATATGCAGAAGCGGGAAGGATGGGAGAGATGGTATTGGGGGGAGGGAGGGGAGGGGGGTTAAGAAGGGAAGGGGGGGGGGAGGGCGTAACACACCTGGCGTGATGCTTGGGCGTGAGTGACGGCTGTGTAAAATCCTGCTTGGATGTGGTGTCGCGTCTCTCGCGCGTGTGCACGCATGAGAGAGAGAGAGAGAGAGAGAGAGGAGAGAGAGAGAGAGAGAGAGAGAGAGAGAGAGAGAGAGAGAGAGAGAGAGAGAGAGAGAGATGAGAGAGAAGAGAGAGAGAGAGAGAGATAAAGCAGGGAAAAATAAAAAGATAGAACCGGAATATGCAGTTGTCGAGGCAGAGGGACAGCATATCCGTTGAGCTTTACCACCTGCCGCTCCCCTCGTACCACCTGCGCTCCCCCCATTCCGATACCCCATTCCCCTCCTCCCCTTCCTATATCACCTGCCCCCCCCCCAGGTCACCTACGCTCTCCCCCTCTTTTACCACCTGCCCCTCTCCTCCCCTCGCCTTTCGACACCCCCTTCCCTCCCCTTCCCTATACCACCTGCGCCCCCCATCTAGATAACCCCTCTTCCCCCTCCCCTCTAGATCCCCCTCCTTCCCCTCCCCTCCCAATCCATCCCTCCCCTCCCAATCCTTCCCCTCCCCTCCCAATCCTTCCTCTCCCCTCCCAATCCTTCCCCTCCCCTCCCAATCCATCCCCTGCCCCCTCCCACTCCTTCCCCTCCCCTCCCCTCCCCTCCCAATCCTTCCCCTCCCTCCCAATCCTTCCCCTCCCCTCCCAATCCATCCCCTGCCCTCCCACTCCTTACCCTTCCCCTCCCAATACCCCCCACGCCTCATGCCCTCCTCCCCCCTCGCGCCCCTCGTGCATCTCTTCCCCGGCGCCACTTGCTTCTTCATGCTTCCTCACGACCTCCTTCGGCGCTGCGAGATCGAGGTCGTCCGTCTGTCGTGGTCCGGCGGACGTGCCAAGCTGGGCGCCGGAGGATCTCGCTTTTCCTTGGTCGTCTCCTCCGTCGCGGTCTTCATTACGGCGTTTTATTTCGTTCGTCCATTTGGTGATATGTTTGTTCATTGGTTGGATGTTGAATTACTACATCTATCCATTCATTCTATCTATCTATCTTTCACTCTTTCCTTTCCCTCCCCTCTCCTCCTCTCCTTTCCTTTCTCCTCCACTCTTTCCTTTCCCTCCCTATCCTCACCCCCCCTTCCCCCCCTGCCCCATCTGTCCATCCATCCTCCCTTCCCTCCATTCATCCAACTATCTTCCCATCTATCCCTCATTTTTCCAATCCTCCCATCCATTCCATCCTATCCGATCCACGCCATCTATCCATTCGTTCCTCTTTCCATGCATTCATTTTATCTCGGGCATTTTCGGAATTTCCCCTCGTTATGCCAGAAGTGCTAAAGTCCCAGAAAAAGTAGGCAAATGTCTAAAATCCTCAAACCGAATTTATGCAACTAATTTTCCCCACGGCTTATTCAGAAAAGAAATCAATTGTCGGTGGATTGAATACTAACCTTTTCAGACTGTAAGAACAAAATACACTTTATGGTACATGAATATCCGTATACAACCACTGAATTTTTGTCTATTGAAATTTGGAATACATGATACATACTACCGTTAAAAAAAAATCCTGCTGACAATAACGTAGTTCAGTCTAATAGGATTTTTTTTTTTTTGCATCCTACTCCAAAATACACAGGGTGTATTTGCAGACCATTCCCTCCGCCAGTCCTGATTGCCAAAATGTAGTCCGGGTCAAGTTTCCCATTTTCCAGTAGAGTGGTTGGGCTCAGTGACCTGTTGCATGTGCCTTTCTTCCACCCAAATTCCTCCGGGTTTAGTGCTGTGGCAGATTTACATAATTTCGCGAGAGGATAGTTTGGAAGTAGGGTATTTTTTCACAACAGATTTTGGAGATGGAAATGTGTGTATTTGGCTGGTGTTTTGTTTATGTGATCTGAAGGGAAAGTTGTTAGATTTGATGATGATATATTTGAGTTCAAAATATAGGAAATAAACCATCAATGAAAGGTTCACTAAGTTTGGGGCAATCTGTCCTTTCAACAATTTTTTTTCTTCGCGGACAAATAGCCTCCAGTGTGACATGTTTCTCCTCTGAGCCGCGACAGATTGAGGTGGAGGCAATGACTTGGCCGAAGACTTGCTGGGAGTATCCACAGTGGCAATATTTCGTATCCAGCTTTCACGCCTTTGATGCCAATGCCTTTGCCATTTCCATAGCAAGAGGGTCCTGTGCCGCATCCTGATCTGGCTTTGGCGAGTGAGAGTATCCTGGAAATGTATGAATGCCCGGCCAGTGTCGACTTGATGTCCACTATTAACCCTACCTTTACGGAGGATTCCATGACAAATGGTACACCCGGTCCTGCCTGATGGTGATGGTGAAGAACGATCGTGTCTGGGCCATCAGAAACCACGCAGATCTGATGGACTTTTCCAGCACAACCCAAGACATGCTGACGATGATGGCGTCAGATTGTTTCTGCTGATTCTGTAGATCATATCGGAACCTTCTTTCTTCCATCATGGTTTCGGTGGGACCTGGATCCTTCCCTGCCACCGATTTGAATTTGCTGGTTTCCTTAGAAGGAAAGGCCTGTCTGGGATCGGTTCCTCGCCCGTAAGTGGGGTCATCTGTTTCTTGCTTTCGATGGATGACAAGACAGCCTTCTAGGTCGGTAGCTTTTTGACAGGAGGAAATAGTGTTTCTTGATGATCCCTTCCTGACATCACCGGTGATTTGGATGCTGTGGCCAAAGCCTGTCAGAGAGGAGGTAGACGTCACTGTCTGAATGATGCGGAGTCAGCTGGGCATCAATATTTTCAATGTAATCAGCTGCGGTGCCGTCAGCTGGCAAGTTATCCAATTTCAGTAACACTAAATATTCACAAAAATCAGGATATCACTCACTTTGAAGACAAAACAAGAAAATATTCAGCTTTCTCAGTTATGAAGAGGTGTCCCAAAGCAACAGAAATAGGAGTGAAAAAAATTCTTTGCGTTTTATACATGCAGCCTTCTTTCCTGTAGCCGAGAGAGAGAGAGAGAGAGAGAGAGAGAGAGAGAGAGAGAGAAGAGAGAGAGAGAGAGAGAGAGAGAGAGGAGAGAGAGAGAGAGAGAGAGATAGAGATAGAGAGAGAGATAGAGAGAGAGAGAGAGGAGAGGGAGAGAGAGAGAGAGAGAGAGAGAGAGAGAGAGAGAGAGAGAGAGAGGATAGAGAGAGAGAGAGAGAGAGAGAGAGAGAGAGAGAGAGAGAGAGAGAGAGAGAGAGAGAGAGAGAGAGAGGAGAGAGAGAGAAGAGAGAGGGAGGAGAGAGAGAGAGAGAGAGAGAGAGAGAGAGAGAGAGAGAGAGAGAGAGAGAGAGAGAGAGAGAGAGAGAGAGAGAGAGAGAGAGAGAGAGAGAAAGAGAGAGAGAGAGAGAGAGAGAGAGAGAGAGAGAGAGAGAGAGAGAGAGAGAGAGAATAACTGGAAATGACAAAACTAAAATTAGAAGAAAATGAATAATAAAGCATCGGAAAATAAAGATACAAAGTTTCTAAAAAAAATAAGAGGAAGAGAAAAATAAAGTAGATTAAAGCATTAAACAGATTTTAGTAGTTCCTTTGTCTCTTTCTTCCCCCTTCCCCTTCTTTTTCTTTTTTCTTTCTCTTCTCATCTTCCTTCTTGTTCTTCTTGCCGCCGTCGTCATAACTGTTGCTATTATTGTTGTTTATCTTTTCTTCTCTTGCTCTTCCTCCTCTTCCCCTTCTAATTCTTCTTCATTCTCCTTCTCTCTTCCTCTCTCTCTAGTCCTGCTTCTCCTCCTCCTCCTCTTCCTCCTCGTCCTGCTCCTCCTTCCCATTTTCCATCTTTCCTCTTCGTCTTGTTCCACCTCCTCCTCCTCTTTGCCCTGTTCCTCCTCCTCCTCCTTCTCCCTCTCCTTCTCGCCTGCAGCCACACCCTCCAGAAGACATGATTAACGCCCCGTGTCTCTACATACATTATTTATTCACCCCGAGCGATAAATCAAACGTGTCCTTTGTAGATTAATCGCATAGGTGCATATTTGTCTCAGTCGCCGCGAGAGATAAGGAACTCTTGCTGATTTCTTGACAAAGGTTTAAAGAAATGCATCGGTTGGGCTGAGGAGGGCGGGGGAGGGGGTGGGATGGGGGGGATGGGGGAGGGGGTTGTGTTGGGGGATAGGGGAAGGGATGGGGTGAGGATGGGATAGGCGAGGGGGGTGGGGAAGGGGGTCGGGGTGGGGGGGATAGGCGAGGGGGGTGGGAAAGGGGGTGGGGATGGTGGGATAGGGGAGGGGAGGGGGGTGGAGGAAAGGTAAAGGTGGGGGGATAGGGATGGGTGGTGGTGAGGGAGAGGATTGGGGAGATGGAGAAGGTTGTGTAAGGAGATACGGAGGTGGAGGGGGAAGGGGAAGGTGAGGGAAGTGAGGGACGGAGAGGGGTTGAGGGAAGGGGAGGGGACTGTGGAGAGGAGAGGGGTGGGGAATAGGAGGTTAATGATGCTCGAAATAATGAGGGGGGGATGGGAGGGAGGGGAGGGGGATGTTAGGGAGAGTGGGAAGAAAGGGGATGGGAAATAGGAGGGCCAGACTAAGAGAGAGGAGGTAGAGGGAGGGAGAAGGAAATCGAAGAGGGGAAAGAGGGGATGAAAGGTGGTGAAGGGAAGGGAAGGGCGAAAAAAAAAAACAGAGAGAGAGAGAGAGGAGGAAAAGACAAAAAATCCAAAAAGATAAAAGGACAGAAGAGGGATCGAGATAGAGAGAGAAAGGAGCAGAGACAATAATAAACAGACACAGACATACAGACGAAGACGAAGATATAAATATAGAGCACAACATACAACCGGAACCATGGTATGAAGAAGCATAGCGAGAAGAAAGGTGCTCTATGATAGAGTAAATGAAGAGAAATTCACACACACACACACACACACACACACACACACACACACACACACACACACACACACACACACACACACACACACACACACACACACACACACACACACACACACACACTCCTCCCCTCCCCCTCTCCCCTCCCGCAGCTCCTCTCCTTTCCTCTGCCCTCCTCCACCATCCCCTCTTCCCTTCGTCCCCTTCATCCTCCTTCACATCCGTCCTCCTCTCTTTTCCTCATTCCCTTCCCCTCTCCGTTCTTCCCATCCCTCCCCTCCCCCTTCCCATTTCTGCCTCTTTCTACCTTATCACCTTCTCTCCCTTGCCCTCCTCCTCCTGCCCTCCTCCTCCACCCCAACCCTAAACCCCCTGTCCCTCCCCCTCCCCTCCCCCCTCTTACGTGAGCGGACCAACCGACGGCCTTGACGAGATCTCGCGGGGAGACTCTGCGATGTCCTCTCAGTCTCTCTCTCTCTCTTTCTCTATCTCTGTCTCTTTCACTCTCTCTCTTTCTCTTACTCTCTCGGTCTCGTCTCTCTCTCTCTCTCTCTTTCTCTCTTTCTCTCTTTCTCTCTTCTCTCTCTCTCTCTCTCTCTCTCTCTCTCTCTCTCTCTCTCTCTCTCTCTCTCTCTCTCTCTCTCTCTCTCTCCTCTCTCTCTCTCTCTCTCTCTCTCTCCCCTCTCCCTCCCTCTCTCTTACATTTCTCCCTCTCTCTCCCTCTCTCTGTTTTTGCTGTTGTTGCTAATTTTTATGTTTAAAGGATTGCTTTCTTTCGTTCTTGCTTGCTTCGCCCTTAAAAAATCCCTTTAATCTCTATTTCGAGGCTTTGGTGGGGATGGACGGTGGCGGGGGAGGAGGAGGAAATGAAGAAGGGAAGGGAGAAGATGACGGGGGGTAAAGAGAGGAGGAAGGGGGGAGAGGACGAAAGGGAGGGGAGAAGGAGGAGAGGGGGAGAGGAATGCAGAGGGACGGATGGGGAAGGAAAACATTGAGGGAGAGGGAGGGAGGGAAGGAAGAAGAAGAGGGAGAGAACGGAGGGGACAGGAAGGAGAGGAGGAAGGGAGGGAGAAAGACGTAAAGGAGAGAAAGAAGAACATGAAGACGCGGAGTTGGGAAGGAGGAGGAAGGGAGAGGAAGAAGAGGAGGGAATGAAGAGAGACGGAGGTGGGGGAAGGAAAGAAGAGGGAGAGGGGGAGGGATGAAAGAAGTAAGGGAGGAGAGAGGAAAAAAGCGAGAGGAACGAGGGTGAGTGAAGTAAGTGTGGTGGGTAGTGTGTCTGGGGCCGAGGAGGGGAGGGGGGGGGGCTGCGAGGCGAGTAATGCAATTTAGAATAAGTGAGATAAGATGGTGATGACCGCAGTGGTGATGAAGTCACTGTGGAAGTATGAAGGTTAGGTGTCTGGAGGGACAGGTGGCCTGGTGAAGCAAGAACACAGTAACGATATGGTGATAATTATGCCACAGTATTCATGTTGTAATGATGTTATTATGAATTATAGTGTAAATACCTTTAACAGGAAGAGCGATGATGATAGTGATAATAATAGTAATACTGATAATTGTTATGGAAGTGGAGCTGCTGATGATTAAAGTAACTGCGATGATGTTAATGAAAGTGATGATATCAAAAGTGATAATGAATATGATAAGGATGATATGATGCTAATAATGATGATAATAATAACAAACAGTGGCATTAGTACTGATAGAAGTAGTAGTAATAAAAGTAGTGGTTATAATGACAATAATAATGATGATAATTAGAGTGATAATGATAGTGATGACTGATGCTAATAATTATGATAAGAAGAGCAATAACAATAGCAATAATAAGGATGATTATTATAATAATGGTCATAGTAATGATAATGATAACAGTAATGATAAAAGTAATATAGAAGTAATAATAATGATAATGATAACACTAACACTAAAGATAATAAAACAATGATGATAAAAGCCAAGCGCCCAGCCGTGTAGACAGCTGCGACCACTCCTTTGCAAAATCAAGTTGCAAATCCTCTTATCACAGAAGCAGGAAGCCATTATCTTGCAGATGATATCCTGAGTGACAAATGGACTCGGTGAGAATAGGAGTGCCAAGCAGGAGCAGAGGTACCCGCTGGGCTTCACCTGCTGGGCAGCCGCTGCGGATATCCAGGTGGGGACTCAGCAGGTGGCGCTGTTAAAGTGGGGGCGGGGTTAGGAGGGAAGGGGGTTAGGGAGGGAAGGGGGTTAGGGGAAGGGGTTAAGGGGGGGGGGGGAAGGGGTGGGGGGTGGTAAAGGGGGTTTAGAAGGAAGTGGGGCTACAGGGGTGGGGTACAGGTGAGGAAGGGGGTTAGTGTGGTGGGAGGAAGGGTATAAGGGTGAGGGAGGTTAAAGGGGTGGGGGTTAGCGTGGTGGAAGGTAGTGGGGGGTTATAATGGAGGGAAAGGGAAAACAAGCGAGGGAGGAGTAGGATAATGGAAGGGGGGGGGAGGGAAGGAGAGGGATGGGATGTTTTTTACTCATCTATTTGATTACAAAGTTATTGTAATTATTTGCTTGTAGGATTTGAATTCATATATATAAATGTATATGTATACATAGTTTATATTTATATATATATATATATATATATATATAATATATATAATATATATATATATATATATATATATATATATCTCGTCTCTCTCTCTCTCTCTCTCTCTCTCTCTCTCTCTCTCTCTCTCTCTCTCTCTCTCTCTCTCTCTCTCTCTCTCTCTCTCTCTCTCTCTCTCTCTCTCTATATATATATATATATATATATATATATATTATATATATATATATATGTGTGTGTGTGTGTGTGTGTGTGTGTGTGTGTGTGTGTGTTGTGTGTGTGTGTGTGTGTGTGTGTATATATTTCGTGAGTTAGAGCAGTCCAATAATAATAATGGTAATGCTAGTCTTTTAATGAAATCATCTTTGATTACCATTATCATTACTTCATTATAATTAATTGCATCATTAGCAGCGTCAGCAACAACGGCAACATCAGGAGTATTAGAGAAAAGTCGTAAAACTGATACATCACTTTTTTGGCCAAATTAAGTCCTCGTCGGGCGTGGGGCTCTTCGCATCTCATAATGTTGTGATAATTGGTTATCTTGTCATGTTGAATGAGTCAATTATTTTTCTTAACGCCGAACTTCCTTTGTCGGTTATCAAGAGCGTGTACTTAGATAAATTGGCCGGTTGAGCGTCACGCATGCCTCTTTTTGTGGGATTCGATCGTCTTTTGTTTACCGGTTTTGTTTACGATTTAGACGTTTTCGGTTTCGAGTGAAATTGCGTCCGTGTGTGGGAATGCGGGTTTTGTATTTATATTACTTTCCTGGAGGAATTTGTATCTTAAGGGATATAGCATTTCGTTTGTTTTATGATTATTGGGATGTTGATAGAAATAATCAAAATAATTAAAATAATAGCAAAAATATTGCACGCATAACATACACATAAAACCGACACAATCAAACATTACTCACAAGCTATCTTGTTTTTAAGAAATAGGCACATTCAGTGCAATAAACAAAAGCGTAAACAAGAAAATAGATAGCCATAGATATCCTCACACGGTAAAGTGTTCCTTACCTACGATGTACCGAAGGGCGGATGTGATTGAAGGCCTTAAGGAGTCTGACTGTGCTCTAAATTAACATACACGTGGACGTAAAAAGAAGAAAAAAAGGAGAAAAGAGAAAAAAAGACTACCCTTAAGGGGCTGCCCAAAATATCCCAGCTTATCACTCTCTCTCTCCCTCTCCCTCCATCCTCTCTCTTCTCTCTCTCTCTCTCTCTCTCTCTCTCTCTCTCTCTCTCTCTCTCTCTCTCTCTCTCTCTCTCTCTCTCTCTCTCTCTCTCTCTCTCTCCTCTCTTCTCTCAATCTCTATCTATCTGTCTACCTGCCGACGGATTCCAGCGAGGTTGTCCCTTCTTAACCTAGGATGAAACCTCGACTTGTTTACGCTTTCGCCCATTCACTCGCTGCTGCTTTTGGTGGAGGTCCGGGTGGTCGTGGTGGTGGGGCGCTGTGCTTGGGGAGGTGCAGCGGGTGGCGTAGCTAGTAGTAGTAATGTAGAAGTGACTGAAATCGTAGTAGCAGTAGTATGAGATCAATTAGGTGGTCGGTACACGCACACACACACACACACCACGCAACACACACACACACACACACACACACACACACACACACACACACACACACACACACACACACACACACACACACACACACACACACCACACACACACACACACACACACACACACACACACACACACACACACACACACACACACACACACACACACACACACACACACACACACACACACACACACACACACACACACACATACACACACACACACACACACACACACACACACACACACACACACACACATATATGTCTGTGTGTGTGTGTATGTATGTGTGTTTGTGTGTGTGTGTATAGCTGTAGGAAGAATGGTAGTAGAAAGGAATTTGAAGTTGTAGTTCTCGTAGAGTTAGTCATGGTGGCAATGACAGTGCTGCACAATACACCATTTGCGTTATTAATCATGAGGACGATTGCCACATTACACAGAACGAAATCCGAGTTCAGATGATATATACATTATTCACGACCTTCTCTGAGTTTTTAAGTATATAAGTAAAGAAATATTTATGATTTATTGATGTTTTTGTGCTTGATGTCATGTGTTTTAATTTGCATTTGTTTATGATTTGTGGTTCTGTATCTTTTTTTCTAATCCGTATGTTTATATACACTGAATGTCAACCCGCTTTGGGAAGTGACAAAGTTGTTTGCGTGTGTGTTTTATAGGTCTGCTTGCAATGCTTGATGTTTTTTTTTTTTTTTTTTTTTTTTTTGGGGGGGGGGGTACCCGATCAGGTATTTCTATCTACAGGTTTCGTCTTTGATGGTCTGTGTGTGTGTGTGTGTGTGTGTGTGTGTGTGTGTGTGTGTGTGTGTGTGTGTGTGTGTGTGTGTGTGTGTGGTGTGTGGTGTGTGTGTGTGTGTGTGTGTGTGTGTGTGTGTGTGTGTCTGTGTGCTGTGTGTGTGTGTGTGTGTGTGTGTGACAGCATCTCCTGTCTTGTAGTGGTGTGTGTTTGTCTGTCTTGTCTCTCATCTCTCTCTCTTCTCTCTCTCTCTCTTTCTCTCTTTCTTCTCTCTCTCTCTCTCTCTCTCTCTCCTCTCTTCTCTCTTCTCTCTCTCTCTCTCTCTCTCTCTCTCTCTCTCTCTCTCTCTCTCTCTCTCTCTCTCTCTCTCTCTCTCTCTCTCTCTCTCTCTCTCTCTCTCTCTCTCTCTCTCTCTCTCTCTCTCTCTCTCTCTCTCCCTCCCTCCCTCCCTCCCTCCCTCCCTCCCTCTCTCCCTCCCTCTCTCCCTCTCTCCCTCTCCCTCCTCCCTCTCTCCCTCTCCCTCTCTCCTCTCTCTCCTCCTCCCTCCCTCCCTAACTCTCTGTATGTATGTGTACATGCTTCGTAAGTACGTGTGTGTGAATGCGTGCGTGCGTGATGCAGAGGGCATACTAAGCCTGACTTCTCATGAATACGTAAGCACGGTGATGTTTTGATACTCTGTGGGGAGACAATCGGCTCGGCCAGAATTATCTGCTCATTATTCGCCTTTGCTATTTGTCTTTAATGCTGTCGGTGTTGTTATGGTTAGTATTGTTGTTGTTATTGTTGTTATTATTGTCATTACTATTCTCATTTTATTATTGTTGTTATCGTATAATAATGATGGTAATAACAATGATAATAGTAACGGTAAGGATAACAGTAATAATGATTATTATAATCATTGCTCTTAATTATGTTGTTATTATCAATATCATTATTTTATTATTATTATTGTCATTATTGTTACTGCTATTGCTGACGTTATTACTATTATCATTATTATCATCATCATTATTATTACTTATTATTGTGTTACTGTCTTTTGCTATTATCATAAGTATAATTTTTTATTACTAGTATTATTTATACTATTATCATGATAAAGATGATGATCTTCATCATCATCATCACCATCACCACTATCCTCCATCTCCTCCTCCTCCTCCTCTTCCTCCTCCTCCTTCTCGTCTTCCTCATTCTCCTCTTCTCTTCTCTCCTCTTCCCCCTCTTCTCCTCCTTCTCCCCTCCTCCTCCTCCTCTCTCTTCTTCTTCCTTCTTCTCCTCCTCCGTCTCCCTCCTTCTCCTCCTCTTCCTCCATATCCTCCTCCTCCTCCCCCTCCTCTTCTCCTCCTCCTCCTCGTCTCCTCTCCTCTTCCTCCTCCTTCCTCCAATTCCTCTTTCCTCCTCCTCCATCTCCTCTCCTCCTCCTCCTCCTCCTCCTCCTCCTTATCCTCCTCCTCTCCTCCTCCTCCTCCTCCTCCATATCCTCCTCCTCCCCATCATAACTCCTATTATCATCGCCGCTGTTCCCATTCCCGCGATTCGCTCCGTTTGAATGGCCTTTCCCGGGCCTCGGCGGCTGCGACCGGGAACCTGTTTTCTCTCCTTCATTTTTGATTCTTGTTCATTGAGGCTTTCGGTATTTTGATGTTCGTTGTTGTAGGTATACACCCGTCTTACGTTTGGGGATTTTTTTTTTTCTAGTTCTCTTTCTCTCTATTTCTCTTTCTTTCTTTCTCTGTTTGTCTCTGTTGGTCTGACTCTGTATTTGGCTCTGTTTCTTTCTCTCTCTCTCTCTCTCTCTTTCTCTCTCTAACTCTCTCCTTCCATACTCCCTCCCTCCCTCCCTTCTTATCTCCCTCCCTCCCTCTCTGTCTCTGTCTGCCTGTCTCCATTTCTCCCTCCCCTCCCTCCCCTCTTCTTTCTCTCCCTCCCCTCTCCTTCCCTCCTTCCTCCCTCCCCTCTTCCTTCCCTCCCTCCCTCCCTTCCTCCTTCCCTCCCTCCCCTCCTCCTTCCCTCACAGCTTACATGTGTACAGACAGACTCGCCCTTTTTCCACGACCTGTCATAACCTCACGCCGCGAGGTTTCGTCTGCCTCGAGAACATTTTTTAAGCAGCGCGAAGTTATTTTCGTTCGTCGCGAAGTTATTTTAGGTCCGTCGCCCACTTTAATTTTGGCTCCGAAAAGCTCATCGTAACTTAAGTGGGAGGGGAAGGGAAGGGGGAGGGAGGGAGGGAGAAGGAGGGAGGAGGGGAGGAAAAGAGGGAGAGGGGAGGGAGGGAGGGAGTGAGGGAGGGATGCAGGGAGGGAGAGAAGGAGGGAGGGGGAGAAGGGGAAGGTAAGTGGAGGTGGGCTGATCGGGTTGGGGATTCGGCGCGGGCGGGAAATGCTCCAGGTAAAATGAGGCTTTTTGGGAAGTGTTATTAAAGTGCCTTTTCGTGCCTTTTTTTCTCTCCCAGCATTTATGTATTTATTCCTTAATTTATATATATATATATTTTTGTCTATAGGGAGACTCGTGTATGATTTCTTTCGGTCTATATTGGGATGTGAAGGAGACGAAAGGAAGATAAGGTCCATTTTTGAGAAACGTAAATAAATCTATAAAAAGAAATCTGAAATTACCACACACTGAGAAACGCACACACGCACGCGCATACATACACACACACACACACACACACACACACACACACACACACACACACACACAACACACACACACACACACACACACACACACACACACACACCACACACACCACAACACAACAACAACAACAACAACAAATAAAGCAAATAGAAGAATGCACCAAATAAAAAAAAAACAAAAAAAAAAACGAAACGAGCACACGAAATAGATAAAACGAGCCCCTTCGGCCCCAGGACGAAAGGGAAACGAGCTTCGCAAAACGTACAAAATGAATGAAGCAAAACGAAGCTATAAATACACGAAACGAAACGTCAGCGCGCGAGCGAACGAGTCACGTGGGAAGGGAAGCCGGAGTTTCAGGTTTTGGGTGAAGGACCGACAGGCACTCGTCGGAGGGGGTTGGGGGGTTGAACGAAGGGAGTGTTGAAGGAGGCATGAGGAAGAAGGGACGTGAGGGAGGGTGCTGCTGAGGGAGGGGGATGCGTGATAGGGAATAGTGGGGTCGTGGGGGTCTAGGACGAAGAGGCGGGTGAGGGAAAGGGGTGGTCGGTTGAAAGTGACGGGAGAGAGGGATGGACAGTGCGGAGAGGGTTTTGGGGTTATGAGCCGGGGATCAGAGTGTGAGATCCGCACGGTGTGAGGAAGAGTGGCTAGTGAGAGCGCGAGGGAAAGAGGGTGTGAGGGAGGGGGGGTGTAAGGAGAGGGGTGGGAGCTTAGACGAGGCTGGTGAGGAGAGGAGTTGGGTGTGAGGGAGGGAACGAGAGGGACGTGAGGGATGGGGAAGGGTTGGGGACAATGAGGGGGCGAAGTGGGAACGAGTGGTGTGAGGAAGGGGCAACGCTGTTAATGGTGAGGGAGGGGTGACGGATGGAGACTAAGAGGGGCGAGTGGGATTAGGAGAGGGTTGGGGGCTATATGATGGCGCAGGGGGTGAAGAGACGAGGGATTTGAGGGGATGGTGTGGATGAGGGACAGAAGAGAGGGGGTGGGGCGAGGAGAGGGAAGTTAGTGGGCGAAGGTAAATGAGGCGGTAGGGGATAAGGGAGGGGCCTATAGGGTTTGGGGTCTATGGGTTGATGTAGGGGTTGGGGTTGGGGGCGCTGGGAGCATAGAAAGGCAGAGAAATGATCGCAAGCGAAATGGGATTAGGTTGGATGGGGGAGAGTGAATAGAAGAGAGAGGATTGAAGGAAATGGAGAAAGGCGATGAGGTAGTGAAGAAAATAAACAGAATAGAGATATTGCCCAAAGTACAAGAGAAGAAAAAGGAAAGAAAGAAACATCTAAGATAAGAAAGATCATGTTGTTGAAGAAAGGTGAAGAGAAGAGAGAGAAGATAAAAAGAGGGCACACCACACACACACACACACCACACACACACAACAGAGGATGCAGAGAAGAGATGACATGAGATGAAGAATGCAGAGAGACGAAGAGATAGAGATGTAGTGTCAGAAGAGAGCGAGACGAGACTGAACGATGGAATCGGAGACAAAGGTGATAAGATGATATTAGAAAAGTAAGAGAAGAAAGAAAGAAAGAAGAGAAAGACAGAAAGAAGAGTATAAGACAAAGAGAAAGAAGAGAAGAAAGAGAGAGAGACGATAGACATAGAAGAGGAGGTAAAGCACGTCACTCAGTTAACATTGAAGACACTTCGGAGCAGAGAGAGAGAGAGACGAGAGAGAAAAGATTGAGAATGTATCCGATGAGATGAGAGACGAGGAGAGAGATAGAGAAAAGAATACGGAGAGATGACGAAAAGAGAAAGAGAAAGAGAAGAGAGAGAGGAGAGAGAAGATTGGATGAGATGAGAGAGAGACGAGAAGAAGAGAGAGAGAGAGAGAGAGAGAGGAGAGAAAGAAAGAAAGAGAAAGGCACCTTCGTCTCGACGTGTGACAAGCAGAGTTATGTTGTATCATTAATTCAACATTGCCCTTTTCTCCCTTCTTCCCTTCCTCTCCACTCTCCTCCTCCATGACTTCTTTTATTCTCTCCCCGTTTTCCTTCCTTCTGCCCTTTGCACCTTCCCTTTCCGCTTCCTCCCTCCCTCCTTCTTTCTCTCTATTTCCCCTCCCTCCCGCCCTTTTTCCCACTTCTTTCCTCTCCTTTATTCCCTCTCTCCCTTCCTTTCTTCGCCCCCCTTCCTCTTTTCCTCCCTTCGTTCCTCCCTCCCTTCCTTCCCAATTTTACCCATTTGTTATCTGTCACCTGCTCTGCACGCGGCAGATGCGGGAGGCACAGCTTGCACGGGGCGGAAAGTCACTGGGTAAATTACTTTCTCCATTGCAGTAAAAAAAAAGAAGAAAAAGAAGAAGAAAAAAAGAGCGGGAAAAGTGTATATAGAAAACATGGCTGGATAGTGTGATTTTTATAATGAACGGTTAGATAGGGAATTCTTTATAGATTTTTACTTTTTGAAAAGATAGGAAAAATATGAGTATAAATTCCTATCTTTTCCCCTCACAGGTTTGCTCTTATCAGTTTCTTTTCCTTCGCCGGCGTCTGCAATGAGTCCAGTGAGGCGTGCAGGAGGGGGGGGGGGGGGACTCACGAGCAACAAAGGGGCGATTTCTGTGGGGTCAAGGAAGCGGGCGAGAAAAACGCGAGGAAGGAGTGAGTGAGAGATATGGGCGATGAGGGGCGTGTTGGCAGGCGAGTGAGAGGTGCCAGGCTGTCGAAAGGTGGACGAGATATTGGGGAAAGGTGTGAGCGATGAGGGAGTTAGGAGAATGTGCGGGAAAACACGTGGACGGGTGGGACGGCGGGTGGTCCAAGGGGCGAGGAGCAGGCACTTGGTGACGGAGGAGGAACGGGAGTGACACCACGTACATGCACACGGACACGCACCCCCCCCCCCCCACGCCACCTGGTGCCTCTCTCTGACATTGTTTGTAGGGGAGAGAGACGAAGCAAGGATGTCTACAAACGCACCATCTCTTTGGGGATCAGATTTTACCTTTACCGCATCTTATCATAAAGGTAAATTTTGTCTGAACCGCTGCCGTCACGGAAATCCGATGTTGTCTTGGTGTCTGGGAATAGGGGCGGCGCTTAGG